>SJXQ01001024.1:0-92493 GCA_006408695.1 Aepyceros melampus
GAAAAGACTCTGATGCTGGGAGGGATTGGAGGCAGGAGGAGAAGGGGACGACAGAGGATGAGATGGCTGGATGGCATCACTGACTAGATGGATGTGAATCTGAGTGAACTCCGGGAGTTGGTGATGGACAGGGAGGCCTGGCGTGCTGTGATTCATGGGGTCGCAGAGTCGGACACGACTGAGCAACTAAACTGAAACTGAAACATTCTCCGTGCCTCCATTCTAATTTCAATTATCTTATTCAGCACTGTAAGATTAAAGTTCACTTCTAAACTCTATTACTCTCTGCTTAAAAGTTATTCCTCAGCTAAATATTAAAACAATCGACAACATGATCCAAACGAACTTTTCCTATTCATTTTCTAAAACTGGTACCTGTCCCAGGAAAATTAAATTCTTTAACATTTTCTGAAGCACACAATACACTTTCCCTTCATTCCTTCCCTTATAGTTACTATCTAGGCACTTTCTCCCTGCCTGCCTTGTCAATTTATCCATCAAAATCATTCTAGACAACAATATGCAGTACATATCAAGTATTTAAAAACATTCAATGCCACAAACATCGTAATTCCTTTTCCAAGAACTTATCCTATGAAATAAATGGACACAAAATAAAAAAAAAACCACAATCTATATTAAGGATTGTTTAATGGTAAATATACAGAAACATTTCCATGAATTTCACAATGCATCAACAGCATGTGTGTATACTTTTTATAGACAAAGTATAATTATTATTTACAGATATATACCAATGTTAACAATGCTTATTGCTAGATAACAGTATTAAAACATGATTTTTCCCCCCTGAGTTTTCCTGTACAGTTTGAAGTTTTTTACTACCTGCTTAAACTTCCCACTGAGTTTTAAGTATCATCCAGGCAAAAAGATGGAAAGGGTATTCTACTCAAATTTATTTATTATTTATTTATGTAAGTACTACTGCTTAAAGAAGAGTTAACAGTCCTTGGAATGTACAAGAGACAATACATTAGCATTATGAAAGCCAAAAATAACCAGGCAATGTAAAAAAGGAAGCTATAAATCAGGTCTTATAAAGGAGCCCTATTTGGCACCCTAAGTTATTTGGTCTTGGCATTATCCCACAGAGGATGAAAAGCCACTTAAACAAGAGGAAGATATGTTCAGATTTTCATTTTCTATTATATATAGAGCATTTTGAAGAACAGATAAAATGGAGGAGTGGCATTAAGAATGAAACCAGGGAAAACAGGAAACCTACTGCAATCACTTAGAAGGAGATAAGGAGGGCATGAACTACAGCAGTGATATTAAAAATGTGGAAATAGGCAGTAAAACTGACACCATTGTGTTTGGCTGGATCTGATGAGACAGTCATAAACTTCTGGGGTAAACAATACGTTATTAACAAAAAATGGGAGGGAGGACCAGAAGACAAAAATAAGTAGTCTGAAAAAAAAAAAGTAAAGATTTATCTTCTTGAAATACAATTTATCACACATCAGCCGACATATACAGACTTCTCACTGCACATAATGAAAAGTCTGCAAACTACTTAGCTTAATTAACACTGAAGGTATTCCGTGGAAAGACTGACACTTCATCTCCCTCCACTTCACTAACTCATTCTCATTCTCACCCCTGTGCCTTTGCTTATGCCATTTTCCTACCAGGAATGCCCTTTTCTTCCCTCAATCTCATTTCCCTGCTCTATTCTTCCTCTCTGTCTCACTCTTCAAGAGAATACCAATTCTTAGTGTCTTTAACTTGTTATTCATCTCTTATGTAAAATTAAAAATGATACTGATTTCATAACAAGCTTACAATGAATAAATCTTCATATTGGATTTTGACTAGCCTAAAGAAAAGAGAGTAAATAACACCAATCCAGCAACGACAAGGGATGAGAGATTCAAAAAGGTACTGAAATGTCATTTAATGCCAGAACTTTGTTTTATCCCATAGTTTTTCTGCCCTCCTCACTCTATTAGGCCAGACTTTCACTACTTGATACTCTCAATGTACCTAATTCTAGCAGCTACTTTTATTTCTTTCTACTTTACTATTTAACTTATACAGACCACACAATCAAAATTTCAATACCTAATGGTATTGGTTTTAACAAGTCATATCTAAAATAAAAATTGCTTCTGAGGGAGACTCTAGAATAACCCAAGAGAAAAGTAAGTTTTACTACCTATACATCTACAGCATTACTTTGCTAAAAGGACATTCTTATCTTCTGGTTCTCCATTACATTCTGAAGACTTGAAATTGCCAAAAAACTTCCACACTGTAATGATCATCTCAGTGTAATTTTCAATTTAAATGTAACACATAATGGCAAAATATTAGAACTGGGACTCTTGCCATCAATGAAATTACTAGTCATATAAAACAGAATACTCTTATTAAAGCATGGGACAATATGAGGAATATTTTAACAATGTGGGACAACAGAAAAGATAGTAACATAGCTGCAGAGCCGTACAAAATTAATTACAAATTACAAGACCGTAAATGATATAGCAACCCAAAGGAGAAGATCACTTTTTTTTAAGGTAAGGAATGGAAAAATGGGGGAAAAAAATTTGAAAAGAATTTTAAGTCAAACCTTTTGATCACAAAGAGGAAAATTTGGTGAACTGAAGTTCCTAACATTTGTTGTATACTACCCTGCACTATTAAATATTTCAAGTTTGCATGTTTTACATTTGAAGTTTATAAAAATAATCCTAACATAGAGCTAAGACAAGTATAAACCAATTGTGAACCTCTTAAGAAGAAAATAAAGAGTGCCTACATGGAAAAAATATGCAGAAAGTTCTCTTACCTTGAATATACCAACCCAATCTTTTGGATGTGGATGGATATATGGAGTTAAAGTATAATGACATTCTAAGTGTGCATTAGGAAGATAACTCTTCGCCACATTTTGAAAGATGACATGCGCAAAGTTGGAAGTCTGCAATGGAACTTCTTGAAAGGATGTCATTGTGAATCTGAAACAAGTAAATTATACATATTTAATGATACCAACTTAGAAAAAACTCATACTTTGAGAAAATATATAGCTTTAAAAGTAAGTTACATGGATATTCTCAGAGAATTATTGAAAAGACATACTTCTTAATTACTGGAACTCCTTTAGATATGATTAAATAAAACACAAACTGGGAAGTAATTAATTTACAAAATGGTTCAGAAAGTTCAAGGAGTTAAAAAACCGTAAAAACCAAACTTTCACGTCTCCTGCAAAGCCTAGCCCTCTGCTTCTCTTGCAAACCAAAACCAGTGTTTCTATGTTGAACCCTGAACTTGGATCACTTTCCTCCCTAATCCGACCTATTGCATCCCTCCACACTAGGTTCTAGGCTCCTATAACCTAGAGCCTAGTCAACCTCTCTATCATGCATTCCTAATCCACATTCATGATCCCCAGGTTTTCTGAACCCCGGCTACATATTAGAATCATTATGGGGTCTTAGAAAGAGACAATGACTTTTTGGGACCTGGGCACTGCATTCAAGTGTGTGTATACATACACATTCTTTTTTAAGCCTCCCAAAGTAATCTTAATCCTATATACAGCGAGCACAGAGAAATACTGTTTAGACTATGACTCAAACCATCAATTTAAGTCTCCATTAGCAGCTCTCACAGATTCCCAGACCTGGGCTATCTTCTCGGGCTTCTGGTAAACACTTGTTCAAATCTCTCAAATGATGTAAGATCTCAGTTGGTCTACTTGAAATAGTTCAGCCTATTTGTTCATCTCTACCTATACCAATTCTACCCTTTCATTCTATCGATTCCAGCATTACTGTATTCTTTCCATACAGTTACTGATTTAAAATACATGTATTTTTAAATATATAGTGTGAATGAAAAATATACGGTTGAGAATCTATTATTGAGTCAGTGAGTGCTCACTAACTTAGCACTTGCTAGCAGATGTATGGTGAAAGTGGCCTATAAAAATCTTCAGAACCTAAATGTTTTCTGTATTATTTGCTCTACTTTTGAAAAAAATGATACAACTCACTCAAAAAATCTCTCTCTACAGTGTGTCACAGACTCACTTCAGTCCCGGTTTCTACAGTACCACGTAGGAAACAATACCACTGACACAATGGCACCTGCTTCTGAGTCATCAAAACAAGAATCTCTGTAATAATGGGAAAAACCGGGTTAAGACATTTGCTAACCAAATTATTCTAATTTACTTCACCAATCCATGAAGTTTCTACGGAAGTAACACTAATCACTTTTTTTTTTTTTTTTGGCCACACTGCGAAGCTTGCAGGATCTTAGTTCCCAGACCAGGGACTGAACTGGCCAAGGCAGTGAAAGCATTAGAGTCCTTACCAGTAGACTATCAGCAAATTCTCAACACTACTCACATTTTAACAATTACTAAGAAGTCTTTATTTCTAGGAAAATGTAAGATAATATGCTTTTCCACGTTTCTTCTGTTGATCTGAAATACTAAAGCTAATCTTTAAAATTCTGAAATAACACTTCAGAAAATGCCCAGTTTTCCTTTTGTCTCTTCTCTGCTTCTGTTATGGTCAAGATACTGCTTTATACTTATAGGATATACAATATACTGGACATTTCACAAAAAGACTGTCATTCATGAACCTGAAAGCCACTGTGGCAGAATACCAGGCTGGATGTCTATCAGCCTCTCCCACCTGAGGTTTGCCAGGATTCTAACTAAGGTAAAGAAAACGCATTCAGTAGTAAATTTCCTGTATCTCTGCACTAACAAAAAGGCTTTATTACCAACAACCCTACTTCACAGAAAGACTTAACAGTCAATAGTCTCCAGCTGGCAACCTAAAGTCTTCAGGAAAATGAAAAGGTAGCATAACACTAGCAACTTCCTAAAATAAGTGTTAATTACTTTGTTTCTTTGAATAGTCTGAGCCATGATGTTAATGAAACCACTCATAATAATCTAAAGTTTAGTGGCTTCCTAAAAAAAAAATCAAAAACCTTTGATTCCAGTTTTGAAAAAATGTTCACTACTTGTTATAAAAAACCCATGAGAAAAACTACAGCTAAATTAACTGAACCAAACTCTTTTAGAGACAACTACCAAAAACTGAGACAAGTGAATCAATAATGTTTTTCTATGAAGAAAGTGAGTATTTAAGTTTCTCTGAGGAAGATACTCAGCAAGAAGAAAACAAAGTTAGCTTAGGGTGAGTTTCCCATGTTGTACATTAAAAGTAATTTAAGAATGAAACTTTTTTCATAAAACTTAAATATGTTTCCTAAAGTAAACTAAATCAACAAAGCAGTATATGTTATACAACAAGGTGGTGGTGGTGGTGAAGTCGCTCAGTCGTTTTCTATGAAGAAAGTGAGTATTTAAGTTTCTCTGAGGAAGATACTCAGCAAGAAGAAAACAAAGTTAGCTTAGGGTGAGTTTCCCATGTTGTACATTAAAAGTAATTTAAGAATGAAACTTTTTTCATAAAACTTAAATATGTTTCCTAAAGTAAACTAAATCAACAAAGCAGTATATGTTATACAACAAGGTGGTGGTGTGGTGAAGTCGCTCAGTCGTGTCCGACTCTTTGCGACCCCATGGACTGTAACCTACTAGGCTCCTTTGTCCATGGGATTTTCCAGGCAAGAATACTGGAGTGGGTTGCCATTTCCTTCTCCAGGGGATCTTCCCGACCCAGGGATCGAACCCAGGTCTCCCGCATTGGAGGCAGACGCTTTAACCTCTGAGCCACCAGGGAGCCCATACAACAAGCTAGTGGAGGTTAAACTTTTGTTTAACCTCAATTACAAGAGCGTTTAAAAATCAATACTTAGACTTTTACTTCACTGAAAAGTTTTAAGATATAAAATAACATAAAGGTATATGTTTATGTTATGTAACATAAAGGTATATGTTATGTTACCAGGTGGCTCAGTGGTAAAGAATCCGCCTGCCAAAGCAGGAAACATGGGTTCAATCTCTGGGTCAGGAAGATCCCCTGGAGAAGGAAAAGGCAACCCACTCCAGTATTCTTGCCTGGAAAATTCCATGGACAAAGGAGCCTGGTCTTTTATAGTCCATGGGACCGCAAAAGAGTCAGACTCAACTTAGCAACTAAAACAATACACATATGTGTTTATATATATATGCTTATAAATGTATCAAAAGGGACTAAAAAGCACACACAATCTTTACTCATGAGTTATGTGTGAAAATAGGACTTAATAGAACTTAAACTTTTAACTCAATTGACTGAATTTTTACCAGTATATTTAATGTACTATTTTCATTATTTTAAATAAACACATTAACAAGAAATTTCATTTTTAAACTCTCTCCCCTAAATTCAAGTTTTTAATACAAAACTCTATCAGATATTAAATATATTCATAATGCTTATAAATCTTTAGAGTAAGATAATTTGCAATTATCCCAATAACCTTCATTAATCTCTCTCCAACACTAACCTTTTTAAACATTTCAATCTGACTATAACTACAGAAATATTTTTACAAAAGTCACTTCATTCTCATTACTTTTTTAATTAATTCCAATATAACTTCTACTCATAAAAAAGTTAACAAGGATAAATGTTATCTGAATGTAACTACAACATGAATTGACCCATTTTAAACAGTAAAATATCTAATTCCCATACAGTTTATGTTTCATTCTTCACACAGATAAGAATCAGAGTGAAAAGATGGTAAATCTTTTAAAATCGTTAAAACTCACTGAGAATGTTAATATATCCCAATGATTCACAGGCACACACAGACCGCACCCCAGCCAGTGGGGAAGCAACGTGCAGCCACTGCATCACCTTGTGGTGGCATCTGGGAAGTGTAGCTTCACTGAAGCATGAGAAAAGAACAAACTCAGCCTCAGCTGGAGAGGAAATACAACGCCTACCACAAGAGGAGTAGCTTTATCATAACAAATTTCATTTCCCATTCTCTATAAAGTACACCTCTAGAAACATGGCAAACAAAAAATAAATAAACAAACCAAACCGGACTTACCAAGAACAAGAGTAAGGGGGACGGAAAGAGCAAAGGGTATCAACTGTATGCTGGCGGATGAAAACTATATTTTTGGTGGTAAACATGCTGTAGTATATACAGAATTAGAAATATGTTATACACATGAAACTAATGTAATAAACCAATGTCACATAAGTAAAAAATAAGAAATACATGAGAACAGTTCAAAGAAAGAAAAGACATATCTGGCTGGGAAACAAAGTCTGAAATACCTTTACATGCTGTCTGCAGTGCCCTTTTCCCTATTTTCTACTTTATTCCCTAACATCTCTAGGTTCCTTTTAAGTGTTATGCTGTAAACTTAACTCTGTTAAGTCTTTGGTCTAAAATCCAATTTTTGTTATTTTTGAGGACTCATCAATATCTAAGGAATAATAGACAATATGCAGTGGGCCCTCAGGTAAGTAGCTAAAATAAATTGAGGGCGGGGGAATATCAGTGTTATCTTCTTCCTCTTGGAACTTTTTCAAGCCCAAGCCTGATCTGGCTTTTCTGGTAGCATTTTTCCAGTGACTTCTGATATTCATTTTACTTAACTAGCCCCAAATGTGTAAACCTTAATCAAATAAAGTAGGAAGTTGACCATACTAAGAACTTCTGTGCATTAAATGTACAGAAAATTAAACTTTCTAATTTGGGTATTTTATATAATTTGCTAATTCTAACCTTAGATTTCAAAAAGAAATAAGATAATTTTATTCTAGGTGATACTATTATTATGGTGATTTTATTTTTTTCAAAGTCCTTACCAGTTAAAGAGATAAATTATAGGTGAAATATCCTGATGTCCAGGATTTGCCTTAAAAAACTCCAGGGGTGATAAACCAAGATTAGCAAAATAGTGAGTCCTTAAACTCTTCTCTTTTTGGGTATTTTGAAAATTTCCATAATAAAAGTTAGTAAATCCAAAGTAGACAAAGACTAGTAATAAAAACTCACATATGACCTCTTGCAATAGAAACACATTACATACAGTGGTTGAAATATTTAGTAAAAATTTTTTTTTAATTTTCAGTTAATTATATATGAACTTTCAAACTTTTCTCCAAACAGTTCGGGAAGAAACTGAGTATCTGAAGGGAAAAACTACAGTTAGTATTCTAACTGCTTCCAATTACTCACATTTCAGCTCAAAGACTATATCAGCTGGCTTACAGATCAGAAAAGAATTATCAGCTTTCTGGAAGGCAGAAGCAAATCCACCAATTCGTCAGTTTACACACTTAACAGTCCTCCCAATCTCCAGAACTCTTACAGCTAAGTACCACTACTCATTACACTCTGGCAGGTGTCATGCACACCACTTAATTTTGTTTTAAATGGTAGTTTCTAATAAGCTGTGAAACTGACTTATTATATTAGAGGGGAGGGAATCTTTACCTTCCTGTAAGAGTTTGAGACAAACTAAACTTTTAGAGGCCAGAGGTGGATATAACCAAAATTTTACTTAGTAATATCGAAATTCCAAAAGCATGCAATCCAATCAACTTCATATGTGAGGCAATGCCCCCAAAGCAGTAAAAAGGGAGCATGGTTAAGACCTTACAAAAATATTTAACATCACTAAAAAAGGTCAAAACTTAGAATTCCAAAATACCTGTTATTTTGTTAAGTAAAAGATATTTACCAGTTAATTCTACGCAAATAGCTGCAGCCATAATTGTATAAACAGGGATGTGCAATTTAACAATGGAATGACTAGAAAACGTAATCAAGTATTCTTTCAAGAAATCAACTTTATCCTTGATAAGAACAAAACGAAGGCCCCTTTCCATACCTGATAACACTCCAAGGGTAACTACCCCACTTTATTTTCAGATTTACATGTTACTCTAATAATCTCTTTTAACGCTTTTGGAATTGGGCTCCAAAACTACAATTAGTAATTCCTGCATGCAGCTATTCTACAACTAGCGAGAGTTGAAAACTTGTAAGTTTTCCTGTCCCTGACACAAAAGCGATTCATAACTACTTTTTAAACCTAAAATATATGTAGAAAATCAAATGTCACGGCGTTCTCAAACAAAGTGATTACCAATAAGGTAATATGTTTATCAGGACACACACTCACGCATACTAATTTCTTAGCAAACATTCCCCAAAATGACGAGCTCCTGTCGGGACTTGTCCACAACCTGCGGGCCTCCGGGATGTTGGGAAGGAGTGTTGTGAAATCAGGACAAGTTGCCTAAGCAAAGACAAACATGACTCTTCTCGGAAGATTTAAGATCCCTTCGAGCACAAGGCGTGACAGTCATTTATAAGCAGACAAGAAAAGCGTTCACTAACTCTACAACCCAGGTGACGTTGGAGATCGAGCACAAACAGCTAACTCCGCCCACAGCCCGCGGCGCACGGAGTCCCCGCCTCCTAATCTACTGGCGACTCAAACCAAAACACGGGTTTCACTCCGCACGGGCAAACCTGAGTGTCCCATTTCGACACGACCTAGGCGTTTTCCTAAGCTTACCTACCCCAGCAGCCCAGACGCTACCCACGAAGCACTCACCCTAGAGTAGAGCCTCCGCCAAAGCACTTTTTTTTCCGGGGGTCTCTGGCTACTCGTCCCCAACCAAAGGGCCCATATCCCACACGGCTCCCCTCAATCGCCAAGGCCTATCCCAGGGCCTCCCCGCCGTGTGGGACGGCCCCCGGTCGCTTTTTCCAACTCCCTTGCTAGCCAAAGTTGTCCACACTCCCGTCACAATCACAGTCCGGGAGGAAAGGTTTGTCCTCGAGAAAGAAAGCATCGTCATTCGGCAGCATCGTCACCACGGAGACCATTCCCGAGACTCGTCAGGCCCTAGACTCCAGAACTGAGGGGCGTATCACGAGCCCCGACAGAGCTCCAGGGAACGTCCACCCCACGCAAGGCGCTAGGGCGGGCTTGGGGAGGCGCTTACCGAGTGAAGAACTCTCGGGAAGAAGGGAGTGTTAAAGAGGCTCCCGAGCTTCAGCCGCCATCAGCCGCCGAACCTCTTCCGCCACCACAGCCTCCCTCTACCGACCGGCTACCCCTCCCAACACGGCCAAAAGCCGGTGAAACGTCACTTCCTCCCATGGACCCGCCCCTTCCGCCGCCGACGTCCCGAGGAGTAGGTCGGGCCTAGCCGCTGAAATATCAATCCGGTCGCATCCGGCAGTTAACCACCCTAGCAGCGGACAGTAGGCTCCTGGACCCTAACAAACCCGAAACGGCCTGTTCCCTGCGCTCTGCTATTCCTCCGCTTTCTTCCGCTTCGCCGCTTTCTCTCAGATACCCGTAGCAACCAAACAGGATCCGTTTAGATAATGCACTTTTGACGTTTTAATTATTATTTTAATTGCAAAGTAATTTACCAGTTAAGTGGAAAGGGTAGCCCAGAGATATAGGGACTGGTGCCGTGTCATTGCCTGGATGTTTATAAATCTAAGCGAACCCAGTTATTCTGTGGCTCGGAAAGTAGACAATCGTAGAAGCAAAGGAGGACCACGCGCTTGGGGCTGCTGCAGCCCCTCACTCCTGGACACTTTCCCAACTCCTGGTGGTAGACCAGACCGGTGCTTACTTAACTACGGAATTTTGTTCTCTGTGAAATCTCGGTTTCTCCCAGGAGATTTTCAGTTCTAGTGCTCTATGATTTCCTCTTATTCCAGCAGTGACCTAGTTCTATGAGTTAACTGCTTTTGTTACCTGTTATTCTGTGTGCGTGAATGTGCCCTGTATTCTCTGTTCAGTTGTAATTTCTAAAGTCACTTTGTTATATAGCTTACCGCCTTGCTGCTGCTGCTAAGTCGCTTCAGTCGTGTCCAACTCTGTATGACCCCATAGACGGCAGCCCACCAGCTCCCCCGTCCCTGGGATTCTCCAGACAAGAACACTGGAGTGGGTTGCCATTGCCTTCTCCAATGCATGAAAGTGAAAAGTGAAAGTGAAGTTGCTCAGTCGTGTTTGACTCTTAGCGACCCCATGGACTACAGTCCACCCGGCTCCTCCATCCATGGGATTTTCCAGGCAAGAATACTGGAGTGGGTTGCCATTGCCTTCTCCTACCGCCTTAAGAGTATTCAGTTAAATCCTAACTCCACGAAGCAAGTACATTCTTTTCTAATTCCTTATATTCCTACATTGCTGTAAAGCTCCTGATAAAATTTTCAACATCACCATGAAAAAGGGATAGTAAATGAGATCAAGTCAAATGTTGAAGCATCTCCTAAATTGAAAAGATACAAAGTCCTCTTCAGTATACTTTACTTCGACATACTTAATGTCTGATTATCTGCCGACTGATTTGTTTCCTGTATATTGAAATCTTTGAACTTGGTATGGTTCTGTATATCACACTTGATCACAGATTTCAGAAGAATCTTGACATATGAGTACCAATCTCATTTTGCAGATGAAAATGATGTGATAATTTCACTATTCACTGGCATTACTAGTAGCAACCTTCTAATAGTAGTCTGTGTCTCTTAAGAAATGTAAAAAATAATTTTAAAGAAATGTAAATACAGCAGTGAACTTTATAAATTAATTTTTCGGAAGTATCACTCTTCATATTTTTTAATCACGTGACTTGTTTGCATGTATTACCACCAATTTTCAGTTAATGAAATCAGAAAAACAGTACGCCCACCTTTAATAAAAGCCATATTGGAAAGTACTTGTTGTGTGTGTATGTTTAATTTGTTATTTTTAATAACTTCTTGAATTTTTAAACCTTATTTTCCCCTTGAAGGTGTTAGTTCAGCAACTTTAACTTGCTTTAATCTCTTTAATAATGATCCCATGAATTTTAAGACAGTGTTTCTCCCAGCAGGATAAATATATGTCCCTTCAGTATTTAATTGAATTTTTAAAACTTAGCTATTGTATGTATAACAGTGTACAAGAGATATAAGGATATATGGATCCACAATCTTTTCATAAGAGTTTGGGCCAGATGGAGCTCAGAATTCAGAATTTTTCAGATTTTAGAGAAGTGTACCTATATTACATAATATCCCATAAGGCGTAGGGCAGCGCTCTATAATCAAGTTAATTTTTTTTTTCAGAACAAATTATAAATATGACACCACTAAGTAGGAAAATTTACTAGCGTGTGAGATGAGTACAATTGTGCAGTAGTTGGAGCGTTCTTTGGCATTGCCTTTCTTTGGGATGGGAATGAAAACTGACCTTTTCCAGTCCTATGGCCACTGCTGAGTTTTCCAAATTTGCTGGCATATTGAGTGCAGGACTTTCACAGCATCATCTTTCAGGTTTGAAACCACTCAACTGAATTCCATCACCTCCACTAGCTTTGTTTGTAGTGATGCTTCCTAAGGCCCACTTGACTTAACATTCCAGGATGTCTGGCTCCAGATGAGTGATCACACCATTGTGATTATCTTGGTCGTGAAGCCCTTTTTTGTACAGTTCTGTGTATTCTTGCCACCTCTTAATATCTTCTGCTTCTGTTAGGTCCATACCACTTCTGTCCTTTATCGAGCCCATCTTTGCATGAAATGTTCCCTTGGTATCTCTAACTTTCTTGAAGAGATCTCTAGTCTCTCCCATTCCATTGTTTTCCTCTCTCTTTGCATTGATCGCTGAGGAAGGCTTTCTTATCTCTTGATGTTCTTTGGAACTCTGCATTCAGATGCTTATATCTTTCCTTTTCTCCTTTACTTTTCACTTCTTTTCACAGCTATTTGTAAGGCCTCCCCAGACAGTCACGTTGCTTTTTTGCATTTCTTTTCCATGAGGATGGTCTTGATCCCTGTCTCCTATACAATGTCACGAACCCCAATCCATAGTTCATCAGGCACTCTATCAGATCTAGTCCCTTAAATCTATTTCTTACTTCTACTGTATAATCATAAGGGATTTGATTTAGGTCATACCTGAATGGTCTAGTGGTTTTCCCTACTTTCTTCAATTTAAGTCTGAATTTGGCAATAAGGAGCTCATGATCTGAGCCACAGTCAGCTCCTGGTCTTGTTTTTGCTGACTGTACAGAGCTTCTCCATCTTTGGCTGCAACAAATATAATCAATCTGATTTCGGTGTTGACCATCTGGTGATGTCATGTGTAGAGTCTTCTCTTGTGTTGTTGGAAGAGGGTGTTTGCTATGACCAGTGCGTTCTCTTGGCAAAACTCTATTAGCCTTTGCCCTGCTTCATTCCGTGTTCCAAGGCCAAATTTGCCTGTTACTCTAGGTGTTTCTTAACATCCTACTTTTGCATTCCAGTCCCCTATAATGAAAAGGACATCTTTTTTGGGTGTTAGTTCTAAAAGGTCTTGTAGGTCTTCATAGATCCATTCAGCTTCTCCAGCATTACTGGTTGGGGGCAAGCTGGTTTTAGAAAAGGCAGAGGAACCAGAGATCAAATTGCCAACATCCGCTGGATCATCGAAAAAGCAAGAGTTCCAAAAAAAAAACATCTATTTCTGCTTTATTAACTATGTCAAAGCCTTTGACTATGTGGATCACAATAAACTGTGGAAAATTCTAAAAGACATGGGAATACCAGACCACCTGACCTGCCTCTTGAGAAATCTGTATGCAGGTCAGGAAGCAACAGTTAGAGCTGGACATGGAACAACAGACTGGTTCCAAATAGGAAAAGGAGTACGTCGAGGCTGTATACTGTCACTCTGCTTATTTAACTTCTATGCAGAGTACATCATGAGAAACACTGGGCTGGAAGAAGCACAAGCTGGAATCAAGATTGCTGGGAGAAATATCAATAA
The DNA here is from genome assembly GCA_006408695.1 of Aepyceros melampus. NCBI lineage: Eukaryota > Metazoa > Chordata > Mammalia > Artiodactyla > Bovidae > Aepyceros > Aepyceros melampus. The sequence goes on from SJXQ01001024.1 coordinate 13,745, forward strand.
CCTCAGATATGCAGATGACACCACCCTTATGGCAGAAAGTAAAGAGGAACTAAAAAGCCTCTTGATGAAAGTGAAAGAGGAGAGTGAAAAAGTTGGCTTAAAGCTCAACATTCAGAAAATGAAGATCATGGCNAAGCACAAGCTGGAATCAAGATTGCTGGGAGAAATATCAATAACCTCAGATATGCAGATGACACCACCCTTATGGCAGAAAGTAAAGAGGAACTAAAGAGCCTCTTGATGAAAGTGAAAGAGGAGAGTGAAAAAGTTGGCTTAAAGCTCAACATTCAGAAAACGAAAATCATGGCATCTGGTTCCATCACTTCATGGGAAATAGATGGGGAAACAGTGGAAACAGTGTCAGACTTTATTTTTTGTGGGCTCCAAAATCACTGCAGATGGTGACTGCAGCCATGAAATTAAAAGACGCTTACTCCTTAGAAGAAAAGTTATGACCAACCTAGATGGCATATTGAAAAGCAGAGACATTACTTTGCCAACAAAAGTCTGTCTAGTCAAGGCTATGGTTTTTCCAGTAGTCATGCATGGATGTGAGAGTGGAACTGTGAAGAAAGCTGAGCACCAAAGAATTGATGCTTTTTAACTGTGGTGTTGGAGAAGACTCTTGAGAGTCCCATGAACTGCAAGGGGATCCAACCGGTCCATTTTACAGGAGATCTGTCTTGGGTGTTCTTTGGAAGAAATGATGCTGAAGCTGAAACTCCAGTATTTTGGCCACCTCATGTGAAGAGTTGACTCATTGGAAAAGACTCTGATGCTGGGAGGGATTGGGGACAGGAGGAAAAAGGGACAACAGAGGATGAGATGGCTGGATGGCATCACCAACTCAATGGATGTGAGTCTGAGTGAACTCCAAGAGTTGGTGATGGACAGGGAGGCCTGGTGTGCCTCCCCCATGTGGTGATTCATGGGGTCACAAAGAGTCAGACGCGACTGAGCGACTAAACTGAACTGAACTGATGATTAGCTATGTTGAGCACCCTTTTATATATCTGTTGGTCATTTGCATGTCTTCTTTGGAAAAATGTCACTTCTGAGTGTGTAACAAAATCACCATTTAGAAGAAATATCTCTCACCCCAATGTTCACTGCAGCTTGACTCATAAATAGCTAAGAAATGGGAACATCTGTACTTCAACAGATAAAAGATAAAGGCAATGTTATATATGTAAAACATATATATATATATATTATATATGTCATAAAAAGGAGGTAATTTTCCATTTGTGACACCCTATACGGAACTTAAGAGCATCATACTAAGTGGAAGAGTGTCAGAATGCAGAAAAACAAATGCTTATGGCCTCTTACTTTCATATGCAATCTACAAAGTTCAACTCACAGAAAAAAAGCAGAACAGTGGTTTCCTGGGCTGGAGGCTCAAAGCATACAAATTTCCACTTATGAGATAAATAAGTTCTGAGGATCGAATGTACAGCTTGGTGACTATAGTTAAGAATACAGTATTGCATACTTTAAATTTTCTAGGAGAATAGATCTTAATGTTCTCAACACACAAATACAAAAAGGTAATGATGTGAGGTAATGGATGTGTAACTAGCTGTTATGTAGTACTGATTTCACAATATATGTATATATCAAATTATCACAATGTACACTTTAGTTGTATACAATTTTATTTGGCAATTATACCTCACTATAGCTAGAAAAATATCAATTGGCCCTTGGGTTCTTACTAGTCTGTAGAGCAAAGCTCCTAGGCTTGGTCCAGTAGAGAAAAGTGAAGAGTAATGGTATATAGAAGGACCATGCCAGCAGTAGTTATGACATCATCTGTTCTAAAAAGATGAATGGGTCTCTGCCCAAGAAGGACAACCTATAACTTAAGGTGAACATTGGAAACTTACATTTAATGGGTGGTATAAATAAAAAGAAGAAAGTAGTCAGAAAATTCCTTGCTTCTCTTGCCAGGTCCCCCTCCAGTGGCCACTGTCCAGGATATGTCTAGAGTCCTATGTATCCTATAGGAAAGGAACCTCAACTTAGAACCAGTATTGAAGCTGTTGACTATATGGGCATCGGATTAGCAAAAAGATCCAGAATTATGGATTTAGGAAGCTTCAGCATGTGAATGGTCACTGAAACTATAGTTATTGCAGAAATCATGTAAAATTAGAACAAAGTTGGGATTATCAAATAGAAACTTTAAGGAGATAGAAAAGAAAGTGATATGGCAAAAGTTGAGCCAAAATACATTTTAAAAACACATGAATAATACTCTCTAGGACTTTGAAGGGCACAAATAATATAAATCTATTGCTACTGGATTTGGCTTGCAGATGCCAACCAGTGACCTCAGTGGTAGCAGGTTCAGTGGAGTGATGGGCAGTGAGGACTTGTAGGTAGAAGAGGGAGGTTCCTGTTTCATTAAGTGAAATGCTCTCACTGATCATTAAGGCAAGGAGAGGGATAGTGGTTGAAGAACCACAAAAAGTTTCAGTTTAATAATAGGGATAAGTGTAATAATAAAGGTAAGTTTAATAAACCTGCAGAAGAGGTTTGTTAAATGAAGTTTAATACAGGTATCCATTAAGTGTAAGGAAACCAAGAGAAGCTAAGAGAGAGGATGCAAGGGTCCCAGGGCAATAAATATAATCGAAAGAGAGAGAGAGAGGATTGTGTGAACAGGGTGACCTAACGTTATCTATAACCTTATGGTCGAGGGATGCTGCCAGTATCCAAGATGATCCTCCAGGGAGGAGGTGATCCTCCAGGGAGATGGTGCTCCTCCAAGGAGGCCGTGCTCCCATTCTCCTCTCTCCTTTTCTTCTCTTGCTAGCATTCCCCATTCATAAGAAGTCAGAGGGTAAAAATCTTTCGATGGTGTCCATATTGGCTGAAGGAGAAGAATGGAGTGGACAAATAGAACCGCCAACAAATGGAGGGACAGTTTTCGTGCCCCAGGTGGACTTGTGCTCTTTTTGTCACTCACGTGTAAAGAGAAGTTTCTCCATTCAGGGAAAACTAATGGAATCAGTCAGCTCTCCAGACAATAAGAATGAAGAATTTGATCTGTAAGACTAGACATTCCCATGACAATGAAAAATATAAACACATTTCCATTTATAATACTGGAAAAGTTCAAGGAAGTGAACATGTTATGATCCATAGTAAAATGTGCCATAAAAACTGTACATTATTCACAGTGTGTAGGCTATGATGATGAACTCAATTAAAGAAAAAATAACATGATGTCAGAGTTTTAAAAACCATCCCTTTTTGTTGTTGTTCTGAAAAAATGGAAAGCAGAGAAGCTTGGAGTTTTACCAGGACTGAGTCTTTCACAGTCAACAATTGGCTCTTAAACTTGTGAAATATTTGGAGCATGTGTTTTTCTTTGCTTGTTAGTTTTCCCACACTACAGATTTTTTAGATTTTGCTAAGTTAATCCGAATGCCTGGTTCCCTTCTCCCTCAGCGTCCTGATGCATTTCCTCTGTGGGTCAAATTCCCTGTCTAAATAAGTACACAATTCTCTTGAAGAAACAACCAAATAAAAAGGAATGATAATGGACCAGCCTTTCTTAGCATTATTTAAGACAAACAGTTCTAGTATTACTCATTTCAGTTTGTTCATTTAAAAATCACAACAGAGCTGTACGAAAGGATAAAAATCACAGTGTTGTCTGTTTTTGTTTTTTGCATGGTAAGTGTACAATATAAGATCTACCCCTTTATCAAATGTTTAAGTGTATGATACGATATTGTTAACTAAGAGGCATCGAGTTGTTAGCAGATCTCTAGGACTTCTTCATCTTACATAACTGAAACTTTGTACCTTTTCACTAATCCCTCCCCGTATTCCTCTAATCTCAGTCCCTGGAAACTACCATGCTAGTCTCTGCTTTAATAAAACAGTAATGATAATAAATTAAGAGGGCAGGAGAAAACCTTTGAAGGTGATGGATATGTTTATGCCACGGTTGTGGTGATGGTTTCGTGGGTGCATTCTTGTCTCCAAACTGATCGAGTTGTCTACATTAAATATGTACAACTTTTTATTTGGCAACTGTATTTCAAAAAACTGGCCTTAAACATGTTCGGTTTGAGTTATAAAATCTTAATTAAAGTCTCTGATTTGCTGTTGTTGCTTTGGTAATGGAGGTATTTTGCTTGGGGCCATTTAGTAATAAAGCAAGGTTTAGAAGAAGAAGTAAGTAAACTCTTTCAAAGGAGTTTTACTGTTTTCCTCTACCAAGCTTTGCCTAGTGCAGAAAAAGTAGGTAGGAAAGCCTAGGTTGTACGGGGCAAGGAGGGGTGAAGAACAGGAGTGTGGAGAAGGAAGCCGGGGAAGCCCACTGGGTCTTTATCAGCCGGTGGCTCGCTTGACATTATAGAAGAATGAAGCCCTTCCAGAAGTACAGATAAAGAGATGTGGGGTCTGGACCACAGACTGACCAATCAACAAAAGGCTGAGGTGACCTTCAAGGGGTTTTTCTTCTGAAGTGACCAGTGAAGCTGCTTTACCTGGGAATGGCTCTCTTGAGGTCCTTATTTGCTCTTGAGGGACATGGTCTAGGAGTGTGAAGGGATTTCTAGAAGCATTGACTTCTGCGATAATCTGCATGATTATGAGAATTTTCTCTGGGCAGTCTTAGCCCTCAATGTATACTCATCCTTGCTTTAATGAAGAAGTACAAAATATGTTCATGCTTCTTGAGCTTCATCACTTATACCCATTACAGGCTCAGCAGAGAATATTAGGCAACACTGTTATTAAACAGGGAATATGGCTTTGATTTGTTTTACCTTTAATCAACAATGATGTAAAAAAGAATTTGAGCATATTTTTCTTGGTGGTGGATGGAATAGGAATGAATGTTCACTGTTGTCTGGATTAAGTGAAAACTGTTTCTCCAAAACATCCTACATGAATGCTTTAGGTCTTGTCTCAGACCAACAAGTATGTGATTGTAACACACATCTACACGAGAACTTGGCATTTGTAAGCGAGTCACCAGTCTTACAGGGAACTTAAGAAAATACCTAAAGTTTGTAGTTCATTCAGTCAACTCAGTGCACAGACTATTTGCCAGGAGGATTTGGGGTCTTACTTACATAGAAGCGAGCAACTGAATTCCCTGGGCCCATGGAGCTTACCAACTGGCTGCTTAGTAATACACTAATTGGTGGATTAGTGCTACCTTCTCAGTTTTCCTCAGGAAATTTTTACCCCAAGGATTCCCAGCACAATTGGCACATGAAGAGATCGTTCTTAACTGCCTGAACAATAGTGCAGAAGTGCCTTCTGTTGAAAAGTCCCCACTTGTTTCTAATTGGCATTGGAGGTAGGAAAAGCGTTTGCTATTCTTACATCCCACTTTGGAAGTCTTTTCCTTCCAATCTAGAGTCTATCCTGAACTTAAGGATGTTAACTTAAGTATCAACTGTAATTCCATAAAAAGCTTCGGGGACAGACCCTTATAGAGCTGTTGCGTTAAAAATATGTATGTTTTATTTTACTTTTACTCTGGTGGTTCAGATGGTAAAAAATCTTTCTGCAATGTAGGAAAACCGGGTTCAACCCCCAGTTCAGGAAAATCCTCTGGAGAAGGACATGGCTACCCACTCCAGTATTCTTGGCTAGAGAATTCCATGGACAGAGGAGCCTGCTGGGCTACAGTCCATGGAGTCACAAATAATCAGCCACAACAGAGTGGCCAACACACACACACGCGCGCACACACACACACACACACACACACACACTTTCTGGCTGGACTATGAGGCATGTGGGATCTTAGTTCTCCAAGCAGAGATTGAACTTGTGCCCCATGCATTGGAAAGGTGTTAGCCATTGGGCCACCAGGGAAGTCCTGGACCTATTACATTTTTAAAGTAATTTTTCAAGATGAAGACAAATTTTTTCTTTTAACCTTTCAAAACGACAAGAAATAAAGTAAGGCGATCTTTTGACAGGCAGTGTGTGATAGGTATTTGTGGTTTAAGGACCTGCCTTAGTTAATGTACCATCAAATAGCTCAGAATTAGCAGGAACCTTCTCCCAGTGTTCACTTTGTTATTGAGTCTGTAACATCGAATCAGTAAATCTTTTGTACTCCTGCCATATTAGAATGCCATTAAAAGTGCCGTTGACATTTTTCAAAGGCTAGTAGAAACTCCAGCCAGGTAACAAATAAGCTAATGACTCTTCATTCTAATTAACAATGAAGGGGTTCTTAAAACTGAGGAGTTTGATTTTTGACACTCAAGTCCCACTAACTCTTCCCTTCTTCTCAGGTTTGTCCTTAGAAACTTAGTTGATTATTAGGATTTAGTAAAGATTTTGGGCAAAAATCATTCTAAGCAGGATGTCTGGCATTACAAAGCAATGGTATTTATCAACCATTTCTATTTTTATAAATGTGAGATCATGTGAGTTTATAAGACAGAGCTGTCTATTTGTTAGAATGAGACTCTTCATGCTCTCCCATGACAAGAAGAGGCACAAGGCTAATAATTTATCTATTCACTCTCTGATTTTACTTTGAAAGCAGTAATTCTTCCAGCACTGATTTATGTATGTGTCAAATGTGATTTCTGGTAAATATTTACATGGCGTATATACAGAAACTTCAATTTTAAGAGTACCAGTAATCTATCAACATAAAGATATATTGATTTTTTTTATAATGTGAAATCCCACAAATCCACATTAAATTAAAACAAAAACCAGGCTGAATGAAGATGTTTCCATTTTAGAAAATGTTTAAAGGAAGCCAGTCTTATTACTTCTCCACACATATGCCTTATAGGGATACAGTTGTTATTGGTCAAAGTCTTGAGATTATTTAGTTTAATAAACAGGTAGGAATGAGCTAGAGCTAATATCCATCCAGAATATTAAAATAATTCAAGAAAAAATGTAAAATAAGGTGTTGTCAGCAGTTCAAGTCCTGCTTTGAAAATGTATGTTCTCTCATGATCAAAAATGAATTTTATCAAAGCTATGGGAACTTTAAGCTTGAAAATATCACATCCCAGAAAATCGTGCATTGTAAAATGTGGGATTTTCAGTTTTTCCTCAATTTCTTGATTTTCAACTGGATGACACTTTTTAATGTTTACAACTATTGTTTGGAACTCTTAAAACTTCATGCAAAACCATTTTGTTTATTTGCATCAATTCCTTGGACAGTTTCACAAACTGAAATGTTTGTGATACCTGGTAGTACATTACATTAGCACATCTCAAGTTGTATTTATGCTAAACATGAACTTTCACAACTCTTTATACATATATTCCTTGTGGCAGAGAAAAGATAATATAGGCTTTAGATAAGTATCTTGATAGGAAGAGAGTGTTCTGCTCCTTTCTCGGTTCAGTTCTGTTGCTCAGTCATGTCCGACTCTTTGCAACCCCATGGACTACAGCACACCAGGCTTCCCTATCCATCACCAACTCCCAGAATTTGCTCAAATTCATGTCCATCAAGTTGGTGATGCCATCCAACCATCTCAACCTCTGTCGTCTCCTTCTCCTGCCTTCAATCTTTCCCAGCATCAAGGTCTTTGCAAGTGATACAGTTCTTCACATAAGGTGGGCAAAATATTGGAGCTTCAGCTTGAATATCAACGTTCCAATGAATATTTGGACTGATTTCCTTTAGGATGGATTGGTTTGATCTCCTTGCAGTTCAAGGGACTCTCAAGAGTCTTCTCCAACATCACAGTTCAAAAGCATCAATTCTTTGGTGTTCAGCTCCTTTCTCATTGGTTGTAAATCCTAGAAATTAACTTGAATCAGCATATCTACAAATCTGTGTTCCCCCAAATAAAATCTGTGGCTCACAACTCACCTTCCATCCTGAGTACTTGCCTTTTCACTACTCAAGTGTGAACTGCAATAACGCCCTGTTTCCATGCTCTTTGTCAGGTTCCTTTGTAGTTCCTCCCACTAAACCATTCAGTTCAGTCGCTCATTTGAGTCCGATTCTTTGCTACGCCATGGACTGCAGCAAGCCAGGCTTCCCTGTCTATCACCAACTCCTGGAGTTTTCTCAAACTCATGTCCATCGAGTAGATGATGTCATCCAACCATCTCCTCCTCTGTCATCCCCTTCTTTTCCTGCATTCAATCTTTCCCATCATCAGGGTCTTTTCCAATGAGTCAGTTCTTTGCATCAGGTGTCCAAAGGATTGGAGTTTCAGCTTCTGCTTCAGTCCTTCCAAAGAATATTCAGGACTGATTTCCTTTAGGATTGACTGGTTGGATCTCCTTGCTGTCCAAGGGACTCTCAGGAGTCTTCTCCAACACCACAGCTCTGGTGAATTCCAAGACTGTATAGTCCATGGGGTTGCAAAGAGTTGGATATGACTAAAGTGTTAGAAATGATTTTTTCTGCTTGAAACTATGAGTTTGACTATGTCACTTGCTTTGTTCACTAGAGGCCAATGGAAGTGGCAGCAGGTCTGTGCTGAGCCCAAGACTCTAGAGTCCCAGAGTGCATTTCCTTGCTCTTCTACCTGTCAGCCATCACTTTAGGGACATCTGGGCTGGTTTGCTGGAGGCTGAGAAGTGCCTGGGGTAAGTCAGTGGGGGCCAATCCAGATAAGATCTGCTGGCTCATCTCCAGCCAAATAAGAAGCCCAACCTTCAGACATGGAGCTGCTTAGGGACACCAGCTGATTTCAGCCATTTGAATATTAACCGTTCCTTGTTATATGTTACTGATATTTTGCTTTTTGCTGTTAACTGATAGGAAAATTCATTCCATTGGAAACAGAAAAGTTTATGAAGTGTTTTTTAAAATAGCCCTTCCACCTCCTGTCAGAATCATTTTAGTGTGCATTTTGGAATGTAGATGCCTAGGTTACATCTCACTGAATCAGAATCCTTGGGAAGAGGTATCTGAAAATAGACATATGACCCAGTAACGATCATAATGTCTTTTTGCAACCATTGACTTTACTGGCAAAAACAATTCAAGCAGATGAATTGAATCCTGGGTCAAAATTTGCAGTGATCTCACTGCAGATGGTGACTGCAGCCATGAAATTAAAAGATGCTTACTCCTTGAAAGGAAAGCTATGACCAACCTAGATAGCATATTGAAAAGCAGAGACATTACTTTGCCAGCAAAGGTTCGTCTAGTCAAGGGTATGGTTTTTCCCATGGTCATGTATGGATGTGAGAGTTGGACTATAAAGAAAGCTGAGCACCAAAGAATTGATGCTTTTTAAATATGGTGTTGGAGAAGACTCTTGAGAGTCCCTTGGACTGCAAGGAGATCCAACCGGTACATTCTGAAGGAGATCAGCCCTGGGTGTTCTTTGGAAGGAATGATGCTAAAGCTGAACTCCAGTACTTTGGCCACCTCATGCGAACAGTTGACTCCTTGGAAAAGACCCTGATTCTGGGAGGGATTGGGGGCAGGAGGAGAAGGGGACGACAGAGGATGAGATGGCTGGATGGCATCACTGTCTCGATGGCCGTGAGTCTGAACTCCAGGAGTTGGTGATGGACAGGGAGGTCTGGCGTGCTGTGACTCATGGGGTCGCAAAAAGTCGGACATGACTGAGCAACTGAACTGAACTGAACTGAAGTTTCTTGATACCTTTATAAGAAAGTTATTTGCAGTTTCTTTTTTTTTCCTGCTTAAAAGCATATGGTAAGTTCTAGCTTTTATAATCTTACATATAAACTAAAGATAGTCTTCAATCAATTTACTTATTTGTTTTTTTTCCTTTTTATTTTGGGATTCATTAAAACCATTTGGATCATGTAACTAAAGAGTCAAGAAACAGATCTTCAGGTATACAGCAAGATCCAAATGATTAAGCAATATATTCAAAAAATATATCTCTATCTTGCAGCTGTATTTATTTCTTTCTGTGGTCTTTCACTTTTAGGTTAGTTATCTCCAAGCAATTCCAAAAATTGTCTCTAACATCTCTGGGCTTCTATCATACTTGCTTAGTAATCTCAGTAAATACCCATTCCTGTATTCTTGCCTGGAGAATTCCATGGACACAACCCCATGGACTATACTGTTGGAGAAGGCAATGGCACCCAACTATACTGTATACAGTATAGTCCATGGGGTTGCAAAGAGTCAGACATGACTGAGTGATTAACACTCAGTAAATACATGGGTCCTCTTTTCCTAATTCAGCAAATGTTTTACAGATAAGGCTTATTGTTCTGATTTAAATCAAGGGCTCATTCCTTATATTTGATGATTAAAAGGATGGGATAAATTTTAAGCATGCACTCCATTCCCAATCTTTGGCGATAATCTTTGGGTCCCAACAAAATCATACGGATTAAAAATGAGGTGGATGAGGTTAACAAAAAGAAACTGAAACTGTTACATCAGAACTGGGGGAACACACATAAGGAGATCAAACCAACAGGTATCATCCGTAATTTATTTACTATTCATGGCTCTCTCAATAAACTGTAAGGGTGTATATACATGTTTAACAGAGAAGGCAATGGCACCCCACTCCAGTACTCTTGCCTGGAAAATCCCATGGACTGAGGAGCCTGGTAGGCTGCAGTCATGGGGTCACTAAGAGTCGGACACGACTGAGCAACTTCACTTTCACTTTTCACTTTCATGCATTGGAGAAGAAAATGGCAACCCACTCCAGTGTTCTCACCTGGAGAATCTCAGGGAGAGGGGAGCCTGGTGGGCTGCAGTCTATGGGGTCGCACAGAGTCGGACACGACTGAAGTGACTTAGCAGTAGCAGCAATACATGTTTAAAAGCCTCATGTATGATTGCTCTTGGGGAGAGAATAAGGAAAACCACAAAAATATTATGAAGTTGAGTTCAAGCCCTAAAGATCAAGTCAAGCCAATGCACAGAAGCATGCTCAGCTGTGTCAAACTCTCTGTGGCCCCATGGATGTAGCCCAGCAGGTTCCTCTGTCCATGGAGGCAAGAATACTGGAGGAGGTTGCCATTTTCTATTCCAGGGAATGTTCCTGACCCAGGAATCAAACCCGTGTCTTTTATGTCTCTTGCATAAGAAGGTGAATTCTTTACCACTAGTACCACTTGGGAAGCCCTCAAACCCTAAGGATACTTACTATCAATACACAATCTGATTCAATTAAAAACTGATATTTTTAACTGAATATCAGTTTCTAACAATATTCCAGTCCTCAAAGGATGCTTATCAAGCACTTAGAGACAACTCTCTTTTTTAAAGACACTAATGAAAATAACCTCTTTGGAATATAAAAATATCCTGATAAATGAATACTCTGAGTTTGTAACATGGACATAAGATACAACAACCCATACCACTTAAATATCAATTTTAGTGAAAATAAGGATGTATCGAAGAACTAGATTTAAGTTTGTTTCAGTGGTTGCACATTCCAGATGTTTACTTGATTGCTTGCTGGTTAATAAATATCGATTTGGAATTAACTGACAAATTTGCTATTCACATTTCATTCCAGATTTATCGCTATGTGTGCCCAACTTGCCTTCCTAGAATACTATGTAATTCTTTTATTTCACAAGGCAGAAATATCCACCAGATGGTATAAGTACACACACATAAAGCCCAGATGTCAATATTTTCAAAACTTCATTTTTAATGAGTGTTGGATGAACACAAACATGCATTATGTACTGGTTAGCGTTCAATAGTATTTAAATTCTGTGGGAAAAGTTGAGAATGTTCTCTGCTATAATATTCTCTATCCATAAGAAATTATGGAAAATGAGATAGGATGGAATATAGGTAAAATTTTTTTGCCTGAATTATATTAGAGATAATTGTAAATACTGAATTAAGGTACAAAAACTCGTCTGTGTAAGTGCAACAGTAAGATGACTTTACTTAACAGAAACATATGTGGAAAGATTTGGGAGCCTCAACATAGAACTTCATGGGATGCGTTTTGAAATAATAGAAGTTAATGTGATGACGAGGAAGATAAATTCAGGAGATGACAGTCTTCTTCCAGTATGCCCTAGCATGAAAACACATGGGGAACTTTGTGAAGTTCTAGGCAAGAAGCACTACGTGGACAATGACAAATAGGAATTCACCCAGAAAATAATAGCTGTGTCATATGGGGAATGCTTATTACAAATGGAACTATTTAAGTTGGGGCAAAGAGAACTTAGAAGACACAAAGCAGTACCACAAGCCTGCCACATGGAGGAATTCATGAAAATGATAGAGGGCAAGCTTCTCATTAACACAAACTATAACATCCTAACATCAGCATCAATTCAGTTCAAAATGCATCTTTTCTTGGAGGGTTGTAAGTTTTCAGCCCTAGGGATGTTTATGCAGACCTGAAACTGAACAGTCAGATAGCAGATGTTCTATCAATATTTTGGACTGAATAAGTGAAAATAGGGAAGATCGTTTAAGTTTATTGAGCACCTACTCTGCCCTATCTGAAAATAGTCATGTAATTTATTCAGTAATTGCTTCCACTGCAAATATTGTCTTCAAGTTACTGATTACACAGCTGAAGCCCAGAAGTCAGCTTAACAAAGAACGCAAAACAAGTAGAGAACCAGAATTCCTCTAAAGATCTTTCTGGTTCCAATCTATGTATGGTCTATCTAGGTTGGGTTTGTTTTTTTCAAGAATCAAGATTGTATAATCTGTTGATAAATATAGATAATATTGGAGTGGAGGCTGTTGAAATGAAGATAAATGAGCATGTTACAAAATATTCAGTTCAGTTCAGTTGCTTAGTCGTGTCCGACTCTTTGTGACCCCATGAACTGTAGCACACCAGGCCTCCTTGTCCATCACCAACTCCCAGAGTTCACTCAGACTCACGGCCATCGAGGCAGTGATGCCATCCAGCCATCTCATCCTCTGTTGTCCCCTTCTCCTCTTGCCCCAATCCCTCCCAGCATCAGAGTCTTTTCTAAAGAGTCAACTGTTCGCATGAGGTGGCCAAAGTACTGGAGTTTCAGCTTTAGCATCATTCCTTCCAAAGAACACCCAGGGCTGATCTCATTTAAAATGGACTGGTTGGATCTCCTTGCAGTCCAAGGGACTCTCAAGAGTCTTCTCCAACACCACAGTTCAAAAGCATCAGTTCTTCGGTGCTCAGCTTTCTTCACAGTCCAACTCTTACATCCAGTGGTAAAGAATCATTGATACTTGGGTTGGAAAGATCCCCTGGAGAAGGAAATGGCAACCTACTCCAGTGTTCTTGCCTAGAGAATCCCATGGGTGGAGAGCCTGGTGGGCTACAGTCCACTGAGTCACAGAAGAGTGGGACCAACTAAACAACATCAAAGCACTGAGATCTGTACATGAGGTGGTCAGGGAAGACCTCTTTGAAGAGGTGAGCTATATCTGAGGCCTAAGTAATGAGAAGGAGTCAGGTTGCAAGCATCCACAGGGAAAAAGTTCTAGGCTGAAGTAACAGAAACCATGAGGTAAACATAAGCACAACAAACAGACAAACAAACAGAACACCTCTGTTATAAAGACTTGGTGAATACCAGAGATAATTCATAACAAGATGTCAGATAGAAGGTCAGATGCCAGATAGACCTGATATGCCCAGGTGTCTAGATACAACTCATCCAGTGGAAAGTCTTACATGATATGGATCACATGCGTAAAGTTGTTTACTATTAGCTGGGGAGGATATTTTCAGTATTGACAAGAGTAGAAGCAAAGAAATCATTATGAAAAGAATTGCAGAAGAATGAGAAAGTAACGGTGGCTAACAGTGGAAATGAGATAAATGGATCATTTCCAGCTTATAAAGTCAACTATACTGAAGAATAATCTATATAAAGTAAAATATGCAATTACGAAGCTTGCTGAGATTTGACACATGCATGTACTCTAGCTACATTTTTGAGGGAGCATCAGGAAGTACTGGGGCTTTCAGGTAGCTCAGGGGTAAAGAATCCACCTGCCAATTCAGAAGATGCAGATATGACCCTTGGGTAGGCAAGATCCCCTGGAGAAGGGAGTGGCAACCCACTCTAGTATTCTTACTTGGAGAATTCCATGGACAGAGGAGCCTGGTGGGCTACAGTCCCTGGGCTTGCCAAGAGTCAGACACAATTTAGAGAATGAACAGATCTGAAGTCTCTTGGATAAGAAAAATACAATTTTTTAAAATAAAAATGAAGTCTTGGAAAATATATTGAGGTTAAAGTTCCAGAGTATAGGGCAAAGAGACTAGATATATTCATAGAAAAGATAAAAGGCACAGAGGATCACTGTGATCTCAAACTAGGAAGAGTTTTTAAAACATGAAGAATATAACTGATAAGAAATGATATTCCATATGGTTTCATGAGGGAAAATCCAAGTACCTCTGAAAGGAACAAAATCCAGGCAATATTAGTCTTATCAGCAGAACAAATTATTCATAGACAATGCAACAATGTCTTTAAAATTCTGAAGAGAAAAATTTTAGAAAAAATTCAATACCTAGCCAAAGTACCAATCAATACAAGAGTAAAATAAAGTCACTTTAATATATGCATCATCTCATAAAATTTCCTTTCTACATACCATTTCTTTTTGAGAATGACTTTTAAGATCTTTGGGATTCAGGAAATAGTAGGTTCAACCCAAAATAATAATAAAAGGACTTCTTAGATGGTCAGTTAGGTTGTAGGCCCAGAAAGTCAGAATGAGAAGAGTTAATGGAATTACCTGGGACTCTACTCTCTGGGGAAAAAAGAGTGGTCTAAAATATGAAGTTTTAGAAAAACTTGAGAATATAATTAAGTAGAGATTTAAAGTATTTTTCATTGCTGTTAAACTTCAATGATTGACTCATTCCAGAGATTAACTAGACATCACAGAATTATTAATAACAAAGGCTCACTCCAGTGTTCTTGCCTGGAGAATCCCAGGGACGGCGGGGCCTGGTGGGCTGCCGTCTATGGGGTCGATTGCACAGAGTTGGACACGACTGAAGCAACTTAGCAGCAGCAGGAGGCAGTAAATAATCTGTCTGTAATGTGGGAGACCCGGGTTCGATGCCTGGGTTGGGAAGATCCCCTGGGAGAAGGGAATGTCTACCCACTCTAATTTTTTTGCCTAGAGAATCCCATGGACAGAGGAGCCTGGAGGGCTACAGTCCATGGAGTCACAAAGGGTTGGACACGACTAAGTGACTAACACTTTAACTTTTCACTCTATTATCAGCCCTGCTGCTATAAAAGTTAAATGCATAGTTGACTGTATGTGGATGGGATAGGAGAGTGGAAGGAAAGGAGGCGTGAGAAGTTCTTCATTTCACAAAGCAAGAACTGACAGTATCACTAATGGATCAAGAGTAAGCACTTTAATTCGATTATTTAAAGTTGCCACAGTAACCAGGAAAGCATCTACAAGCAATGAAATCACCATTAGATGGAAAGAGCAGGAAAAATAAAGCTGAAGTGAGCTGAATTCTTCTCTCTCCTATCAGAAATTCAATAAACAATACCTATAGTCAATAAATTTAAAAAATCAATGTAATACGTGATTCATATGTGAAGATATAACCACCAGAAGAATTGAGAACAACAAATGACTTTTGTCTCTGAAATTGGAACCAAGAATTACAGTTATTAGGATGAAATATAGTTATTAGGAGAAACATTGTTTTTAATCCAAGATTTTACAGAAATATTTAAGTTTTTGAGCCATGTGTATGTTTTATGTATTTCTTATATCAACATGATAAAATGGTCTGTTATTGCTAAATAATAATAGAATTTCTGAAACTTTAGATATGTTGGAAAATTTTTAGTTGTTACAATACTGCTTTTCTTAAAATATCTACTTAATATGTCCATCAATAAACTAATCAGTAATATTAAAAAAAATTTGAATGTGATAAAAAAGTGTATTTGTATCCAAATAGGTGGACATAGTGCTATTAACTTTGATGAAAAAAAGCAATAGATTTATAAATGATAAAAAAAAAAACCACGGATAATTCTCTGAAGTATGCCTCAGTTGATAATTATTTATCTTATTTGTGTGTTCTTTTTTCATTGCTAGGCAATTGAGATATTTATACAATTACATCACAGCTTTTTATTATTATGTGCTGGAAACTTGGATAATAAAACGAGAGCTCATCTTGCCCACTAAACTCAATTGAGAACAATTTTAGTTTAAAAAATATTGGAAGAATTAAGGAAGCAACCAGCCAAGCACTAATAAAAATCAGATGCACTATAAGTTGCACAAGATCTGAATATAATCTGTTCTTTGTTAACATCAAATAATTATTCAGTAGCATGAGGTTTCAATTCACTATATATTAGGGATACTCAATAGTTGTTAGTGATAAGTCACATAGCAGCATAAATCAAGTGACTAATCAATTATGTTTGATGTGTTGCCATTTCTTGATGTCAGATTATCCATTAACCTCTGAATGATTTTTCACTGAAATAACTTGTATATATGTTAGAAGAATATGATCGTTATTATTCGAGGTCATTTGTAGCAATATGTTCATATGGTTAGCAGTCTTTATATTCCGGAGCCTAATATTGCACAGACTGGATTGGCATGCTCTTATTTCTTGGCTAATTATAACTTCCATGGCATGTGACCGTGAAGGCATGAGCTTGAAAGCAATCCAAGAACTTTCACATCTCCGAGGGACCTCAGAAAGGAACACGCAGACTCTGATGAGAGCTATTTACTTCTTTTTAAAGTATATTTTTATTAAATGTTTACTTTGATCCAGTTACTAGACATTTAAAACATGCCCTGGAATCAGGATGCTTTACTTTGAAATTGACCATGGTCACTGTGCCTTGGGTAGGTGCTGCGAAATCCAGAATCCTCAGGTTGACTTCCATGTCGACTCCCTGTTTGTTTGTTTTTTTTCTCTGACTTGTCACACAGTTTCTATTTTTGATCTACCACAATTATGTAAGTCTTGAATAATTTTCTTAATGGCCAGCTACAAAATACATACCAGCTTGTACTTATTCAAAGGTACATTTTGATAAAGTTACCTTTTTGGTTTATTGTGTCGTGTTGCGCTGTGCTCAGGCATGTCCGACTCTTTGCCACTCCATGGACTGTAGCCTGCCAGGCTCCTCTGTCCATGGGATTCTCCAGGCAAGAATACTGGAGTGGGTTGCCATGCCCTTCTCCAGGGGATCTTCCTGACCCAGAGATTGGAGTTGCGTCTCTTATGTCTCCTGCATTGGCAGATGGATTCTTTACCTACTGAGCCACCTGGGAAGCCCTTTGGTTTACTGTCCCATGTTTAATATAACCCACTTTTATTACACAAGAGATAATTGTATATCAGTTCAGTTCAGTCGCTCAGTCGTGTCCGACTCTTTGCGACACCATGAATCACAGCACGCCAGGCCTCCCTGTCCATCACCAATTCCCGGAGTTCACTCAAACTCACGTCCATCAAGTCGGTGATGCCATCCAGCCATCTCATCCTGTCACCCTCTTCTCCTCCTGCCCCTAATCCCTCCCAGCATCAGAGTCTTTTCCAATGAGTCAGCTCTTCACATGAGGTGGCCAAAGTACTGGAGCTCAGCTTTAGCATCATTCCTTCCAAAGAACACCCAGGGCTGATCTCCTTTAGAATGGACTGGTTGGATCTCCTTGCAGTCCATGGGACTTGCAAGAGTCTTCTCCAATACCACAGTTCAAAAGCATCAATTCTTCGGTGCTCAGCCTTCTTCACAGTCCAACTCTCACATCCATACATGACCACAGGAAAAACCATAGCCTTGACTAGATGGACCTTTGTTGGCAAAGTAATGTCTCTGCTTTTGAATATGCTATCTAGGTTGGTCATAACTTTTCTTCCAAGGAATAAGTGTCTTTTCATTTCATGGCTGAAGTCACCATCTGCAGTGATTTTGGAGCCCCAAAAGATAAAGTCTGACACTGTTTCCCCATTTATTTCCCATGAAGTGATACATCTTTACCTAAATAGGACATTTCAGAAGTCTGGCATGACAGACAGAATTCACTGCATATAGAGTTACTATTGCAACAACAGAAAAATTCTAGAGCAAAGTAGAATTAGTAGTACAAAGCATTTTTCTATATTTTCTAGTTTATAATTTTCTACATGGAGTTACTGTTTTAGGATTAAAACAAAATTTACTTCCTTTTTTCAGTATATAAACCATTAAACATATATTGCCATGTATAATAAATGTAGTTAATTGTGTCATGGAAAGAACTGGGTGGCTGCTATGAAGGTAAAAAGTGTTTGACCACACAAAAGTTTGGGTTCTGATTTAGATGTGTGGTGCTGATTTATTAAAGTATAAATGTCAGGAGTTATTGGTCACAGAATAGATACTAGGGTTATGTGACTAGTCATTCTAAAAACATCAAAAGCTTTTTGGCAATAACATTGAAAGGATAGGAACACTGAAAGGATAAGGATTAAGACAAGGAATAAACACTATCTTCCAAGGACTTGTCTACACTAAGATTTTAGAAGTGCAATTTTCACTGAAATGTCCTTAATCTTCTATATAGAACAGTTTAATGGTTCAGTCACTCAGTCGTGTCTGACTCTTTGTGACCCCATGGACTCAGCATGCCAGACTTCCTTGTCCATCACCGGCTCCTGGAGCTTGATCAAACTCATGTCTATTGAGGCAGTGATGCCATCCAACCATGTCATCCTCTGTCATCCCCTTTGCCTCCTGCCTTCAATCTTTCCCAGCATCAGTCTTTTCCAATGAGTCAACTCTTCACATCAGGTGGTCAAAGTATTGGAATTTCAGCTTCAGCATCAGTCCTTCCAATGAATATTCAAGACTGATATCCTTCAGGATGGACTGATTGGATCTCCTTACAGTCCAAGGGACTCTGAAGTGTCTTCTCCAACCCCATATTTAAAAAGCATCAATTCTTTGGTGCTCAGCTTTCTTTATAGTCCAACTCTCACATCCATACATGACTACTCGTAAAACCATAGTTTTGACTAGACTAACCTTTGTTGGCAAAGTAATGTCTCTGCTTTTTAATATGCTGTTTAGGTTGGGCATAACTTTTCCTCCAAAGAGCAAGCATCTTTTAATTTCATGGCTGCAGTCACAATCTGCAGTGATTTTGGAGCCCAAGAAAATAAAGTTTGTCATTTCCATAGTTTCCCCATCTATTTGCCATGAAGTGATGGGACTGGATGCCATGATCTTCATTTTTTGAATGTTGAGTTTTCAGCCAACTTTTTCACACTCCTCTTTCACTTTCATCAAAAGTCTCTTTAGTTCCTCTTCACTTTCTGCCATAAGAGTGGTGTCATCTGCGTTATCTGAGGTTATTGATATTTCTCCTGGCAATCTTGACTCCAACTTGTGCTTCATCCAGCCCAGCATTTCTCATGATGTACTCTGCATATAACTTGAATAAACAGGGTGACAGTATACAGCCTTGGTGTACTTCTTTCCTGATTTGGAACCAGCCTGTCCCATGTCCAGTTCTACCTGTTGCTTCTTGACTGGCATACAAATTTCTCAGGAGGCAGGTAAAGTAGCCTGGTATTCCCATGTCTTTAAGAATTTTCCCACAGTTTGTTGTGATCCACATAGTCAAAAGCTATATGGAAACAAGGGGAAATAATAAGACACTAACGAGGTCCATCTAAGCCACTGTAGACAGATGGTTATGTACCCTTTTCTTCAATTCACTTGAATTTGCAAATATTCTACTTCTAAAAAGCAGGTGTTATAAAAATACTGTGAAGGATTTATAGGACTTGAGATATATTTGGCTACAGTAGGTTAGGGAAGGTCTGTTTTTATTTTGGACTACAATAAATTCAGGTTTGGGTTATGCAAGTGCAATTATTTTCCTGAATATTGCATATATATTGTACACATACACAGACATGTGTATACTTACATGTAGTTTAAGGAGTTATTAGTGGCATTACTTATAGATTATTTGGATTTCTATATTCAATTAATAAACTCAAATTTAAAGCACATATTTTTATCTCAAGTAAAGTATATCAGATCTATTAATATCTTGGCTTTTGTGAAGAAAACCATTATCTTCAACTCTCCAGCAACCAGATCCTACAAGTTATTACTTTCTGTAAGATAAGTATTGATTAATAAGACTTGTAAAGCTCATTTGTTATGAAATCTGTCTTCCTCTACTGCAGGCAATATCTAAGTACTCTACGTTATTCTGTAAACCCTGGATACAACACAGGGATATATGCTGTAGTTCTTTTGCTTATTTTTCTATTCAATATTATAGCTAAGTGTTGAAAATACTATTTTTGTTGCTGTTCAGCCATTGCTTGTCCAACTTTTTGCCATAGACTGCAGCATGCCAGGCTGCCCTGACCTTCACTATCTCCCAGAGTTTGCTCAAATTCATGTCAGTTTAGTTGGTGATACTATCTAACCATCCTAACCTCCACCACCCTCTTCTCCTTTTTCTTCAGTCTTTCCCAGAATCAGGGTCTTTTCCAGTGAGTCAGATCTTTGCATCACATGGTCAAAGTATTGGAGCTTTAGCTTCAACATCGATCTGTCCAATGAATATTCAGCAATAATTTCCTTTAGGATTGACTGGTTTGATTTCCTTGCAGTCCATGCGTCTCTCCAGTACCACAATTCAAAGCATCAGTTCTTCGACACTCAGGCTTCTTTATGGCCCATCTCTCACATCATACATGACTACTGGAAAAGTCATAGCTTTGACTATATAGGCTTTTGTCAACAAAATGATGTCTCTGCTTTTTAATATGCTATCTAGTTTTGTTAGTTTTCCTTCCAAGGAACAAGCATCTCTGAATTTCATGGCTTCAGTCACTGTCTGTGGTGATTTTGGGGCCCAAGAAAATAAAATCTGTCACTGTTTCAACTTTTCCCTTCTGTTTGTCATGAAGTAATGGGACCAGATAGCATTTACAAATGTCACATAACTTATGGTGATGGTTGGGACAAAAAGAAAGGAATGAAATACTCCAGGGAGTTGGCTTAGACCAACATTTATTAACTGCCTTCTGTGTCTCTTTAAGTTGTTTCGAATTCTCAATTTACATGTGTTGGGGAGAAGCACAATTTAGAATAATAGCTATTAGAGCCAATTACTGTGGCATAAGTTTCCTTTCCCATGTAACTACATACTAACAATCTCCAAATCATAAGATATATAGAAGGAAAAAATACTGAGAATTGAGAAAGAAGGAAGAGGGAGAGATAAATGAGAATGATGATATTCTGCTTCCCTGGTGGCTTAGAGGGTAAAACGTCCGCCTGCAATGCCAGAGACCCGGGTTCAACCCCTGAGTCGGGAAGATCCCCTGGAGAAAGAAATGGCAACCCACTCCAGTACTCTTGCCTGGAAAATCCCATGGACGGAGGAGCCTGGGAGGCTGCAGTCCATGGGGTCGCAAAGAGTCGGACACGACTGTGCGACTTCACTTTTGATGGCCCAAATAGCCATCCAAGAGTGCATTAATTCCTGAAATCCTTAAAGGTTATCCTTAGAAGTTAATGTTGTACTTGAAGATAAGCTGTTCCTTCACAGGATTTTTTCCCATCCATGACTTGCGTGAGTGTAACTTGGAAAGTGCTGCAGGTATGTGGGTTCATGGAGTGGTACCCCTAAAGCACTTGGGCTCAATTTTTAAAACATCAGAAGCTAGTCTTTAAAAGGTTAAATCAGTGCTCCATGGGCATTCTCATGCAGGCCGCCTGAGACAGTTGCTCTTTCTCCCCAGGTCTTACAGGAGGGTTTGCTCCCTGGCTTTGCCTCGGTTATGAAGCTCAGCAGTCAGGTACCTTTCCCTTGGAAACTAAGCTGGTTGCCAACATCTGTAGACCTGTAACCCTTTATGAACTTGGGAGATTTTATTATGGCTTACTATGTTATTCTTTTTCTTTTTTGGCCAAGCCTTGCAGCATGTGGGATCTTAATTCCCCAAGCAAGGAACCAGGGATCAAAACCATGCCTCCGGCTTTGGGAGCTTGGAGTGTTAAACCCTGGACTGCCAGGGAAGTCTCTGACTACATTATTATTAATTTTTTTTCCAGTTGGTGGTTAATTCCAATTTTTGAAAATTCTTTGAAAAAATTATTTTTTCAAGCCTTTTCAACATAGGAAATTCCCTTGAAGCTACGGCCCTGTTAAATTTTGGCAAAGATGGGCTATAGTATGACCCTTTCTACTTAAGTAATGGATTTGGATTTCATTTAGAACAGGTATGAGGTACAGGAAGTAATTACCATCTCAGTCAGTTAAAAAGGTGTGACTAAAAGTCTTATTTGAACACAGGAAGATAGATTACATTTCTTTACTTACCCAGATGATTGAACTTTATCAGGCAAACACACAACTTCCAGTTAAAACGTGGGCGAAAGAAAAACCCCAAATGAAATACTCAGCTAATCTGTTCTTTAGTCTCCAAAATGCCTTGACTCTGCCATAACTTTTTAAACACATTCAGTTCAGTTCAGTTCAGTTCAGTCGCTCAGTCGTGTCCGACTCCTTGCGACCCCATGAATCGCAGCACGCCAGGCCTCCCTGTCCATCACCAACTCCCAAAGTTCACCGAGACCCACTCCCATGGAGTCAGTGACGCCATCCACACATTATTGGTCTGATTATTTTTGGTAGAGTAGAAACTATGTTTTAACAGAGAAATGGGACTTTTCTCACCACAGCAATTCTTTTTCTGTTTTTTAATTATAAAAGTTAGTATACCATAAAAAGCTCAGTTTTCCATAATCCCAGATATCGAACAAGACTATTCCAATTTTGGCAATTTCTTTCTTAACTTTGGCAGGGGCTTTTAGTGGGCACAGGAACATGGCTTAAATCCTTGATAGCTTGATATGACAAAGGGAGTTTGCAAAAAGAAATCAAGAGGGGGAAAAAAAAAAGAGTGAAAGGTTTGCTGTTTCCAGCAGGGCAATCTTCCCAAAAATAATTCCTTCTGGCCCCAAATCAAAGGGACTAGATAAGCAATTCCTCCCACCATCCTGGGAAAAGTGTAGAGCAGACCAATTTTGCAATCGACTCAGAAAAGACTGGGAATTAGGAGATTTGAAATGCGGTCAAGGTGACTCTGTGAAGGGTCATTCATTCATTCACGGATGCAAATTTCACTGAGAACCTACTATGTGGTGTGCTCTGTACTATGCACTGGGAAGGCAGAGGTGAACAGAACAGAGGTGGCCACACAAAGTTCACAGTTATATAAAAGACGCTGATGTGTGCAAAGAGACAATAAAATCACATGGCAAGGTTGTAACACCAAGTTTAGTGGGGGCCAGGGAAATGGACAACTCAGTTTTATTATGTAATTTGGGAAATTAAACAGAAAAACTGGTACCTTGGCTCCTGAAGAATGAATGGGGATTGCAAAATGACAGGCAAAATGATGGAAGAAGTTATTCAAGTAGATGAGACTCAGGGTGGCAACTTGGCGGGGCTCACAATGAAAATGAGAAAGAGACATCATGACAGTTACCATTTAGTTTCTCCCTTATCAGACCCCATGTGCATACTGCTTTACATGTGTTAACTCATTATTTTCATCACAACTCTTTCAAGTTAGATGTTATTGTCCCCATCTTATGAATAAGGAAACCAAATGCAGAAAGGTTAAGTAACTACCTTAAGGTCAAAAAGTATTCAAATACACATTTGTCTGGTGCTCTGTGACCACTAAGCTCAACATACAATTTTTTTGGGTTTCCCAGGTGGTGCAGTGGTAAAGAATCCACCTGCAAACGCAGGAGATGCGAGCTTGGTCCCTGGGTCAGGAAAACCCCCTGGAATAGGAACTGGCAACCCACTCCAGTATTCTTGCCTGTAAAATTCCATGGACAAAGGAGCCTCGCGGGCCACAGTCCATGGGGTTGCAAAGAGCTAGACATGATCGAGCAAGCTAGCAAAATAAATAAATAGTCTTTAGACTATCAGAAAACCTAAAATCTGCCTTGGAGAGCCAAACTGAAAAATAACCTTCAGAATGGACATACAGCTTTTACTGAAGAGAACACACACACACAAAACAATTTAGAGCTAGGTGAGTCCAAAAGTGGTCAAATCAATGACTTTGAGAATCCCTTTCATGTGAACTATCCACAGCTTGTCAATGTGGACTCAGAGTGAGCCTTCCATTTTGAACTTACTGGTTAGGGTGACTCTACATTTTTTGTTTGCTTTTTAGTCTGCTAAGTAATAAGTTATATAGACAGAGGTTATATATGAAGTGTGAAAGTGTTCCTCGCTCAGTCATATCTGACTCTTTGTGATCCCATGGACTGCCAGGCTCCTCTGTCCATGGGATTCTCCAGGCAAGAATACTGGACTGGGTTGCCATTCCCTTCTCCAGGGGATCTTCCCAACCCAGGGATCAAATTTGTGTGTCCCACATTGCAGGCAGATTCTTTACCATCTGAACCACCAGGGAAGCCCCAGGGTTATGTATACCTGGCACTTTAATTCAGTAGGATTTGCTTGACATGGTCTACTGTAAGTAGAACCGACAGTGTCTTCAATTATAATTTTAAAGAGACGTTGCCATCTAGAGGTAACGTAGAGAGCTGATCTGGCATTGCCATAGCAAGATTTGGCATGGGGTAGACGTCTGAAAGTCAGATGTTAAATAAAGTGAGTTAAAAAATATATATACTTTAAGGGCATTTCTGTACTGAACATACAGCAGACAACTTGCCTGTAGATAATTCTTTAATTCACTGTTAACAAAAGGATTAAGTATTTTTATAACATTTAAAAGTTAGTGACTTGTTTTCTTTCTTTTTAAAAATCTTCATTCTCCAAAACAACTTGTGCTGTTTTGCATTTGTTAGGCAAAGGCAAACATTTCCAGACCATTTTTCAATTTCCCAGTTATTGACTGTATTCCAGAAATTAAGTGGTAGGCACATACTTTTTTTGGAAAGACAGCTCTTCTAAATGGGAAGTCACAAGCCAATTAATTTACTATATAGTTGTGCTGAAATATTTAATATTTCCCATGGGGAAAAAAGACAATCTTGATGTATCAGTAGTCTACAAAAGGGAGTGGGATAGGTACTGAATGAGAAATAGGCTTTTATTTTAACATCAAATCTTGCATTTGACCTTTTTTTACTCCAAAATGTCATTCTTCTTTCTTTCAAAATGTTAAGGCTAGTATTGGATTGCTTTTCTTGGTCTGTATCTGGTCCTTATTGCTCATCTAGAACCTTTGCTCCAGGTGACTTGACCCCCTACTCCATGCCTTCGTTGTTTTCTTTCACTTTAGTAATCATGAGCTTGTCATTGCTTCATGCTCACTCCCTACTGTCTCAAGGTGATTCTTGGAATGATCCTTTCCGGGAGGAGGTTTGTGTAGGAGGACAGGACACGTATCCGAATCCTTGAGTGAGGATCGTCAGTTGATGTGAATAGTTCCATCTCCATATACCAAGTTGACATGATAACCAGAAAGCTAAGATTCGTGCAGTCATCACTTATTCATTCTGTTCATCCGTTCACTCAACACAGCACTTGTGCACTCAGCATCTGTTACACGCCAGACATGATTTAAGTGGAGTGCTGAACTTGACATCAGGGATTCTTACCCTCTCAGACCTTACCATTTAATATTACTAGTTGCTGGTGAAACACTCCCATCCCTGCAGTGTCCCTCGAATGTCTTCCTTGTTCTTTCTCTTGGTCTCTTTTCCCTTGAACATGTGAGACCATGAGTAGAGATCTTCATCAGAGGATCAGTCTAGGCCCATAAGTTTGGATAGACACCTTCTAGTGAGGATATGTGAGAAACACGGAGCATGCTTTTTCAACAGCAGCTGTATCCCAGTCTACACTGCCAGCATCTTTATGAGATCTGGACAATTTCCTTTAATCACTTCAGTTTGTGCTCAAAAGCTTGGATTCTTCAGGAAATGATGTCATTTTATTCCTAAATTCTCAGCTGCTTCTCTGGTGTCCTTGTTAAATATCTGACTCAAGACTGGTTTTCCTGATATGAATAGCTCTTCCAAGACGTAAGAGAATAGCCACCTCGGTTTTGATAACTCTGTGACTCTCTCTACCTGACCTCCTGCCTTAACAATTTTAGGGGATAACTACCAGAATAAGTGACGGGATTTTTATCAGCTCCACGATTCTCTACAGCTTACAGTCAGATTTAACGCTTTTCTCCATGACAAATATATGTCTTTATCACCAGCAGGAAAACAATACATCCCTAAGCTACATGAATGTCATTTAATGAATATAAGAACTGAGTAGGAAACAAATCCCTCAGGGAAAACGATCAATAAACTCTTAGATCCCTAACACCCCAAATTCTCCAGGGCAAGCAAGAGAGGCAGGAGGTTCTTTGGGGTGAAGTGCAGAATGTACAAGCAATCTGAGATTCGACAGAGTAGGATGGTCCTTGTTCAGAGTGTTGCTTATTTTGCAGGGAATGAATAGAGTTTCATGAAGGAAAACTATCTAGATAGGAGAGAGGGAAAGAGAGGGTGTTTCACTTGAGTGGGCTGCTTTCTTCCACCCAGTAATTCAGAGAACTGATTTGTTCCGTTTATGGCTTCCCCAGTGCCTCGGTTCTAACAGACCTTTGTTTTC
The DNA here is from genome assembly GCA_006408695.1 of Aepyceros melampus. Classification (NCBI taxonomy): domain Eukaryota; kingdom Metazoa; phylum Chordata; class Mammalia; order Artiodactyla; family Bovidae; genus Aepyceros; species Aepyceros melampus. Next base: position 40,302 of record SJXQ01001024.1, read on the forward strand.
TAGTGGAAGAAAAGGGAAAAGCAGAATGGAGAAAACTCATCAGCTTCCTGATAGCCTTGTCCTGAAAGTGACAAACATCACATTTGCTCGTAATCTACAGTGAGTACTTTTCACTTGGCTACTCCTGGTTTCAAGGCGGGCTGCACCAAGCCCTCTGAAGGGAAAGCACACATTTTTTAGAGTCTCTGAGGCAGGAGGAAGTATATATGACTACATGGTTGTTAATGCCATTAAGAAATAACTTCAGTGTTTTCATGGTGGTCAGAAAATCATTCTCTCATAAGCAATTCTTAAATGATGTTGCAACCAAGGATCAAGTGTTTATTCTTCTCAAATATTCAGAAAGTGCAGTGTCCTTGGTTGTAAACAAGCATCAGTTTGGGAATTATTAAACAATATAACTAAGCTATGTCGCCATCATTTATTGTTTACATCATTGTTGTGAATCTGAAAAAGGCATGCTAATAATAATAAATCACTCTGTAGCTTAAAATCCCAGGGATATTTCATCTCAGCAAAACATCTAAGCCGCTTTCAGGGACTAACACTGCATGACCTAGTCCTTACCTACGTTTCCAGCTCTTCTCCCTACACGTCTCATGGATTCACCACACATTTGTCTCGCTAGCTTTCTTTTCTACCTTCAGTCCAAGAGAATTACAGTCTCAATACCTTTGCTGCTCCCTGTTCTTGTTCTTTCCTCCTCCCAGATTTGAGCAAGGCTATCTTTTTCTCACCGTTACGGTTTAACTCAAATATCACTTATTCAGGAAGGCTGCTTGGCTGCTCTGTGCTATCTCGTCCATTCCTTTGCCACCCCATCTTCTCTGTTTACATATTTGCTGCCTGACTCCTTTAGGGAAGACGTTCTCTGTTCACTGCTATCTCTTAAGCATGTAGGATAGGTAGCTGGCGTACAGTGGGCACTCGATAAACATTAGACTAAATATGAAATAAAGTTCCCAAATATCTTAAATACGATACAGATTTTTCCTTAATAAATTAATAAAGATTAGTCTTATTTATAAAATAGGAAATAATTATGAAATCTAGACAAGTTAAGCGCATGTATTTTAAGCTTTTAAGTGTACGTGTTATGTGCAGGAGGGGACACCTTTCTGAAAGACTATTATGTCCAGTGCTTATGTACATTATCTCATTTAAAAAATCAAAGCAGCCCCTGGGGAATAAACAATGATGCTCATTTTCTAGAGGAGGAAATTCAGACTCATTAAGTTTAGCAGGTTTTCAGTTTATTCAGAGACTAAATCGGTTGAGCTGTAATTCAAACCCAAATTTTCTGGTACCAGAACCCCTACTCTTTCCACCGAGACACTTCCTTAGTCAGCAGCCTCCATATTCAGAAACACCTCTTAACTATAGCATCACTTCCACAAAATACATTTATTAAAATTTGTGGTTAGGGAAATCATCTGGGTCACTTGAGAATGAATCAGTTAATTTACCAAAATACTAAACTAATGGAATTATTGGAGATATGGAACCTACAGTAAATCTTCCAGTCCTCAGTTAAAGATCTAACACTTTTCCGCATAATCTAGCTTTTCAAAGAAGTTAATTTAAGGAAGAGTGCCACTTGTGTTAGTTCGTATACCGAGGGCACCGCTGCCTTCTCAGAAAGTTTTATGAAAGTGTGCTGACACGTTTGCATTTTATCCATTGTGTATCTTTGAAATTTATAGACACCCAAAATAAAATAACATTCTATGAAGATAAAGAAATCTACAGTGTTGGAATACTAGTCATAGTTAGGATCCCCTCATTTTTCAGGGCAATAAAAACCTGTCTTCTACCTTGGTAGGTACTCGTTATTTTTCAGATTTAACTTACTGAAAAGTAAAGCAAATAAGTTTTAGGTCTACGTCTATCTACTGTTGGAAACCAGGTGGAAACTTTAGGGAGAGTTTTGGAATGAAAAAGAAAATGACAATCGAGATAGAGGCTTCATCACCATTACTGATTCTTTTTCTTTCCCAGGTCAAAGACCATGACGTGAGCTTCATATTGAATAAAAATAAGAATTTAATCACAAAATGACATTCTCATTTATTAAAAGCAAGCTTGGGGATTTTTCTCAAATTCAACCAAGGATTGGTATTCAGATTTGAAATAAGTTACAAGATACTCAATCTGGTCACCTCTTGCAGAAATGAACACTCTGGCACATATTCTGTGATGCTTTTCTTTTGTTGTGGAGAATACAGAATTATCTGATTATGACTGTTGTCTATTGTTCTTAAATGAAGTCCATCAAGCTCTGTGAAGATCATTTCCAGGAATGTGAATCATGCTGGGAAGGGGAAATCTGTATAGCTAAGGAAGTTCCTGTTGTAAGCTTGTTGTCTGCTAATTATTCTGTCTAGTTTTCTGTGTCTAAAGAAAAGCCTGCCCATTGAGTGCCTTAAAATGAGTGTGATTAGATGTCACTGTTTAGCCTGCCTTAAACTGAGAGTAATAGATAACACCTTGTACATCGGATTTCAGCTTTAAAGAAGGTAACAAAAGGAATTGGAAAACATTTTTCTTTGAAGCAGTTACCTTATTCCCCTACACAAAAGTTAGCTATTGTCTTTGCCAGCTGTTCCTCACATGAGCAAGTGAGGCTTGGGAAATGGGAGTCCTGGAGAGAGAAGAGGCTTGCCCTAGGCGGAGTCCTGGAGGCTCTGTGGGCAACACCAGCACTCCTACTGACATTGTATCAACAGAGATTGATGGATCACTTTCTTGGGGTCCTGAAATTTCCAAGGCATTGTGGTATAAACACACTAAGTAAGACCCGGTCTACCACAGAGATGTGGTACCCAGTTCTGGTTGGTCCTAGGCTGAAAGAAAAGTTGATCTCCTCATTAGCAATTAGAGATGCTGCCATCCTAATTTGTCTGAACTAATGAGCTTCACATAATTTAATTGAATTTCTGCCACAATCTGCTCTGTGCTCTGAGCTGCGTTCCCCACAATGGAGGTGAACCAAGCATGATCTCTGCTTTGCTATTTACAGTCTAGTGTACACATAAGACAAACAGACAAAAAAGATAAAAGGGGGCTTAGAGAGGAAAAGAGCAAAGTGAAGTAAAACACACACACACACACACACACACAAACACACACACACAAACACACACACACACAAATAAACAAAACCCTGGAAGGAAGGCTATTGTCCTTGCTGTGACTGAAGAGAAACCTGGAACAAGATAAGGCTAAGAAATAAACATGGGTCAGATCACGCAGGCTTAGCGCTCTAATGCCAAAATATACAGGCATTGTATAGTAGCCAAACAAAATGAACATTTGCACACCTGCTGTGAGACAATTGCATTAAAGACTCACAACAACTCTCTATTTTCAAATGCTCAGTTGTATAGATGAGAAGTAGGATTTAACAGGATTAAATCCCACTTAAGAGGATTAAATGCTCAACTTCACTGGAAATGTGTGGCAAAGCACGGTGAAGAATCCAGTCCTATGTGCTTCTCTTCGGTGACTTTAATATGAAATAGTAAAATATTTATTTGCTAAACATTTTACACACACCCCCCAAATAAATATATTTAAGAATCAAAGCAGTTGAAATATTTCCAGAGGCTGTGGATAACAGGCTCACACGTGAGCAGCAGAGTGTGTAATCAGTGTTTAGGACTGAGTCTGACACCAAGTGAGTCTGTCTAGTGGTATTTGCGTCTCTTTTTCTCATTCCTCGGTCCTTCGATATTTCTTGCCTCCTACATCTTCACTGCCTTTTCCCTGTACCTGCTTCTAATTCGCCTTTATCCTTCCTTCTTTTTTCTCCTTCTTGTTCTCCCAACTGGGTGAGCATATTGTTGTTACTCATTGCTTCCAAATGCACTATTTCATCTTTAGAATATTCTAATCGATAGTCCTCACGCCCAAACAAGTTAGTAAAACCACCACCAACAGCAAGAATAGATCCAGCAAATGAATGGGTGGATTGGGACTAGCTCAGTGTTTTGGAGTCAAAAGGCCAGCTTTGAAACCAGAGTCTAGACTGAACTTTTGCAGAACACGGGAAACTCAGCTTTCCTACCTGTATGATGAAGACAAATTTGACCTTTTAAACTCATAGTTTAGAACCTTTTAGACCCAGCTTGGATATTGGAAATGGAGGTGACATGTCACTAGTGACAAGCCATTAAAAAATACTACTACTTGCACTGTAGGTGAGTAGACACTTCATCTGACCCATTTCCTACTGTAACTATTTTGAAAGTTTTTAAATGAAGATTTAAACCATTGACACACATAATACTTCATGACATTTTGGCTAAAATCATCCTTATATCATGACAGAATGGCATTTGTCAAATTGATTTTTCATTTAGTAAGCAAACAGCCTTTTACTCCTTACCTTAAACAAGCTTGGCATCCTGTTAGGCAGTTCACATTTCCTGGCGTGTTGTTATGGCGCCATCTGCTGGAAATTGAAGAGGTTGACACTAAGGACAGTTCGAACTTTAAAATGATTCATTTCCTTCCTATTTCTTTCGCATGTAACAGAATACTATGTGGTATTTAAAAAATAACACTAAAATGAGAGTAGTTTCAAGATTTATTAGAAAATCTAAAAGTTCAGATAGTTGTTATTATTGCTTTAATTCAAATATAGATTGTGTTTTAAATATATATATATATTTGAGTAATTTTAGTAGAAAGTATTATACATGTTGACATTTTAAATCTTAACAGTGTCTACTTTGGGTGGAAGAGAAAAGTCTGAATTTTGGACTCTGGGTATTTTACTACGTATGTCATCTTTTGACCTAAAGTTTTATTTATTTTATGATTTTTGCTAAATAATTATTAAATCCTTCCAATGGGATTTATTGGAAGGTTTTATTATGTGTATATTAGTACCTTCCCCACCTGTAAACAGCAGGGCTTTGCATGCACTAACTTTTTACCTGAATGCAAAAATTCCCACCACTTATTGATGTTGCAGTGTGACTAGGTACTGTCTACCAGGGCAGGGACTGGCTCACTTATCTTTACATCTCCAGCGTCTAATATACTGATCAGAATAGAAGCACTCCATTTATATGTAATTCCTAAGTACAACTTGTAACTTCAGTAAGTTTTATAAAACTCCCTTTTTCCCTTTTATAGATACATGGAGAAATCGAATGAACTTGGAATAAAGGGGCAAAAAAGAGGTCATGGTAAAACAAAGCAAGAACGGGGTCAATTATAGCCTATGAATTAAGAAACAAAATGTTAAAAGGAAAAGGAAAATCTTCATATCAAAAACATTAAAAATATATATGTGAGCCGTAACTTGAAATATATTTAGGAACTGGAATTTCCGGGTGGACTAGTCGTAAGGATTCTGTGCTTCCACTGCAGGGGGCACAGGTGGGTTCGACCCCTGGTCAGGGAATTGAGATTCCAGATGCTGTGTAAAGAAAGGAAGAAAGAAAGAAAGTGAAGTCCTTCAGTCGTGTCGGACTCGTTGCGGCCCCAGGGATTGTAGCCTACCAGGCTCCTCTGTCCATGGGATTTTCCAGACAAGAATACTGGAGTGGGTTGCCATTTCCTTCTCCAGGCCCACAACTCCTGCATTGTAGGCAGATGCTTTACTGTCTGAGCCACCAGGGAAGTCCATTGGCAGGTTGGTATAAACCCCTGTTAGGGTTTCTCCCATAAGCCTCATGAGGTCACCGTGGGACTGCAGAGCAGGGCTCCTCACTTGCTTCCTGCAGGGCATGTCATTCATTCACACAAGCACACTGTATAGTCAGTAAAGTAAAGCAGAAAACATGTTCGCTAGGAGAACAAAGAACGAGAGCGCCAAGCAGCCTTACCTTGTCCTGAAGAATCCCGGACAAGCCCCTAAGAGGCAAGGTTGCTGCCGAACCACAAATGACACTGGGATTCATGGCCTCCAGAGGAGAAGAATTCAATCCGGGGCCAGTGAGGAGGCTTGATCGCTCAGAACTTTTGTGTAATGAAGTTTTATTAAAGTATAAAAGAGATAGAGAAAGCTTCTGACACAGACATAAGGGGGCAGAAACAGTGCTGTGCTATGTAGCATGGCCAATAAATAAATAAATAAAAGAAACATATTTAGGAATTATTATGATACAGTGGCTCTGGGAAGTAATGTTAAGAGTGTACTTACAAAATAAACAAAAAACACCGTAAACAGTATTTTTGAGATAGTTAATGTATAATATGTTGCACACTTTTAAGGTATACAATGTGATATATTTTTACCTTCATATACACCCATGAAATCATCATCAAATTCAAGATGTGAACATATCGTCATTTCCAAAAGTTTAATCATCCAGATTAATCATCCATAAAATGCTTTGACTTGCTTAAAAAGCTGGGATGGCTCACCACCACCTGTGTTCAGTTCAGTTCAGTCACTCAGTCATGTCTGACTCTTTGCAACCCCGTGGACTGCAGCATGCCAGGCCTCCATATCCATCACCAACTTCCAGTGCTTGCTCAAACTCATGTCCATTGAGTCAATGATGGCACCCAACCATCTCATCCTTTGTGGTCCCTTTCTTTTCCCATCTTCCATCTTTCCCAGCATCAGGGTCTTTTCCAGTGAGTCAGTTCTTCACATCAGGTGGCCAAAGGAATGGAGCTTCAGCTTCCACTTCGATCCTTCCAATGAATATTCAGGACTGATTTCCTTTAGGATGGACTGGTTTGATCTCCTTGCAGTCCAAGGGACTCTCAAGAGTCTTCTCCAATACCACAGTTCAAAAGCATCAATTCTTTGGCGCTCAATGTTCTTTATGGTCCAATTCTCACATCCATACATGACTACTGGAAAAACCATAGCTTTGACTAGATGGACCTTTGTTGGCAAAGTAATGTCTTTGCTTTCTAATATGCTGTCTAGGTTTCTCATAGCTTTTCTTCCAAGGCAAGCGTCTTTTAATTTCATAGCTGCAGTCACCATCTGTAGTGAATTTGGAGCCCAATAAAATAAAGTCTGTCTCTGTTTCCATTGTTTCCCCATCTATTTGCCATGAAGTGATGGGACTGGATGCCATAACCTTCGTTTTTTGAATGTTGAGTTTTAAGCCAGCTTTTTCACTCCCCTCTTTCACTTTCATCAAGAGGCTCTTCAGTTCCTCTTAGCTTTCTGCCAAAAGGATGATTTCATCTGCATATCTGAGTTATCATGTTACACCACCTGCATGAAACTTAATAATTTCATAAGGTAGTAAAGTATATTTTTTCCTCTTTGCTCTGGGTGATTTTTCTCCCTGCTACCAATTCTCTTATGGCAAGAATGTAATCAAAGTTTCCTTTTTCTCTGCTTTAGGAGATTTTTATGTTGTGGAGCCATAAGGAGAAGTTTCTAGGCAGATTATATACTAGCAATATTCCAGTTTTTCAAGCTTCTGCATATTGAGGGGATTTTTATGGATAGTCATTCATTCCAGAGGGAATGGATTGGAGGTGAGGATTATTTTGTTGGAGATCTGAGAGAGTTGGAGCTGAAGATATCTGGAAACATTTCCTCAGCCAAGACATCAGATGAGATTTCTATAGGTCTTGTGAATACCTGAGAACAGTAGGATCGTAAAGAATCAGACATGACTGAAGCGACTTAGCATGCACACATACACCTGATTTCCTGCAGAGTCTATCATGAAAATGCTTCTGGTGTTGAAAGATGTCAGGAGACTGATGAGGAAACCTGTAGCCTTGGGATCTATGATAGAAGTCTTCAAGGCCAAGGTTGCTAATGAAGCATAGATAAGAGGCATATTATGGATGACTACTGAAGAAAGACTGTATGGCTAGGCTTCAATGTTATGTGAACTGAGAACTCCCATATGTTCAAGTTGGATTTAGAAAAGGCAGGGGAACCAGAGATCAAATTGGTAACATCTGTAAAGCCAACATAGAAAAAGCAAGGGATTCTAGAAAAACATCAATTTCTGCTTCATTGACTACACTAAAGCCTTTGACTGTGTGGATCACAACAAACTGTGGAAAATTGTTAACAAGATCAGAATACCGGACCACCTGATCTGCCTCTTGAGAAACCTGTATGCAGGTCAGGAAGCAACAGTTAGAACTGGACATGGAACGACAGACTGGTTCCAGACAGGGAAAAGAGTACATCAAGGATGTATATTGTCACCCTGCTTACTTAACTTATACGCAGAATACATCATGCAAAATGCTGGGTTGGATGAAGCATAAACTGGAATCAAGATTGTATCAATAACCTCAGATATGCAGATGACACTACCCTTATGACAGAAAGTGAAGAGGAACTGAAAAGCTTCTTAATGAAAGGGAAAGAGGGGAGTGAAAAAACTGCTTAAAACTCAACATTCAAAAAACTAAGATTATGGCATCTGGTCCCATCACTTCATGGCAAATAGATGGGGAAACAATGGTAACAGTGACAGACTTTATTTTCTTGGGCTCCAAAATCACCCCAGATGGTGACTGCAGCTATGAAATTAAAAGACACTTGCTCCTTGGAAGAACAACTATGACAAATATAGACAGAATATTAAAAAGCAGAGAGATTACTTTGCCAACAGAGGTTCATCTAGTCAAAGCTATGGTTTTTCCAGTAGTCATGTATAGATGTGCGTGCCAAAGAACTGATGCTTTTGAACTGTGGTATTGGAGAAGACTCTTAAGAGTCCCTAGGACTGCAAGGAGATCAAACCAATCAATCCTAAAGGAAATCGGCCCTGAATGGTCATTGGAAGGACTGATGCTGAAGCTGAAGCTCCAATCCTTTGGCCACCTCATGGGAGGAACTGACTCATTGGAAAAAACCCTGATGCTGGGAAAGATTGAGGGCAAGAGGAGAAGGGAATGATAGAGGATGAGATGGTTGAATGGCATCACTGGCTCAATGGACATGGGTTTGAGCAAGCTCTGGGAGTTGGTGATAGATGGGAAAGCCTGGCGTGCTTCAGTCCACGGGGCTGCAAAATGTCGGATACGGCTGATCGACTGAGTTGAACTGAACTGAATGTTTATGACCCATTTTTTTCTTTTAGAATTTTTTTTATGAGGACCGTCTTTAAAGTCTTTTATTGAGTTTGTTACAATATTGCTTCCATTTTATGCTTGGTTTTTTTGGCCATGAGGCATGTGGGATCTTAGCTTCTGGCCCAGGGATCGAAACCACAGCTCCTGCATTGGAGAGTGAAGTCTTCACCACTGGACCACCAGGGAAGTTCCTATGACCATTTAACACATCAAAATGTGGAAGTTGCAACTCTGCAAGCATGATTGATATAGGATTTTCCATTAGTCAGACAACTGGAAAACTAAAGCAGGTTATATTCCATTTGGAAAAACAAAGAGAAAGTGACATTCTTTCCCACTAGTATAGCTAGCTCAGCTGGTAAAGAATCCTCCTGCAATATAGGAGACCCCGGTTAGACTCTTGGGTCAGGAAGATGCCCTGGAGAAGGGATAGGCTACCCACTCCAGTCTTCTGGGCTTTCCTGGTGCCTCAGCTGGTAAAGAATCCACCTGGAATGCAGGAGACCTGGGTTCGATCCCTGGGTTGGGACGATCCCCTGGAGGAGGGCATGGCCATCGACTCCAGTATTATTGCTTGGAGAATCCTATGGACAGAAGAGCCTGGCGGCTTACAGTCCATGGGGTTGCAGAGTCAGACATGACTGTGTGACTAAGTACAGCACAGTGTTGCAAAATTAAGTCATGCCCTCCACTTCCAGAAAGTCAAAGTTAGGAACGCAGCTGGCTACAAATAGCAGAAAACTCATCCAAAGTTGAGTTAAACATAAGGGTATATTTTTCTCAAGAAACACCAAGCTCAGAGGTCAGCTGAGGGTACTAGATCAGCTGATCGCTAGTGTCCACCTGCCCCAATTAGCCTGTTGGCTCTGTTCTCCTGTTGATGTTTTAAATCTTAGGGTCACAGGCTGGGTTATGATAGATACAGACTTATGTCCACGTTCAGGGCAAGAAGAAGAGGGAATGGGACCATGCCAATTCCATTTGTCCTTTTCATGGGAAAGCAAAAGATGTACTTGAAACCTGCCAGTGATTTCTTGTTGTGGAGAACTGTTTCTCCTGACCGCATGCAACTGTGATGCTGGGAAGCAGGTGTTTTTGCGTAGCCTAGAGCAGCAGTAAACGGGATAAAGCACCAGTATCAGGCATGGTTCAGCAAATCCACAGGATCTGCCATGCACTGAAATTCCAGAGTGGCCTGGCTCTTCCAGAAGGCCCTCCAAATCTAGCCCTGATTGATCTGACTTACCTTCTGTTTAAACGAACAGGGACTCTGTCCCTTCGCAGGAGACCTTCACGGTTCCACAGATGCTGCATTAGCGTCTTTGCTTCTACTACACAGGTCTGATCCCTTCCTTAAAAATTCTGCTTATATATTACAAATATTTCTTCCCAATCTGTCTATGAACAGTGAAAGTGAAGGTCACTCAGTTGTGTCCAACTCTTTGCTACCCCATGGTCTATACAGTATATGAAATTCTCCAGGCCAGAACACTGGAATGGGTAGCCATTCCCTTCTCCTGGGGATCTTCCCAACCCAGGGCTCAAACCCAGGTCTCTAGCGTTGCAGGCTGATTCTTTACCAGCTGAGACATCGGGGAAGCCTCTATGTGCATATATATATACACACATATTAGTATACATATTTTAATATACCTAATATGTATTTATATATATATTATTTTTGTTTTTAAACTTTTGGCCATGCTGCAAGGCATGTGGGATCTTAGTCCCTTGACCAGGGATTTAAACGGTGCCCCCTGCATTGGCAGTGTGGCTTCCTAACCACTGGACTTCCAGGTAAGTCCGTGATATTCTTTCTTTAAATCCTACTTTCTTCATGAAATCTTCTCCACAGATTTACATTATATCAGTCTTCATGTTTTCAAAATGTACTTGTAGGTAACATTTAAAATAAGTGATGATTTTGTATCTTTTTTCATTTTACAGTTGAAAGGTATCCATATGATTTATAGAAAAAAAATAAAAGGATTCTATGGGAACTTCTCTTGAAGTGAAAGTGTCATTTGCTCAGTTGTATCCGACTCTTTTGTAGCCTGCCAGGCTCCTCTGTCCATGGAATTCTTCAGGCAAGAGTACTGGAGTGGGTTGCCTTCTCCAGGGGATCTTCCCAACTCAGGGATTGAACCCAGGTCTCCTGCATTGCAGGAAGATTCTTTACTGTCTGAGCCATCAAGAAAGCCCCAAATTTCTCTTACATTTAATAATTTTAAATAAAAAAGTCTCAGAAATCTGTAAACTTCCTACTTCATATAGAAAGTCATGATGATTTCTGCCTAGCAATATTTCAACTCCTTTCTAAGGGACCTAGTAAGAAAGATAATGAAAGGGCTTGCCCAAAATTATTTTATAACCAGTGATTTTTATGATTACAGAGAGATTAAATATGATTTCTGGACCCATTCCTAAGCATAATTGATCCTTATATGATTTTAGGGTCCTAAAGGCGCATTATAAAGATCTCAGGTGATTCCGCAAGAGTTGGTCCACCTGATGCTGCTTGGAAGGTCACCTCCACAGAGAAGGCAGAGCTGTTACAAAAGCTGGGCCTCAGACCCTGGATGAAATCAAGAGAGCTGCAGTGTTCTTGTAGTTTGCGTTAATAAGCAACGACTCTGACAGCCTGTGAAGCTTTGTCAGGAGAGCCCAACACTTGACTGTCTGGCAGGCTGGCTTGTCTGGACTACTTGCCATATCCTCTGCTCTTGGTTGCCAGTCAGTGAGCAGCCCTGGCAGAGGACTGGAGGGAGGAAGATGGAGGGAGTGGGGATGGTCAATCCTTGATCCCCCTACAAGTTGCCTTAGTCCAGCCTTGTCCTTGCACAGAGCATCATTGCTGATCTCACAGGTCTGTCTTTCTGAGTTCCGGCAACCATGCCACCTCCCTGTTGCTTAGGACCTGGGATGTTAACTGAGTCCACTGCTGTTGGATTTGGGTGCTATGTGTCATGGTTCCCCTTCATCTCTTTGACTTTTATTTATTTGTTCATTTTATTGACGTATAGTTGATTTACGATGTTGTGTTGATTTCTGCTGTACAGCAAAGTGGCTCAACTATATATATTATGTATATATGTAAAATGTATGTGTATATTCTTTTTTCATATTCCTTTCCATTCTGGTTTCTCACAGGGTATTGGGTATAGTTTCCTGTGCTACCCAGTAGGACCTTGCTGTTTATCCTTCCTATATATAGTGGTCTCATCTGCTAATCCCAGACTCCCAATCCTTCCCTTCCCCATGCCCCTCTTGTCAACCACAAGTATGTTCTCTCTGTATGAGTCTCTTTGTGTTTTGTAGATATAATCATTTGTGTCATATTTTAGATATTTTATGTGCCAACACTTTATGAGTTTTTTTCTAATTTGAGTTTGTTCTTATTTCTTATTGTCTATTGGTGCAAAGAGAACTGGAAGACACAGTGGGACAGTTTAATATGGATATAATCTGAATTCTATGAGTAAATGAGAGGATAAACACAATGAAAAATATGTAATATATAAAAATACAAAGCAAAAAAGAAGAATAAATATCCAGGATGGGTTAAAGATAAATAATCTTGATATAGGGGAAGCAAAGTGCATATAAAATGATAATAAATTGATATATTCAATTTATGTATAACAGATACTGAAGAAAAAGAATTGAAGAAAAATAAAAGACCTTAAAATCTGTCAGAATGCACAATGGATTACATATAAATAAATAGTAGTTTAATTAATGTCTTCTCGTTTCCATTGAAGGAAGACAGAAGACCCTGGAATAATAGATTTAAAAGAGTGAGAGAAAATAACTATCAACCTAGAATTATAGACTTGGGAAAACGTTTCAAGGATGAGGGTGAAATAAACATATTATAGTTTTAGACAAAATAAAAACTGAGAGAGTTTATTTCTAGCAGACTAAAGAAATTTTGGGCTTCCCTTGTGGCCGAGCTGGTAAAGAATTCACCTGCAACGCGGGAGACATGGGTTTGATTCCTGGGTTGGAAAGATCCCCTGGAGAAGGGAAAGGCTACCCACTGCAGTATTCTGGCCTAGGAAATTCCATGGACTGTATAGAAATTTTTAATAAATGTGATATAGGAAGAAGGAAAATGATCTCTTAGGAAAATCTGAGAAGCAAGATTTTCAAGTCAGCTCAGAAAATGAACTACCTGTGGGTACGTTTAAAAAGTATCAACTATGTCAATTGGTAATGATACATTTAATTTCTGGAGTTTAAAAATATAGATTTAAAATCTTGAACAGCAATGGCATAAAATTTGAGAATGTATATTTCAGCATATTAAATAAAGTTCCCCTTATTATAAGCATGACAGTCAATGTTCAGGGGGTCATACATAGAGGCTGGCCTTCCCTGGTGGCTCAGTTGGTAAAGAATCTGCCCGCAGTGTAGAGACCTGGATTTGATCCCTGGTTTGGGAAGATCCCCTGAAGAAAGTAATGGCTACCCAGTCTAGTATTCTTGCCTGGAGAATTCCATGGACAGGGCAGCCTGGCAGGCTACAGTCCATGGGGTCACAAAGAGTCGGACACGACTGAGTGACTAACACACACACACACACACAGAGGCTAGGCTTATATTTCAGTAGCAGAGATTTAAGGCAATTAATTATCTGGGAGTAATTCAGAGGGAAAACATCTAATGCAATTCGCAGTATCCAGAGAAGTACTTGACATTTTGCAGTTTCCTCTTCTTAGCATCCCTACAGCAAAAGTGAAACTATATTTTGCTTTCAGACAGGAAGGTACAGATGGTGATGGGTTGAGATACTGAGGGGATTCCTTTGCCTGATTATTTGCGAGGAGTCTCAAGAGGGGTTTCTACTCCCAACCACACACCCTTTCTTTCCAGAGAGGCAGCTGGCAGAGAAGTCTACTTCTAAATTAGAGACGGGGTTCGCATGCTGAGTGACTGACATGATAATAACTCAGAGCAGAGACTACCAGCCAGAACAAGGATTCCTTTCCTCTGCCTCAGGGTTTTCTTTAATTGAAATAGATTTCTCTTCATGTTTTATGCAGTTCTTATACTCGACCAAACTGCATTTTATGGACAAAAAAGAAAGGTCATGGAATCTCTTCTTTGATTTACTGCTTTAGTTGGGGCCTGCACTGGAAAGTACAATGAATTCTGCTTCTTTGCGATGCTGGGCAAGTCCAGGTAGTCCATTTGGTTTCATTTTGGTTTGACTGCTTCCTACAGACAGGGTCTTAATTTCTTCCAATAAGAACCTTGGCACACACTCAGGGACGGGCAGGCTCTCCATGGACCTGATTAATTCTTAATGCTCTGTTAGGTTCTGAATTCAAAGCCCAGACTTTTCCTTTCGGTCCATTAGCAATACCTGACTTTGGGTGCCATGTTTCAAGGGCAGTATAAGCAGTTTAATAATCTAGAAAGGATTTTATCATTTATTCACTCTACAGTTTACCATTACTCACAGGATATGAAAAATAAAGAGATTGATTTTCTTTGCTCAGAACAGAATTCCATCTTTGGTCTTACTTCAGAGACGAGTATAGGTCCCAATGCATCCAATTGCTTTTCTGGAAGCCTGTGTAGCTCTCAGTTCACCTCACAAGTAGCTTGAGAGGCATGGTACTTTGGAGGACTCGGCTTCATCTGCTAAATACAATCTGTCAGCTGAGTGAATTAAGTCAGACAGAAAAGGAGAAATACTGTATGACATCCCCTATATGTGGACTAGAAAAAGTAATGATACACATGAACTTCCTTACAAAACAGAGACTCATGGACAGGAAATGAATTTATGGTTGCTGGGGGGAAGGGATAGTTAGGGAGTTCGGGAAGGTCATGTACCCACTGCTGTATTTAAAATGGATAACCAACAAGGACCTACTCTATAGTGCATGGGACTCTGATCAACGCTTATGTGGCTGCCTGGATGGGAGGCGGGTTTGGGGGAGAATGGATTCATGTATATATATGGCTGAGTCTATTCTCTTCTCATCTGAAACTACCACAACATTGTTGATTGACTATACCTCAATACAAAATATAAAGTTTAAAGTTTGAAAAAAAAATACAGTCTCTCATGTCTTAATCAGCATCATATTCTGACATCAAAATAATTTAGCCTCTAATGTTAATTTGCATTTTTCTCAAAGAAAAATAAAATATTAATTTATGTTTTCTCAAGGAAGTTTCACTTTGTCTAAGATCTAATTTTTTTATGAGCAGGATTTCTATCAAACAATACAAGTGAAAAATAATTTTCCAAATAAAAATTTCCCCAAACAATGCCACAGTGAGTTTGAACTCTTTTAACAGCCTTCATTTTTTTATTTAACAGGCTTCATAGAATTCAACAAATTTCTATGGAGAAGATAGAGGGGTAAGGGCTTAGACACCCTTCATTCACCATGGGTTCTTTTTCTCTGTTTTGTTGATGAATCCCACTTATTCTTAGTTTTGGTCAATGAAACAGGGCTCTATTTTGTGAGGTGGCATGGGATCCTATATTAGGATCCCATCAGGCCCTAAAGGAATGTCTGTATTTTTTGAGCCTGAAATCTGCTTGTTCAGGTTACAAAAGTTCCTCTTTATTGTGGAATAGGGAGATCCATATTTATTTTAAAAAAACAGAGTTGTGAAATTTTAAACAAAATGTGAAGAATATCAATATATACATGAAACATAGATGTACAGCTCGATAAATTCTTGTAAAATGATCATTCATATAACCACTGCCCAGGTCAAAATCAAATGTGTTGACAGCACTCCAGAAGCAGCTCTGAATATCCCTCCCAAATATTAAGCCCAAAGGTGGCCACTCTTAGCTTCTAATTTAGTAGTTTAGTTTTTTCCCTAAACTAATATAATTAACTAGAATCATTATTTATATACATTAATCTAAATGCAAAGAGTCGTACATGACTGAGCAACTTAACAACAATATATATGCTGTCTATAATAGATGATCAATAAATGGATAGATAGATCAGAGATAAAGATGTAAATGTAGGTGTGGATACTTCTGTGGCTGACTTACCTAAAGGTAGACTGTTGGGTCTTTTGTTACATGTTTCTTTAAGTCAGTGGTGAATAAAAATTGTATATTATCTTCTGGAAACTTAATTTTTTGCTTTTCTTACTGAGAGCTCTGGGCTTCCCTGGTGGCTCGGACGGTAAAGAATGCACTTGCAGTGCAGGAGACCTGGGTTCGATCCCTGGGTTGGGAAGATCTCCTGGAGAAGGGAAGGGCTACCCACTCCAGTATTCTTGCTTGCATAATTCCATGGACAGAGAAGTCTGGCAGGCTGTACAGTCTATGGGGTCACAAAGAGTCGGACACGATTGAGCGACTTTCACTTTCACTGAGAGCTACAGTTCATCTGGAATTACTTTTTACTTGATCGGATATATACGTGTTCTCGCTTTCCATATGGAGGTACTGATTACAGAACTTTCAAGGTGTCCACTCAGTGTTCTCAGACATGACACAACACATCCATCTTTACATTATTTCCCCTGTATTAAAATGTATTGCTCATATCTTCTGAGTTAGCATTTAGTTAGCATTTATGATTTAACTGAAGGCTTCCCTGGTGACTCAGATGGTAAAGAATCTGCCTGCAATACAGAAGACCTGGGTTTGATCCTCTGGAGAAAGGAATGGCAACCCTCTCCAATATTCTTGCCTAGAGAATTCCACGGACAGAGGAGCAGTCCATGGAGCTGCAAAGAGTCGGACATGACTGAACGATTAACACTTACACTTTCTATGACTTAACTGGTCAGATGTCAAAACTTTTGCTTCACAGGGGAGATAGAAAAAAGAACTGAAGAATGACTAAAATTCTCTCTGCTCCATCATCTGTTTTCAGAGAAAACCCCACATGGCTGTCTCACCTCAAGGAAATCTCTGTTAACAGGCTTGTCCATTGGTTAGCTATTTGTCCCAAACTTGATGCTGCCTTAAAGGGCTAGCCCAGCCATTGGGCCTTCTTGTCCTCTTGTTTCTGAGACTGCGGCTTTAACAGGTAATATTTTAAGTTAAGTAAGGTCCCTCTGCAAAGGTAGCGAAGCTGTTGGTTTCCATAACCTGCCCTGTTCTGGTTAAATCTTCTGTCCTGACAGAGTTTATGGGGTGAGGGGTTTGGGAACCATAGGTAAGAACTCCACAGGCTGGTCATTCTTATGGGAAGTTCCACAGTCTTTAAGAATAAGTGCTTCTGCTGGGCGGAAGTTTGTTTCTTGAATGCCGAAACGTTTGTTTTGGACACTTCCAGTCAACTTTATATTTGCTTTCTTGGAGAAAGGATTTGTTGACCACTTACTCCATTACTTCCCTGGTGGCTCAGAGGTTAAAGCGTCTGCCTCCAATGCGGGAGACCTGGGTCAGGAAGATCCCCTGGAGAAGGAAATGGCAACCCACTCCAGTATTCTTGCTTGGAGAATCTCATGGACTGAGGAGCCTGATGGGCTGCAGTCCACGGGGTCACAAAGAGTCGGACACGCTGAGTGACTTTACTTACTTACTCCATCATGTCACAAATCAGAGCTCACTGATGATATTTTAAGTCACAAAATATTTCATGCTTTTAAAAACTAAGCAGAATGTGCATGTGTATTGTATAATAGATTAATCAAATATTTGATTATCATTCAAAGGTGAGAAATATGGATTGAAAAAAAATATGGGAAATGTTAGCCTACTGCTAGCATTTAAAGCCACGAAACTAAGTAGGATCACATAGGAAGTGATTTACATTAAAAATTATCCTAGAACTAAGACCTGGGACATTTAAATATTCAGTAGCTGATGAGCTGACGTGGAAATAGCAAAGGAGACGGGAAAGTGATTACTGAGATATGGAAAGAAACAGGAGCGATGCCATGTAAACCAAGTGGGAAAGAGTGTTTTTTGTTTTTTGTTTTTTTTTTAGCTGGGTTTATTCAACTGGGTTAGATTTTGCTGTAGCAAAATAAAATGAAGACTGAGATTAATATAGTTGCTTTGGTTACATAATGGTCACTGGAGATCATGTTCAATGTTGTTTCAATGGGATAGGATCAACAGAAGTTTTATTGGAGTGAATTCTGTAAATATGAAAGGAGAACAATTAATTCCAGGTCATAATTTTGAAGAGATTTTTTTTCTACGAAACAAGAAAAAATGACAGGGGTATAGCAGGAGCAGTCAGTGGAGTCAAGGGAAATACTATTTAATGCAAAAATGGGAGAGAATAAAGCGAGATTACAGGTACGATCTAGCAGAGAGGTTAATTGTTACAGAGAAGGTGGGAGCTGATTGTCTATCTTTATAAAAGACTGTTAGAAGAATTAGCTCTAGATAATGAGGAAGAGGTTGAGGAAGTTTGCAGAAGGAACACAGAAATATAGGGGAACTTAGAGGAGTTGGCTCTGACTAGGAATTCATTCATAGTAACAGAAAAGAAGGCAAAGCAATGGGCACAGGCTCAGTGGAGATAAGTTGTCATAGTGAGGCCTCCTGGAAATGGAAGGTGTCTTCTAGCCTAATAGGTAGTAAGGCCATCATTTGAGAATGAGGATAGCAGATAAGGTGTTTTATGTTTGGGGAAGAGAGAGGAAGTCGAGGTAGAGTGGAATATTTGATTCCCTCAAATAGACAAACTTGTGTTCCTAAAACTACATTATTTTTGTTCGTCTGACACAGAAACAACAGATTTCAATGAATCATTGGCTTTGAACTCAGTAATTATATTTTTTAGATAAATTTAAGCGTTTAGATTCACTGCTGCTGCTGCTAAGTCGCTTCAGTCGTGTCCGACTCTGTGTGACCCCATAGACGGCAGCCCACCAGGCTCCCCCGTCCCTGGGACTCTCCAGGCAAGAACATTGGAGTGGGTTGCCATTTCCTTCTCCAATGCATGAAAGTGAAAAGTGAAACGAAAGTCGCTCAGTCATGTCCAACTCTTAGCGACCCCATGGACTGCAGCCCACCAGGCTCCTCCATCCAGGAGCCCGGATGGAGATTTTCCAGGCAAGAGTACTGGAGTGGGGTGCCATTGCCTTCTCCAGGCTTTGTAATATCCCATTTTGCATCATCGCCACCCACTCACTCAGCATTAGAGCAGGGAATAATTACTGTTTCTGCATCATGCTTTGCACTGTTTCTGGGTTTCCCAGAGGGTTGCAGAAACCAGTAGGAGTTGTTATCAGCATCATAATGTTATGTTTCATAGGTACAGACATTCTTTGAAATGAAGATTGATAATTCCAGGTTAACTAAGACTCTGAGGATAAAAGTAATGCCACTATGTTACTAATGCACCATTTTGCTCATTACTATTTGTAACCCATCCATTTTCATTTGCAAGTAAAAAGTCAAATAACAAAAAAAACAATATAGATGAACAATATATTCATCTAAAGGAAACATCTGTAATAGGTTTTTCTAAGCAATCAAATGAGTAAACTACTGCAAGTGGCTTGCTTTTGTTATCCATTTGCTATATCATGTCTCTTTGTGACCCCATGAATTGTAGCACACCAGGCTCCTCTGTCCATGGGATTCTCAGGCAAGAATACTGGAGTGGGTTGCCATGCTCTCCTCCAAGGGATCTTCCTGGACAAGAGATCAAACCCATTTCTCCTGCATTTGCAGGTGGATTCTTTACCACTGCAAATGACTACTTATGTGAAATATCTATTTTCTATACTAACCAAATAATTTCCATAGATAATCCTAATTTTAACTTTCCACTTTGACTATTTAATACCACACAGGCTAATAAACATGCAACATTCGTTGCACTATTTCTTCACTGTTGTTGCCTCTGTTTGAACTAATGAGCAATATGCTACTGAGCAGATAAATTGTGAATTTCATAAAAGTGAAATGATAAATTTAGCAAATAGAAACTGACTGCTGCCTACTATATAAAATCACCTCTTTAGCGGGTTAAAAACAACCATTTATTTCATAGGTCTGAGAGTTGGAATTTGGGGTTGAAGTCACTGAGTCTGGGTACTTTTGATCTCTGTTGGGCTCATTCACATGTCTGCAGGCAGCTGCCAGCTTGTTTCTCTTCCTCTTGGTTTTGATTCATCACTGGGCCAGCACTGGTCACATGACAGTGGAGGGTTCAAGAGCAAGAAGACAAAAGTGCATGTCCCTGGGGGCTAAGCTCATGACTGGCAGCAGCAGTTTGAAATATTCTAGTGATTGAAGCAAGTCACAAGGCCAGCGGACATTTAATAAACCCTAACCCTTGGTGTGAGGACGTGAAAAATCGCATTGCACAGGAGTCTGTATTCAGACAGGTGAATCATTTTGGTTATTTTTGCAAAAAATTTACTATGTGAAAAATTAATCTAGGTTGCCATGCCCTCCTCCAGGGGATCTTCCCAACCTAGGGATCAAACCTGTGTCTCTCATGTCTCCTGCATTGGCCCTTGGCTTCCTTACCCCTAGCACCTTCTGGGAATCCGAATTCAATGGACAGTCAAATGAGCATGAGTAAAAATATTGGAGGAAAAGAAAGGGAAATCTGAAATTTAAAAAAAAAAAATTTTAATTTTTAAAACTAAGGTTATGTATTTACTGAAAAAATGCCTCCATGATCAGGAATCAGCTTTGGCTTTATTATGCAGTGGCAGAAAGAGAAATACACACCATGAAGAATAGTGGGGTTGTTCCAGTAGAGCATGTTAGAAAAATATATAATAGAATTTGGGTTTGTGTTAGGTGATTTGGGTAACAGTCTAAAAAGGGGAAGCCTAGCTCTGAATTGGATGCTGTCAGGGAACTGGGTGTCTTGATAAATAATCCTTATCTGGAAGAAAGGATGACTCCAGTAAGCCAGAGTGTAGAGTTACAGCTGGTGAAGACCTGGCAGTGACTCATGTGAGCCAGGATGGAAGGATGTTTGATGTTTTGGTGGTTTGCACAGAACCTCAGTTTGTACCTTGACAAATGTATTATAGTACCCTTAATAGACTTGATTTATTAGAAGTTTATATTAGGCTTCAGGTCATAGTAACATTGCTACATTTCCAAGGAAATAGTTTCTTCTAATTCCCCTTCAAATTATTTGCTGTTTAACTTGTATAGTTATGGGGCTTCCCTGGTGGCTCAGATGGTAAAGAATCTGCCTGCAGTGCGGGAGATCTGGGTTTGATTCCTGGGCTGGGAAGAACCCTCGGAGGAGGGCATGGCAACTCACTTTAATATTCTTGCCTGGAGAATTTCCATGGACAGAGGAGCCTGGCAGGCCATATCTGTTTCATCCACTGCCTCTCAATCCACTTTTGTTAAAACATTTAGCAAAGTCCTTAAAATTAAGATTTCCACTGTTTAGAAGAATATATTGTACTAAATTAAGATCACTTTACCTGTCGTTTTATATCATAGCCTGAAAATACACTTTTAAGTATTTTATCATGAAAAAGAGAATGATTAGTCTAAATCTCAACAAGAAATGAAATTCATATACAATAAGTCATATATAGAGCTTCAAGAGGGATCATTTAAATTTTCTTTGAAGCAGTTTGTCAGTGGAATAAACAACTTTATTCACAAGTTTATTTTTCCTCAAAATTTTATCAAATTTTTAAAGTTTAGTCACACTGATCTTTTGGAAATAGAAGATAACAAGGCTAAAAATAACCCTGTAGGTGGCAGTCAAACTCTAAATATGAATTTAGATTTTCTCCTTGTTACAGCTGATTGCTATCCTTGGAAAGTACTTTTTAAAAAGCCAACACACTTTATAATATTCTATTTACCACCATTTTGCAATATGTTTGAATTATTGGTTCAGCAGTAAATAATCCACCTGCAATGTAGAAGACGCAGGTTTGAACCCTGGGTCGGGAATTCTGCTAGAAAAGGAAATGGCAACTCATTCCAGTGTTATTACCTGGGAAATCCTATTTCCAGAGCACAGAGGAGCCTGGCGGACTATAGTCTAGTCCAGTTCAGTACAGTCACTCAGTCGTATCCGACTCCTTGCGACCCCATGGATTGCAGCACGCCAGGCTTCCCTGTCCATCACCAACTCCCGGAGCTTGCTCACACTCACGTCCATTGAGTCGGTGATGTCATCCACCATCTCATCCTCAGTCGTCCCCCTCTCCTCCTGCCTTCAATCTTGCCAGCATCAGGGTTTTTTTTTTCAAATGAGTCAGCTCTTTGCATTAGGTGACCATAGTGTTGGAGTTTCAGCTTCAGTATCAGTCCTTCCAATGAATATTCAGGACTGATTTCCTTTAGGATGGACTGGATGGATCTCCTTGCAGTCCAAGGGACTCTCAAGAGTCTTCTCCAACACCACAGTTCAAAAGCATCAATTCTTCTGCACTCAGCTTTCTTTATGGTCCAACTCTCACATCCATACATGACTACTGGGAAAACCATAGCTTTGACTAGATGGACCTTTGTTGGCAAAGTAATAGCTCTGCTTTTTAATATGCAGTATAGGTTCATCATAACTTTTCTTTTTTTTTTTTAATTAATTTTTATTTTTTAGTTTGTTTTGCTTTACAATACTGTATTCGTTTTGTTACACATTGACATGAATTAGCCATGAGTGTACATGAACTCCCAATCCCGACCCCCTCCTCCTTTGACTAGATGGACCTTTGTTGGCAAAGTAATGTCTCTGCTTTTTAATATGCTGTCTAGGTTGGTCATAGCTTTTCTTCCAAGGAACAAGATTCTTAGCTGTTGGCATTAAAACTTAATACACATGTGCAAGGTTGGAATGACTCTGTTACTATCTCTCCTAGTCTTGGATAGATTTCTATTTTAACATAATTTACTTCTAATTAAAAGACCTGTTAGGTACTTACTCCTTGGAAGGAAAGTTATGACCCACCTAGATAGCATATTGAAAAGCAGAGACATTACTTTGCCAACAAAGGTCCGTCTAGTCAAGGCTATGGTTTTTCCAGTGGTCATGTATGGATGTGAGAGTTGGACTGTGAAGAAAGCTGAGCACCAAAGAATTGATACTTTTGAACTTTGGTGCTGGAGAAGACTCTTGAGAGTCCCTTGGACTGCAAGGAGATCTAACCAGTCCACTCTAAAGGAGATCAGTCCTGGGTGTTCTTTGGAAGGAATGATGCTAAAGCTGAAACTCCAGTACTTTGGCCACCTCATGCGAAGAGCTGACTCATTGGAAAAGACTCTGATGCTGGGGGGGATTGGGGGCAGGAGGAAAAGGGGACGACAGAGGATGAGATGGCTGGATGGCATCACTGACTCGATGGACGTGAGTCTGAGTGAACTCCGGAAGTTGGTGATGGACAGTGAGGCTTGGCGTGCTGCGTTTCATGGGGTCGCAAAGAGTCAGACACGACTGAATGACTTAACTGAACTGAGCTGAACAGATGGGAAAGTCAGTATTACATATAATAGGTAAATGATAAAAAGAAACCAACTAGATGTTAAAAGATGCTTACATTTGCTTCTAATTGTCCTTTTCTTCTAAGCATTCAGGTAGACAATTTCTGTTTCTAACAAGGAAACATCAAAATTTCCTTTTTACTGTGACTTCTTAAAACCGGAAATCGGCAATGATGGTTCATCTCAACCATTTTAATCTGTCTGTTCTTCTTGGTTGTGTGATGATCAAAGCAGAATCCACCAAAAAAAAAATGCACCGTGGATTGCTCTTTTTCTGCTGTAGCGTTGTCTTAAGCTTCCTGCAGCCCTGTTTGGAAAAGAGCCTGAAGCTGGGAAAGATTGAAGGCAGGAGGAGAAGGGGACGACAGAGAATAAGATGCTTGGATGGCATCACTGACTCAATGGATATGAACTTAGCCAGACTCCAGACGATGGTGAAGGACAGGGAAGCCTGGCGTGCTGCAGTCCATGGGGTTGCAAAGAGTCAGAGACAGCCTGGCGACTAAACAGCATTCCTGTTAGCTTTGGGCTTGCATCTTCCTTGAAAATCTTGCATATTTTCAAAAATACCTCAAGCTTGCCTTTCTGCTACTTTAGTGCTGAGGAGGAGAAACCAGCTAGCTTTTACTGTCAGGAGGATCTCCAGCCCTGCTCCACAGAAGAAGCAAACTGAGAAGGGAGCCCTTTTCAAGATGGGAAGCGTGGGCTGTGGAAGGCAGTGGAATGGACTCGCTTCTGCCGATTGGTCATGCTTGTTTTGGATCCCAACAACCTTAGCCCTTCTTCAGATATTACAACTGCTGATGGCACGCGTGGCTAACTCGATCTTTACAAGCAGGAAGGTAACTGCTCCGCACCGCTGAGCCTAGCAAGGCCAGAAGAAGCACCTGCCTGAGCCCAATGCAGATTGCTGGCCCAAGAATCGTGAGCAAGATTAACAGTGTCTTTTTTAAGCCATTAAATTTGACAGCCGTTGATCAAAACAGCAAAACCTAACATACAAATACCTCAAAGGGTTTTTTTTTAACCCTAATAAGCATTCAAGAGTAAGGGTCTGAAAATTATTCAAATACAGCAATATTTTTAATGGTGGGAAAAAATCTCACCTTTACGCATCATTTTTTTAAAATTAAATGACTCTAGAGTGGAAAGCAAAGAATGCCACCAGTTTATCACCACCTAAAATATGGTCACAGATCCTGTGTGATTAAATTGTTCCATAGTGAAAGTGTTGGTCACTGAGTCCTATCTGACTCTTTGTGACCCTATGGACTGTAGCCCACCAGGCTCCTCTGTCCATGGGATTCTCCAGGCAAAAAAATACTAGAGTGGAATACCATGCCCTTCTCCAAGGGGATCTTCCTGACTCGGGAATCGAACCCAGGTCTCCCACAGTGCAGGCAGATTTCTTTACCATCTGAGCCACCAAATTTGTTGGCTCAGGGAAACCCCTAAATTGTTCCATAGACCTAACCATTAAAAAGCAGGTATTTACACACATTATCTTTTCTTAAGTGTTTTTTTTTTGTTTTTTTTTTTTTTGCTCTAGTGGGTCTTCCTTGCTGTGCAAGGCTTTCTCTAGTTGTGGTGAGTTGGGGATATTCTTCTTTGTGATGTATGGGCTTCTCATGGGAAAGACTTCTCTTGTTGCGGAGAATGGGCTTTAGGTCTCACAATCTCCAGTGGTTCCAGCACATGGGCTCCTGGGACCTGGAATCAACCCAGTGTCCCTTGCATCACAAGGCAGATCTTAACCACTGGACCCCCAGGGAAGCTCCCCACCCCCTGCGTGTGCCATCTTGTTATTTACAAGCAGCAAGGTGACTTTTATTTTACATTTTGAAGGTTGAAGTCTAGTTTTCACAGACTGACGTGCATAAGTCTAAATGTTCTGTTTGATCAGTTTTGGTGATACACATGCCTATGTAACTCAAGCCACTATCAAAATATAAAAATTTCCATCATCAGGTAATTCCCTGTCACTCTTTCTAGTTAATCCTTTCTCTGCCCAGAAGCAACTACTGATCTGCCTTCTGTCACTAAAAATTAGATCTGTCTCACATAGAATGTCCCAAATCATTTAGTACATACTCTTTCGTGACTGGCTTCTTTTACTCAGCAAAGTGTTTCAGAAATTTATCCTTATATGTTGCATGTATAGATTGTTCTTTCCTATTTAGGGCTGAGTAGTATTGCATTCTGGAGAGGGCAGTGGCGCCCACTCCAGTCCTCTTGCCTGGCAGATCCCACGGACGGAGGAGCCTGGTGGGCTGCAGTCCATGGGGTTGCGAAGAGTCGGACACGACTGAGCAAATTGACTTTCACTTTTCACTTTCATGCATTGGAGAAGGCAATGGCAACCCACTCCAGTGTTCTTGCCAGGAGAATCCCAGGGACGGGGGAGCCTGGTGGGCTGCCGTCTATGGGGTCGCACAGAGTCGGACACGACTGAAGCGACTTAGCAGCAGCAGTATTGCATGCTATGGATGTGTGTGTGTGCTCGGTTGTGTCCAGCTCTTTGCAACCCCATGGACGCTTTGCAACCCCGCCAGGCTCCTCTGTCCATTGGATTTCTGCAGGCAAGAATCCTGGAGTGGGGTGCCAGTTCCTCCTCTTCCTGGCCCAGGGATTGAACCTGTGTCTCTGGCATCTCCTGCACTCTCAGGCAGCTTATTTACCACTGCGCCCCTTGGGAGGCATTCTAAAGTGAGGTCATTGCTCATATAGCTGTTTTCCTATGGAAAGATGCCTGGATTGTTTCCAGTTTTTGGTGACTGTAAATAAATCAACTGCAAACATTCTTGCACAAGGCTGATGTCGACATAGCCTGATTTATCTTATGTAACTACCTGTGTGTGAAAGTGCTGGGCATAGAATGGATGTGTGCTGAATTTCTTACAAGCCTCTGATCAGTTTTCCAAAGCAGCGGAGTTATTTCCAATGCCCACCATCAGTGTGTGAGAATTCTGGTTCCTCATCCTTGCCCTTCTTCCATGTGGAAAATGACATGAGCCATTCTACAATACGATATTTCTTTCTTTCTTTTTTCCAGCTGTGCAGTGTGTGAGATCTGAGTTCCCCAAAACAAAAAGTGAAAACTTTAGTTCCTCAGTCACCTCCAACTCTTTGCGACCCCATGGACTGTAGCCCACCAGGCTCCTCTGTCCATGGGATTCTTTAGACAGGAATACTGGAGTGGGTTGCCATTCCCTGCCTGAGGGGATCTTCCCTACCCAGGGATCGAACCCGGGTCTCCTACATTGTAGGCAGATTCTTTACCATCTGAGCCACCAGGGATCAAATCTACACCCCTTGCATTGAAAGCACAGATTCTTAACACCCGGACCATCGGAGAAGCCCCTAGGACGTGATATTTCATTGCAGGCCAAAAGACTTCTTTTTAAAAGGTTCCTTTGCATACAAAGGTTGAAGAACACTTGTTTCACTGAACAATAACTGTTTTTGGGTAACTAACTGGCATCATAGAGGCAGCTTGTTCAACATTGTGGAAAAAGAGTAAATCGGAAGCAATAGGAATCTAATCCTTAACAATCACCCATCTAACAACATTGCAGTTTTAAGTGAAAGTGAAAAGTGAAAGTGAAAGTCGTTCAGTCATTTCTGACCCTTTGCGACCCCATGGACTACACAGTCCATGGAGTTCTCTGGGCCACAATACTGGAGTGGGTAGCCGTTCCCTTCTCCAGGGGATCTTCCCGGCCCAGGGATCAAACCAGCTCTCCCACATTGCAGGCGGATTCTTTACCAGCAGTTTTAAATGGTTATGTCTCAAACCAGAGCCCCTTAGTTCAGTTCAGTTCAGTCGCTCAGTCATGTCCGACTCTGCGACCCCATGAACCGCACACCAGGGCTCACTGTCCATTAAGTCAGTGATGCCATCCAACTTTCTCATCCTCTGTCATCCCCTTCTCCTCCTACCCTCCATCTTTCCCAGCAGCAGAGTCTTTTCCAATGAGTCAGCTCTTCACATCAGGTGGCCAAAGGATTGGAGTTTCAGCTGCAACATGAGTCCTTCCAATAAATATTCAGGACTGATCTCCTTTAGGATGGACTGGTTGGATCTTCTTGGGGTCCAAGGGACTCTCAAGAGGTTTCTCCAGCACCACAGTTCAAATGCATCGATTCTTCGGTGCTTGGCTTTCTTTATCGTCCAACTCTCACATCCATACATGACCACTGGAAAAATACAAAATACGAATATGTGCACTTTGTACAGTAGCCCCAAACTGGAAACAACCCAAAAGTCCCCACAGGTGAATGGATAAACAGAGTATTGTATTAAAATGAAATATTGTGTGTGCTGAGTCATTTAAGTCGTGTCCAACTTTGTGTGACCCTCTGGACTGCAGCCCACCAGGCTCCTCTGTCCATGGAATTCTCCAGGCAAGAATACTGGAGTGGGTTGCCATGCCCTGCTCCAGGGGATCATCCCCACTCAGGGATTGAACCCTGGTCTCCTGCATTGCAGGCAGATCCTTTACCATCTGAGCCACCAAGGAAGCCCAATGAAATATTATTCCAGGGTAAAAAGAAGTGAAAGGCCTTCGCTGGCAGTCTAGTGGCTAAGACTCCACGCTTCCAATGCACGGGCCCCGGGTTTGATCCCTCATCGGGGGACTAAGATCGCACATGCCACACGCTGCAGCCAAAATAGTAAAAAAAATAAATTAAAAAAAAGAAAGGAGTGAAGTACTGATCCATGCTGCAGCGTGGATGAAACCTTGAAAATAGTGCGCTAAGCCAGAGAAGCCAGCCACAAAACCGTATTGTGTGATTCTGCTTTCCTGAATGATCCAGATTTGGCAAACCCATGGAGACAGAACGCAGGGAAGAGACACTGCTGAGCGGGCTCAGTGCTGCCTTTGAGGGTCATGGAAATGTTCTGGAAACAGAACTGAAAGGTGCTGAAAATTGTAAATGAGTGTCGCCAGTGGCCAACGTGTATGTAACGCACGGGTTAGCACGACGTTTCTCACAGGGCAGGTGGTACCCTGGGGTTTGTTTTCAGAAGATCGGTGTGACTGTGACTTTTCTCTTTTCCTGATTGCTCGTCTCTTCGCTTCTTTCGTTGTGGTGGTTGCTGTTCAGCCGCTCAGTTGTGTCTGACTCTTTCGTACCCCATGGACTGCAGCATGCCAGGCTTCCTGTCCTTCACGACCTCCCGGAGTTTGTTCAAACTCGTGTCCATCAAGTCCGTGAGGCCATCCAACCATCTCATCCTCTGCCGCCCCCTTTGGGGGCTTACTATGGGATCTTACTGGGTAGTACAGATTCTGCGCTGGAAATATTTCCTTTTTATATACATAGCCCTGTTTGCTCCAAAGCACGCTGGCTTTCTGCCGATGAAGAAGGGGCCCAAGTGCCCATGGGAGAGACAAGCATTCACCAGCTCAAAAAGCTAGCCTGCTCCTCCAGCATGCTCCAGGGCCATGCTGACAGCGGTGGAGCTTTCCCAGCTCCGCATGTATGGAAGATCGTAATTTCCGCTTCAAACGACAGGTACAGAGAAAATCGTAGTTTATGTGATAAACTCATCACTCAAAGATAAAGTCGATCTTGGGGAAACAGTCATTATAATGATCAAATCAATCAAAGAGCCCAGCTATTTACTACGTGCCAGGCACCATGACGCATGCTTTCCATCTATGAGTGTGTGTAGCCCTCGGAGAAGGCAACGGCACCCTACTCCAGTACTCTTGCCTGGAAAATCCCACGGACGGAGGAGCCTGGTGGGCTGCAGTCCATGGGGTCGCTAGGAGTCGGACACGACTGAGCGACTTCACTTTCACTTTTCACTTTTATGCATTGGAGAAGGAAACGGCAACCCACTGCAGTGTTCTTGCCTGGAGAATCCCAGGGACGGGGGAGCCTGGTGGGCTGCCGTCTACGGGGTCGCACAGAGTCGGAAACGACTGAAGCGACTTAGCAGCAGCAGCAGCAGCAGCTCACCCCTACCCACACCCCGTCTCCCACCCCCCATCACCACCTTCCCGCCCAAGAGCCCAGGTCCTCATCTCAAATATTCAAGGCCCAGAGCCCAGTGAAGGGTTTTCAGGGTTCTCGCTTCTTGTCTCTATTTCTCCTCCCCACTTCCCCTTAATAAGGTGAGAAGAAATCCTATTCAACCCTGAGGTTCCATAGGGCCGACAGCCCTAGCAAAGTTGTTTAAATTCGGGAGAGACAGGTGGCTTCAGTGGGGTTCTAAACCAGAGCTCAGCTAACTTTTTCTGCAAGGGGCCAGAGAATAAATCTGTGTAGACTTTGCTCTCCCTTCAGTCTCTGTCACAACCACTCAACTCTGCCACTGAAGCCGAAAGTAGCCAGAGACTCCATGTTCGTGAACGGGAGTGAGTGTTGCCAATAAAACTTCATTTGCAAAAATGGACGGTGAGTCGGGTTGACCCGTGGGCTGTAGTTTGCCAGCCCTTGTGGTAAACCGAGGGCTTTGAGGCATGTTTTGATTTTACTTACCTATAGTTGGCCTGGCATCACCGACTCAATGGAGATGAGTTTGGGTCAACTCCAGGAGTTGGTGATGGACAAGGGAGGCCGGGTGTGCTGCAGTTCATGGGGTCGCAAAGAGTCGGACACGACTGAGCGACTGAACTGAACTGATAGTTGGCCTGATCCTCCCCAGGATGGATGACCAGGCTGCCAGGAAAGGAACCGTGGGCTTCGGATGAAAGTCAAAATCTCTGCTTTTTGCCCCGCAGGAATGCGATAGTGACTACCCTTTCGCCATTACATGCTCAGACCTTGTTGAGATAATGGCCTAGTTAAAGGCCTCTCGGGGCTCTGTTCCACTCAGTGATGCCTAGCCTTTCCTGCAAGCAAACAGAGAGAAAGAAAAGCCGTGCAACGAATTCATTCTCGTGTCCCCAGCAATTATGAGACGCAGACTTGTGAATTATTTAAAAGGGAAGATTAATTATTCAATGAGGGTTCCCAGGATACATCTCGGGCCTCCTAGTTGGAGACAGGAAGTGCACACAGGCTGCCCCTTCAGAATTCAGATGCATTGTTGAGATAATGGCCTAGTTAAAGGCCTCTCGGGGCTCTGTTCCACTCAGTGATGCCTAGCCTTTCCTGCAAGCAAACAGAGAGAAAGAAAAGCCGTGCAACGAATTCATTCTCGTGTCCCCAGCAATTATGAGACGCAGACTTGTGAATTATTTAAAAGGGAAGATTAATTATTCAATGAGGGTTCCCAGGATACATCTCGGGCCTCCTAGTTGGAGACAGGAAGTGCACACAGGCTGCCCCTTCAGAATTCAGATGCAAGAGAACCAGCGTCTGAACCGGCTGTGCAGGGGGCGGGGGTGGGGGTCTGGGATGGAGGGAGCCACAGAGGCTGCCACAGGCCAGGGAGCGATCAGGCACCCATGGGCCCCACAGTGGACCACGTGCTTCAGAAGAGAAGGGGGGTACACCTCAAACCTGGACACGCTCTGCAGGAGGATGCCCCTACCCGCTCGCCAACCAAGACTGACTGAATGCAGCTTCATCTTGTGTCTGGCTTGCGTTTCACTCCGTAGCAGTGGATTCTTAGGGGGGAAAAATGAGATCTTTTTTTTTCTTTAGACAAATGTACTTTAGACATTTGCGTCTATTAACATTGCCAGCTGTGTACTTGCCTAGAAGGACACGCCTTCCACTCCAGGTCAACTCGTCACCAGGTGTATGAATGAACTAACCTAACAGATTCCACCTGAGGGCTTCCTGCGAGCCAGGATTTTTCCACCAAATAACGTGTGAAAGTGAAAATGAGAGTCGCTCAGTTGTGTTCAACCTCTTGCCACCCTGGGGGGACCATTGCCCGCCAGGCTCCTCTGTCCAGGGAATTCCTCAGGCTAGAATACTGGAGTCGGTAGCCCATTCCCTTCTCCTGGGGATCTTCCCGACCCAGGGTGTGAACTCAGATCTCCTGCGTTGCATTTTCCACCAAATAACGTGTGAAAGTGAAAATGAGAGTCGCTCAGTTGTGTTCAACCTCTTGCCACCCTGGGGGGACCATTGCCCGCCAGGCTCCTCTGTCCAGGGAATTCCTCAGGCTAGAATACTGGAGTCGGTAGCCCATTCCCTTCTCCTGGGGATCTTCCCGACCCAGGGTGTGAACTCAGATCTCCTGCGTTGCAGGAAAATTCTTTATGGTCTGAGCCCCCCAAGGAAGCTGTGTATTTGGAACTAATGATAGATGCACAGGAAGTTGCAAGAATAACACAGAGAGTCTCTCGTTTCCATTCCCCATTTTTCCTGAAAAGCAGCATCTTACATAAGACCATGGCGCATGACCGAGGCCAGGAAGCTGACAAGGCACAGTCGAGTGAAATCGCCAACAGTCCTCATGTGCATTTCGCGTTTTTCTGTGCGTTCATGAAATAGGTGTCTCATTGCGTGTAATGGTATGAGGCTGCACCGCTTTTACACTTTCGTAGCTCTGGCACTATCAAGACACAACACTCTTCCATAGCCACAAGGGAAATCCCCCTGTGTCACCTAATTATTATCACATTCCCCGCCCTTCCTTCCCCGGCCACAGGCAGCCAGGGGCTTGCTGAGGACTGGCTTTGTACACTTTGCATAATTCCCTGGCGATTCATCCAGGGTGTGTGTATCAATAAACAGTGTCTCTCCTTCCCTGGTGGCTCAGCTGGTAAGGAATCTGCCTACAATGCGGGAGATCCCAGTTCAATTCCAGGGTCTGGAAGATCCCCTGGAGAAGGGATAGTCTACCCACTCCAGCTTCTTGGGCTTCCCTGGTGGCTCAGACAGTGAAGAATCTGCTTGTAATGACAGAGATCTGGGTTCGATCCCTGGGTTGGGAAGATCCCCTAGAGAAGGGAAAGGCTACCACTCCAGTATTCTTGGGCTTCCCTGGTGGCTGAGCTGGTAAAGAATCTGCCTGCAATGTGGGAGACATGGGTTTGATTCCTGGGTTGGGAAGATCCCTTGGAGAAGGGAAAGGATACCACTCCAGTATTCTGGCCTGGAGAATTCCATGGACTGTGTCGTCCATGGGGTCGCAAAGGGTCAGGCACGACTGTGTGACTTTCACTTCACTGCACCTGAAGGGCATTCAGACTGATACCTGTTTGGTTATCGTTGCTTAGTCACTAGGTCGTGTCCCACTCTTTTGCCTGGTGGGCTATATAGCCCACCAGACTCCTCTGTCCATGGGGTTTCCCAGGCAAGAATCTGCTTGCAATGTGGGTGACGTGGGTTTGATTCCTGGGTTGGGAAGATCCCCTGGAGGAGGGCATGGTAACCCACTCCAGTATTCTTGCCTGGAGAATCCCATGGACAGAGGCGCCTGGTGGGTTACAGTCCATGGGGTCGCAAAGAGTCGGACGCACCTTAGCAAATAAACAACAACAACATGGGATGAGGAGCTAGACAGAATTTCTCTGCAAACAAGTGGCTGTGTACCCCAGCAAGACCATATGGGCCTTTTGTGGACAAGCACACCCTCCGGTGTCCTCCGATCTAGCTTCTTTCTAAAGTACCTGACACACATTCCTGAGGTGTTCTACAGATGCTAAAGCGCGCCCCCACCCCTACCAGAGGAAAGAGCTAGCCAACTGCTGACCTTGAGCCCATAGCCTACTGCAGCGTGAGGACTGATAAGGTTGCTCAAGGTTGCTCACGTGACCCCGACCTGTTACCTCACCGTCAGCCAATCAGAGCACTGTGCATGAGCTGATCACACACCCCGACAACCCGCCTCCCTCGCTTGGCCTTTAAAGATGCTTTTCTGAGACTCACAGACTTAGAGAACAAACTTATGGTTTCCCGGGGCTGCGGGTAGAATGAGGGGTAAGGGATAGTTAGGGAGTCTGGGATGGACATGGACACACTGCTGTATTTAACATGGAGAACCAGCAAGGACCTGCTGGACAGCACAGGGAACTCTGCTCAATACCCTGTAATAACCTTATGGTCACCAGGGGGAAGGATGGGGGAAGGGATAGTTAGGGAGTCTGGGATGGACATGGACACACTGCTGTATTTAACATGGAGAACCAGCAAGGACCTGCTGTACAGCACAGGGAACTCTGCTCAATACCCTGTAATAACCTTATGGTCACCAGGGGGAAGGATGGGGGAAGGGATAGTTAGGGAGTCTGGGATGGACATGGACACACTGCTGTATTTAACATGGAGAACCAACAAGGACCTGCTGGACAGCACAGGGAACTCTGCTCAAAGTCATGTGGCAGCCTGGATGGGAGGGGAGTTGGGGGGAGAATGGATACGTGGATATGCGTGGTTGAGTCCCTTTGCTGTCCACCTGAAACTATCAGAGGTACTCCAATACAAAATAAAATCAATCAATAATCAAAGAAGAGCGCGTTCCTGAAACCTGTCAGGGAGTTTGGATTTTTGTTCGCCCGTCGCCCTGGCCTCCTCGCGCGGCGCTCCGCAGGGAACGCTACACATTCCTCCACTGCCAGCCCCGGGTCAGCAGACCACCTTCACTGCCCATGGGCGAGCGGACTCAGGTTTGGTTCCGTAAGAGCTGGTGCTTTGAGAAAGAAAAAAAAAAAGAGTTTCTAAGAAGTGTCTGTCAGAGGCCCAAGAAGTCTAGGAAACAACGTGGGCTTTCCTCCGGCAGGCTCACGTGGAACAAGATCTCCTCGGAGACGTGGATCGTGTACAGCCCAATCCCGTGTGGTTGTCGGCAGCACCTGCTGGAATTTAGCACTGCTCAGGAAAACCCGCATTTGTACGGCAAGCAGCGTTTCCTTTCCAGTCTCTCCACCTTGGACTTGAATCTGAGACCTGAGGCTTGGTGACGGAACGTCTGTCAAGACTGGCCAAACAGCTGGGCCTCAGCCCCCGTCTAATGATGTCATATTGACTTGGGTTGTTTTGAAACCAGCTCCTCATTTATAAAGAGTTGTTGTTCAGTTACTCAGTCATGCCTGACTCTGCGACCCCGTGGACTGCAGCATGCCAGGCTTCCCTGTCCATCACCAACTCCCAGAGCTTGCTCGAACTCATGCCCATTGAGTCAGTGATGCCATCCAACCATCTCATCCTCTGTCATTCCTTCTCCTCCTACCCTCAAGCTTTCCCAGCATCAGGGTCTTTTCTAATGAGTCAGCTCTTCGCATCCGGTGGCCAGAGTATTGGAGCTTCAGCTTCAGAATCAGCCCTTCCAATGAATATTCAGGACTGATTTCCTTTAGGATGGACTGGTTGGATCTCTTTGCCATCCCAGGGACTCTCAAGAGCCTTCTCCAGCACAAGAGTTCAAAAGCATCAAATTCTTTGGCGCTCAGCCTTCTTTACGGTACAACTCTCACATCCGTACATGACTGGTAAAGAAAAAAGCAAGCACTCCCCACAAGGTTAATTTTTCACTCCATTTTGTTTGCTTTGTCGGTTTCCATTGCCTGCAGTAGAAACTTGAGCAGTGATTTTTATGCTCCAGGAGAAACACAACGCTGAGTAAGAAGTTGAGTTTCAGTGACTCTCCAGGAGGAGAGAG
Source organism: Aepyceros melampus (assembly GCA_006408695.1). NCBI lineage: Eukaryota > Metazoa > Chordata > Mammalia > Artiodactyla > Bovidae > Aepyceros > Aepyceros melampus. The sequence goes on from SJXQ01001024.1 coordinate 75,221, forward strand.
CGTGTTCCACGACCCTGGAAGAGGAGAAAAGAGACCAGCGTCTCCCGCCCAGGTCTGCCAAAGGGACAGTCTGGGCAACGTGGGACGTGAGCCACACGCCGTATTCTCCACTCGCTCAGCTGAACGCACAGATGCACAGCGAGATCCCTGTTTCCAGAGCCCAACAGGGAAAACCCCCTCCTTTTCAAGGATGCAGAGTGCAAGGATGCTGTGTACACTGCCCCCACCTCCCCGACTGTCTGTTGTGCAACCTGAGATGTGCAAACACTTTCTCTGAAGATGGAACATGCTGGCAGTGGGGGCGGGGTGGTGATGGAGTTAGGCAGAGAACAAGAGATGCCTTGAACACATTTTCTGGAGCTGAAAGCAGGAGAGAAAGGAGGCCCCTTTGTGTGTCCTTCCCATCATTCTGTCTATTTCGGGATCCAAACTGACTCCTGTTAAAATATGGATGCCTACGTTTTATTTTTAACAAATGCCGGCCCGAGGATGCATTTGCGTACCTCCCCGACTGTCTGTTGTGCAACCTGAGATGTGCAAACACTTTCTCTGAAGATGGAACATGCTGGCAGTGGGGGCGGGGTGGTGATGGAGTTAGGCAGAGAACAAGAGATGCCTTGAACACATTTTCTGGAGCTGAAAGCAGGAGAGAAAGGAGGCCCCTTTGTGTGTCCTTCCCATCATTCTGTCTATTTCGGGATCCAAACTGACTCCTGTTAAAATATGGATGCCTACGTTTTATTTTTAACAAATGCCGGCCCGAGGATGCATTTGCGTGGTCTCCTCTGTCTCTGAAATCTCGTACCGGTATCCTGAATCACTGGGCGATGGTGTAGGGAAGGAAGGTTTTGAGAAGGATGCAGAGACAGGAGGAGCTGAGCTGGAAATTGCACACAGGAGGGAGACGGGAAACTTGCTGGCTTCCTGGCCCCAGGGGGCAGACTCCCTAGTAGCCTTTGAGAAGACAACAGGACTGAGCAGAGGAGGTGGAGTGGTGGTGTGGGACTCGCAGAGGATGCCCTTAAAACCACCGGCTTGGGAAACTCACGTGCAAGGAGCATGTTGGGGGGAGAATGGATACGTGGATATGCGTGGTTGAGTCCCTTTGCTGTCCACCTGAAACTATCAGAGGTACTCCAATACAAAATAAAATCAATCAATAATCAAAGAAGAGCGCGTTCCTGAAACCTGTCAGGGAGTTTGGATTTTTGTTCGCCCGTCGCCCTGGCCTCCTCGCGCGGCGCTCCGCAGGGAACGCTACACATTCCTCCACTGCCAGCCCCGGGTCAGCAGACCACCTTCACTGCCCATGGGCGAGCGGACTCAGGTTTGGTTCCGTAAGAGCTGGTGCTTTGAGAAAGAAAAAAAAAAAGAGTTTCTAAGAAGTGTCTGTCAGAGGCCCAAGAAGTCTAGGAAACAACGTGGGCTTTCCTCCGGCAGGCTCACGTGGAACAAGATCTCCTCGGAGACGTGGATCGTGTACAGCCCAATCCCGTGTGGTTGTCGGCAGCACCTGCTGGAATTTAGCACTGCTCAGGAAAACCCGCATTTGTACGGCAAGCAGCGTTTCCTTTCCAGTCTCTCCACCTTGGACTTGAATCTGAGACCTGAGGCTTGGTGACGGAACGTCTGTCAAGACTGGCCAAACAGCTGGGCCTCAGCCCCCGTCTAATGATGTCATATTGACTTGGGTTGTTTTGAAACCAGCTCCTCATTTATAAAGAGTTGTTGTTCAGTTACTCAGTCATGCCTGACTCTGCGACCCCGTGGACTGCAGCATGCCAGGCTTCCCTGTCCATCACCAACTCCCAGAGCTTGCTCGAACTCATGCCCATTGAGTCAGTGATGCCATCCAACCATCTCATCCTCTGTCATTCCTTCTCCTCCTACCCTCAAGCTTTCCCAGCATCAGGGTCTTTTCTAATGAGTCAGCTCTTCGCATCCGGTGGCCAGAGTATTGGAGCTTAGCTTCAGAATCAGCCCTTCCAATGAATATTCAGGACTGATTTCCTTTAGGATGGACTGGTTGGATCTCTTTGCCATCCCAGGGACTCTCAAGAGCCTTCTCCAGCACAAGAGTTCAAAAGCATCAAATTCTTTGGCGCTCAGCCTTCTTTACGGTACAACTCTCACATCCGTACATAACTGGTAAAAAAAAAAAGCAAGCACTCCCCACAAGGTTAATTTTTCACTCCGTTTTGTTTGCTTTGTCGGTTTCCATTGCCCGCAGTAGAAACTTGAGCAGTGATTTTTATGCTCCAGGAGAAACACAACGCTGAGTAAGAAGTTGAGTTTCAATGACTCTCCAGGAGGAGAGAGCGTGTTCCACGACCCTGGAAGAGGAGGAAAGAGACCAGCGTCTCCTGCCCAGGTCTGCCAAAGGGGCAGTCTGGGCAACGCGGGATGTGAGCCACACGCCGTATTCTCCACTCGCTCAGCTGAACGCACAGAAGCACAGCGAGATCCCTGTTTCCAGAGCCCAACAGGGAAAACCCCCTCCTTTTCAAGGATGCAGAGTGCAAGGATGCTGTGTACACTGCCCCCACCTCCCCGACTGTCTGTTGTGCAACCTGAGATGTGCAAACACTTTCTCTGAAGATGGAACATGCTGGCAGTGGGGGCGGGGTGGTGATGGAGTTAGGCAGAGAACAAGAGATGCCTTGAACACATTTTCTGGAGCTGAAAGCAGGAGAGAAAGGAGGCCCCTTTGTGTGTCCTTCCCATCATTCTGTCTATTTCGGGATCCAAACTGACTCCTGTTAAAATATGGATGCCGACGTTTTATTTTTAACAAATGCCGGCCCGAGGATGCATTTGCGTGGTCTCCTCCGTCTCTGAAATCTCGTACCGGTATCCTGAATCACTGGGCGATGGTGGGGGGAAGGAAGGTTTTGAGAAGGATGCAGAGACAGGAGGAGCTGAGCTGGGACTTGCACACAGGAGGGAGACGGGAAACTTGCTGGCTTCCTGGCCCCAGGGGGCAGACTCCCAGTAGCCTTTGAGAAGACGACAGGACTGAGCAGAGGAGGTGGAGTGGTGGGGTGGGACTCGCAGAGGATGCCCTTAAAACCACCGGCTTGGGAAACTCACGTGCAAGGAGTGCATATTTTTGAGACTTGCTTCTTTCTTTTGTATGAAGAATATCATACCATAAAGCCTCAAATTCTGGTGACATTTCATTTCCTACAGGGAAGCTCAGGGCTTCCCTGGTGGCTTAGAGGATAAAGTGTCTGCCCACAATGCAGGAGACCCAGGTTCAATCCCTGGGTAGGGAAGATCCCCTGGAGAAGGAAATGGCAACCCACTCCAGTACTCTTGCCTGGAAAATCCCATGGATGGAGGAGCCTGGTAGGCTGCAGTCCATGGATCGCTAAGAGCTGGACACGACTGAGCAACTTCACTTCACTTCACAGGGAAGCTCAGCTGGTGAGGAGTCTCTGTGTACTTGAAAAAAACCACTCTTAAACTAACTTCAGTTCAGTCACTCAGTCATGCCTGACTCTTTGCTACCTCATGGACTGCACCATGCCAGGCCTCCCTGTCCATCACCAACTCCTGGAGTTTGCTCAAACTCATGTCCATCAAGTCGGTGATGCCATCCAACCATCTCATCCTCTGTCGTCCCCTTCTCCTCCTGTCTTCAATCTTTCCCAGCATCACGGTCTTTTCCAGTGAGTCAGCTCTTCACATCAGGTGGCCAAAGGATTGGAGTTTCAGCTTCACCATCAGTCCTTCAGTGAATATTCAGGACTGATTTCCTTTAGGATGGACTGGTTGGATCTCCTTGCTGTCCAAAGGACTCTCAAGAGGCTTCTCCAACACCACAGTTCAGAAGCATCAAACTAGAGCTGGCATGTAATTCAATAAAAAGGACTAAATGTCAATGCCCTACTCTTGTCTCTCCTCACCCCCATCTCATTCACCCCCAAGTAACAGCTTTCCACTCCTGTCTCTTTCTTCTGGAATTTCTCTCCATATTTCTATGCATGCGTGCTTGCTTGCTCAGAACCTCAGTAACGTCTGACTCTTTGTCAGCCCGTGGACTGTAGCCCACCAGACACCTCTGTCCATGGGATTCTCCAGGCAAGAATTCGGGAGTAGATTGCGATTTCCTCCTCCAGGGCATCTTCCCCACCTCGGGATCAAACCCTCGTCTCTTGTGTCTCTGATTTGGTAGGCGGGTTCTTTCCTACTGGCGCCACCTGGGACGTGCTGTTATTTCTTGATTTGTTCATTTCAGTCATTTCATCCATTTCCATGCTGGTACCTGGGGGACTGGTCTGGTCTAACCACCCCAGCTCAACGCCCTCCAGCCCCTCAACTTAGATCCTACCGTTTTTGTTGATACAGTCTTTATATTGTTCCGGCTTCCTATGTTCTCCACTGATCCAAGTGGCAAGCTGTGATTGTGTTTCCTTTCTAGTTCAGCCTCAAGAATTTTCTAGAACTAATACCTATCTCATGCCATTGCTCAGTTTTCTAGGGTTGCAGGCTGTTTTTTGTTGTTGTTGTTTCTTTTTTCCCCCAGAGACTTTCTCCTGCCTGAAGATGCTCCCCCCACGAACCAAGTGTTCAGACACAGTAAATAATCTAGCTCTCCAGGTTTTCCCCATGCATATACCACCCCCTGCACCCGCCTGCTCTGGAAGATGCCGGTTTGTGCTGAAACCCAGCACACAGCTCGTCCTGCAGTAGGCCAGCCTCTCACTTGGTTCAGCTCTCATCTCTTGGTCTCCTTGTCTGTTTCATTCTTGCTTTACTGCTTTCCATTTCAGAGACACATTTCCCCAGGAGCTTCCACAGAGAGCATCCACGTGAGACGTGGGACTGTTATCCTCACAGGAGGCGTCAACTACTCATTCTCCACCCCAACTTGGGTCTACCTGAGAGAGACCTGGCTGGGTCGGAAACATCCTCAGAAAATTCTCTGCTTTCATCCCAGCTGCCTGCCCACTCCACCCTCCCACTCCTGTCCTGAGGAGCCGCCTGCTCTTAGAAACTTGTTCACCCTCATCAGAGATGCCTCTGCAGACATTTTCGCCCCTAGAAACAGAACATGTGTCCGAAGTCAGTTCAGTTCAGTCACTCAGTCATGTCCAACTCCTTGTGACCCCACGGACTGCAGTATGCCAGGCCTCCCTGTCCATCACCAACTCCCAGAGCTTGCTCAAACTCATGTCCATCCAGTGGGTGATACCACCCAACCATCTCATCCTCTGTCATCCCCTTCTCCTCCTGCCCTCAATCTTTCCCAGCATCAGAGTCTTTTCAAATGAGTCAGCTCTTCGCATCAGGTGGCCAAAGAACTGGAGTTTCAGCTTCAGCATCAGTCCTGCCAATGAATATTCAAGACTGATTTCCTTTAGGATGGACTGGTTGGATCTCCTTGCAGTCCAAGGGACTCTCAAGAGTCTTCTCCAACACCACAGTTCAAAAGCATCAATTCTTCGGCGCTCAGCCTTCTTCACAGTCCAACTCTCACATCCATACATGACCACAGGAAAAACCATAGCCTTGACTAGACGGATCTTAGTCGGCAAAGTAATGTCTCTGCTTTTGAATACGCTGTCTAGATTGATCATAGCTTTTCTTCCAAGGAGTAAACGTCTTTTAATTTCATAGCTGCAATCACCATCTGCAGTGATTTTGGAGCCCAAGAAAACAAAGTTTCTCACTGTTTCCATTGTTTCCCCATCTGTTTGCCACGAAGTGATGGGACCAGATGCCGTGGTCTTAATTGTTTGAATGTTGAGCTTTAAGCCAACTTTTTCACTCTCCTCTTTCACTTTCATCAAGAGGCTCTTTAGTTCTTCGCTTTCTGCCATAAGGGTGGGGTCATCTGCGTATCTGAGGTTATTGATATGTGCCCCAAGGTCAATGTTTAAAGCTGTGATTTAAAAGGTAAAAAGGAAGAGGTGAAATTAACTTTAAGAATATATTTTATTTATCCAATATATCAAATATGCAATGGTTTCTGCGACTTCCCTGGTGGTCCAGTGGTAAGATTCTGTGCTTCAAATACATCAAGTGCAGGTTTGATCCCTGCCTGAGGAATAAGATCCCACATGTCATGCACCCCCTCCCAAAAAAATGTCACGGTGTTAACCTGTGATCTATATAAAAATGGTCAACGGGAGGCTTTACCTTGGGGAGGTCTTTGAGGTCAGGAGTGTGTATCACACTCTCAGCCCACTGGGTTGAGACCTGACATGTCATGAGCCCTGGCGCTTGCATGTTTGGGTGAAGAAGAGGGTCTTTTGTGATTGGAGAGCTGGCCCACCTTCCTGGTGGGTGGCTGTCACACAATGAGTCACGTCCCTGCCATGGGGGGTTCCCCAAGCCCCTGCCAGAGGGCCCGCCCTTCAAAATGCATTCTTGGAATCCTGCAGCATTCTTCAGGTTTGCAACAGTTTCTGTGAAAGATCCAGAAGCTTCTGGAACAAGTGACTCTTTGGTCTTTACTGGGAAAGTCGCTCAGTCGTGTCCGACTCTTTGCAACTCCATGGACCGCAGCCTGCCAAGGTTCTCCTCTGTCCATGGACTTCTGCAGGAGAGAATACCGGAGCATTTTGCCATTTCTTTCTCCATCAGTCCTTATTGAAGGGTGGGCGAAAAGGAAATCGGGTATGTGGCTGGAAGAGGGCCACCCCCTGCCCAGTGTGGTTCTCAGGCAGGGTGGGTCTCAGGTGGCAAAAAACATCACATACATGGTGCTTTCCACTGTTGTAAGTGAAAGTGTTAGTCGCTCAGTCGTGTCCGACTCTTTGCAACCCCATGGACTAAAATAGCCCACCAGGCTCCTCTGTCTCTGGGATTTCCCACGCAAGAACACTGGATTGTGTGGCCATTCACTTCCCCGGGGGATCTTCCTTACCCAGGAATCGAACCCAGGTCTCCTGCCTTGGCAGGCGGACTCTTCACTGTCTGAGCGTGCAGGGAAACCCATTCATTCTCCTAACAGCCCTGTCCCCATTCTACAGATGAGAACACTGAGACCCAGAGAGGGTCAGGGGATAGCCCCAAGTGTGTTCACACTCTGAGCTCTTGGCCACTCCTGGTGGTCCCCCATCTCCCCAACACCACTCGGGGAGTTCCTGCACGGTCAGATGGAGCACTGAAAGTGTTTGGGTGTTTCACCATAAAGTGATGTGCCATGAAATCAGAGCCCGTGGGCTTTGAACTGAATTTTTGCAAAGTGGGTTTAAATCCAGAGCTGAGGCTGTGGTCAGAGCAAGTTCTGACGTTTAAATACTCCCTGGGGCTTCCACTCTGACCCTTCCCCATTTCACTCTGATTCTGCTTCCCTCACCCACCCTCACAGCTAGAGACAGAGGCCATAGTTCACCAGCCCTGCCTGTAGGAGCTTAGAACAAGAAACTCCTGCTTAAGTACATTCCAACCAAATTAGGCTCCATTCTGTTGCCAATGGTGAACGTTTCGTCTCTGCTCTCCTTTCTGCCTTATTCAATTTTTCTGCTGCTGGAGTTCCCAACATGTTTGTGCCTCTCAAATCCCTTGGATGTGCCTTGCTAGGAACCAGCAGGCTCACAAGTAAAAAGATCAAAAAAATTTTGGACTCCACTCATTTGCATCCCGTGATGGTTTTGACAGGAACTGGACGTGAGTGAACCTTCACTCCATGAAGAAAAGCCTGGCTAATCACTTTAATGGAACAAACATTGCAGGGACTGGATTAATCTGGTTTTCATGTCATGGAGCTGAGATGATGGTTTACACATATGTAACAGCACACGCTGTTTCATGCATGTGTGTGCGTGCCTGCTAAGTCGCTTCAGTCGTGTCTGATTCTGCCACCCCATGGACTGTAGCCCACCAGGCTCATCTGTCCATGGGGATTCTCCAGGCAAGAACACTTTAGTGGGTTGCCATGCCCTCCTCCAGGGTATCTTCCCCACCCAGGGATTGAACCCATGTCTCTTACATCTCCTGCATTGGAAGGAGAGTTCTTTACCACTAGTGCCACCAGGGAAGCCCCAAGTTATTTCATCAGTTCAGTTCAGTCACTCAGTCGTGTCTGACTCTTTGTGACCCCATGAATCGCAGCACGCCAGGCCTCCCTGTCCCTCCCCAACTCCCAAGCTTGCTCAAACTCGTTTCCATCGAGTCGGTGATGCCATCCAGCCATCTCATCCTCTGTCGTCCCCTTCTCCTCCTGTCCCCAATCCCTCCCAGCATCAGGGTCTTTTCCAATGAGTCAACTCTTCGCATGAGGTGGCCAAAGGATTGGAGTTTCAGCTTCAACATCAGTCCTTCCAATGAATATTCAGGACTGATTTCCCTTGGGATGGACTGGTTGGATCTCCTTGCAATCCAAGGGACTCTCAAGAGTCTTCTCCAACAGCACAGTTCAAAAGCATCAATTCTTCTGTAGCAATAATAGCTGATTTTTTTTTTTTTCAAGAGTGTTGATTTAGCTATCACATCCTTAGGTAGTACAAGTGTCTTGCCTTTTTTTTTTTTTTGCCTTTGTTGTATCTCTGTTTGCCCAGGCTTGGTTTTCCCTGAGCCTGTTGCAGCCACTCGGACCTGGGAATGTATAATTATTATCGCATCTCTTCAAAATCCTACGCGTCTTGTGCTTCAACAGTTCTGAGATGTTGGAGCTCTTATGCAACAAGCCAACCCTAGATGGAGAGCTTCCTAAAAGAGAAAAAAAGCTTTTCTGAATCAACAAGCAAAACCAGGCCGTAAATTCCCTAAAGATAACACTGACAGGATAAATAAATATTCCACATTTGGAAACAGACACACGTGAGTAAAGCCTCCAGTCCGGAGAGACAGTGAAGAGTCAGGGACATATATTCTAGTCTGAGAAAAAGAAGTAGAAATTGCAGATCTGTGTGTAAGCTGTGAGGAGTCCGCATGCTGGTGGCCACGCAATTACCTTTGAGTTAATCCTCGGGAAGATGAAAGAATACAAGAGTGTGGCTTTTGACTTTTAATATGATTTTTCAGTAATCATTCTGTAGGAATAATTAGCTAATTCGGGACACACGTCTTCCAAAGTCTATTAAGATATAGCTCTGGTAGATTAATTGGCACTGTTTCCTCCTGCTTCTCTCTTTAACAAAATGAATAAAAATATTTTTCAAGCATGTCTAAATATTAGATAACTTGAAATTGGGTTTTCCCTTATTGCAGGGCTGGTATTTTTAGCACGCATCCAAAAAAAATGTGGCATTGGCTCTTGCAGATCTGTTTCCTGGGTTCTAGCCTGGTAATTAGCCCTTAATTTCACTAGGATTACTTTCCCCAGGCTTCCCAAAAAAGTGCATGCTAATTATGAATTATCCTCACTTGTTCATTAAAGCAAGCCCTCAAAGGGCTTCGTTGAGATGACAGTTTATTAACCTGAAACAGGCTCTCCTATGTTCTTAAAATCATTAAGGCTTTCAAAATATTTTACATGCAGAACGTTGCTGCGAATTTACAGAACCTTGCATGTAAGCTGACTCCCAGTCATTTCACCCTTTGTCCTGACCCATCCTTTCAGAGTAAGTACAGACAGTCCTGTCTGTAACCTCCAGGCTCATGAAATGAACACCTCCCAGCGGGAGATGACAGCTGTCCTTGTGTCCTTTTTGGAGATGACCGCCAGCTCCCCTGTCCCCAGATGGCTGAGAGGTGGCCCACCTTGGCACACAACACACAACGAGCTGTGGGCAAAGGTGGGGAGCATCCCTGGGCTTGATGACTCCCCGCAAAATGCAGAGCACAAGCCCCTTAGAGTGGGGTCCATCTGCCTCCACTGCCTTCCCTGGAGGATCCACACGGCTGCCTCTCACACCCCTCCCTTGGTCCCCAGCAATGTCCAAATGAAGGTTCCTCCTGTGTGATAGATTTTCAGAAATAGATCACTGGTGATACACGCACGTGGATACACACACAGTGAAATACTACCCAGCCATTGAAAAGAATCAAACTCTGCCACTTGCAACGAGATGGATGGACTTGGAGGATATGACGCCAAGTGAAATAAGTCAAAGACTGTTTGATATCACTTATGTGTGCAGCAGAAAAAATAAATATATAAAGCCCACACACTGCAACCAGAGAATAGCAAGCACTTGCCGCAAGTAGAGAAAGCCAAAGCATAGCAACAGAGTCCCAGGCAACCCAAAAATATATTAAAAAAAAATTTTTTTTTTAAGAATTAAAAAACTGATCCTCAGGGCCTGTGATTCTGTGACCTCACATGGCAAGGGGGACTCTGCTCAGCTCAGCTCAGTCACTCAGTCGTGTCCAGCTGTTTGTGATCCCATGGACTGCAGCACACCAGGCTTCCCTGTCCATCACCAACTCCCAGAGCTTACTCAAACTCGTGTCCATTGAGTCACTGATGCCAGCCAACCATCTCATCCTCTGTCATCCCCTTTTCCTCCTGCCTTCAGTCTCTCCCAGCATCAAGGTCTTTTCCAGTGAGTCAGTTCTTCGCAACAGGTGGCCAAAGGATTGGACCTTCAGCTTCAACATCAGTCCTTTCAATGGATATTCAGGACTGATTCCCTTTAGGATGGACTGGTTGGATCTCCTTGCAGTCCAAGGGACTCTCAAGAGTCTTCTCCAACAACACAGTTCAAAAATATCAATTCCTCAGCGCTCAGCTTTCTTTATAGTCCAACTGTCGCATCCATACATGACTACTGGAGAAACCAAACTTTGACAAGACAGACCTTTGTTGGCAAAGTAATGTTTCTGCTTTTTAATATGCTGTCTAAATTGGTCATAGCTTTTCTTCCAAGGAGTAAGCATCTTTTAATTTCATGGCTGCAGTCACCATCTGCAGTGATTACGGAGCCCCCTAAAATAGTGTCTCACTGTTTCCACTGCTTCCCCATCTATTTGCCATGAAGTGATGGGACCGGATGCCATGATCTTAGTTTTCTGAATGTTGAGCTTTAAGCCAACTTTTTCACTCTTGTCTTTAGATGGCATCAATTACAGATCTGGAGATGGAGACCTTGTCCTGGGTGGTCTGAGTGGGCCCCCGGAATCCCAAGGATCCTTGTAAGAGGAAGGCAGGAAAGTCAGGAGCATTAAAGCAGATATGACCCTGGAAGTAGACGTGTAAATCAGGACGGTGAAGCTTGTTCGCTGCTGGCTTTGAAGATGCAGAGAGGGGCCAGGAGCCAAGGAAAGCAGGACCTTCTAGAACCTGAAGGAGACAGAAAAACAAGAGTGTCCCACCCCCCACCCCCTGCCAACTCTGAGCCTGGAGAAGGGCCCAGCCCTGCCAACAACCTGTTTCAGACCACTGACCTCTAGCCCAGTGAGAGCTTCAGCCTATGTTGCTTTAAAGCTCTTTCAGCTTGTGATAATGATAGCAGCCACGGGCAACCAATGAGGGGAGAATTAAGAACCAGCAACGGACAATGTGGGAAAGACAGAAGGCCCAAGGAGGAATGGAGGTTATTCCTGCCTTCTGTGTACCACCTCTCTCCCCCGGGGGCCGCTGGACTGACACAGGGCACTCAGGTGGGCGTGGAGTCCCAGGAGGGAGGGAGCTCATTGCTTCCCTCAGGCCAGCCCTGGAAACCTGCCTGCTTGCAGCTTTTGTCTCTTGGCTTTGGATGTGATAGAACTTCTCAGTCTCCACGCTCTCCTCTTTGGGAGGCAAATTCCAGAAGAGTGCTTGTCGCTCAGTCGAGTCCACTCTCTGAAGTTTCCTTGGGATTTTGTAGGGGGAGGCAGGAAGCAGAAGGAGAAGATTGGATTTGAGAGCTCTTACTGCTGGATAGCAGGGAACAACCTCGAGCCAGCAGGTGGGTGATTCGAAGCCAAGTGAGATGAATGTCAGCTCTGCCGCCAGCGATTCTTTGTTCATCCAGGTGGCTCTTAACATTCCCATGTATACTTAGCATGACTTCTGAGAGGCTCCTTCGGTCAGGTGTACGATAATTTCCCCCATCCTTAGGTGTGTGTGAAATAAGAAGGGGTCTCTCGGAAGGTTCTTAGAAATGCCAGGTTATCTGAATGCTCCCAGTGAAATGATGGGGATGCTTAAACAGAGAAGAGGGAAGCAGGAAAATTCCAACCAGAGAAGATCTGACTCTGAAAGAATGCTGAGAAAAGACACAGTGTTCCTACACCTGGCTGCAGGTGTCGGAAGACACGTGGAGCTGGGCCAAGCCTGGTCAGCAGAGCTGAGCCAGGCCAGAGTCGAAAACAGCCCGCGCGCTTCGTGAGCAAGACGTAAACAACGGCTGTAGCAGATAAAGCTCGTGCGGTACAGCACAGGGTGGAGTGTGCAAGGACAGCCTCCACTGCACATTGCACGACGGGGAAGGCCTTGGAATGCATGTGAGAACCACAGGAATCATCGGGAACCACAATGCCCAAACGCGGCGGAAGGAACCTAGAGAATTTGTTTTCACGAGGAGCTATGGACCGGAGACTTCAGTGCAGCAGCGCAGGCTGAACGAGGAGGAGAACGGAGTGTGGAGAGGACTCTGCCCAGGACAGTGTGGGGCTGACGTGTCCCTTTTCAGCAGAGACTCGGACATACAAAGACGCCCCTGCTTTGACTTGTGAGGGTTTGCAGTCCACCAAGGGCAATGCCCAAGGGAAAGACTAGAACCCGGTGCTTTGAAGGGCACTGGGGTGACCCCAGGAAGCTTATCCTTTACGAAGCTGGCTTTTCTCAACCCCCTGTACATTCCTTAATGTCAGGAATCCAGCCTGACAACACTCTGGAGATTCCACTAAGGGGCACTGTCATAAGAATGTGCCCTGGGAAATGTGTCCAGCTGTGCGTGTGCCCCACTCCCCTCACCAAGAGTTGTAAGGAAGACAGGAAATACACCTTTACCTGTCAAGGCCAGGTACTTGTCACCTTGTTGGATTCTCTGCAAAGTTTATGCTGGATCGAAATAACAACGACAAAAAATTTTTCTTTCTCATTTTTCTTGGTGATCTCAATCTTCACTCGTTCTGTAGGATGAAATCCTGCTGAGGAGTTAGACTTTCTAATATTGTAAATTAGAATCATACAGAGGGCACTTTCTTGGTGGTGTAGTGGATAAGACTCCCGCTGCAGGGGACAGGGGTTCATTTCCTGATTTGGAAAGTAAGATCCTGCATGCTATATGGTGCAACAGAAAATTTTATATTTTTTTAATTTTTAAAATAAAATAAATAAACAAGAGAGAGTTCTCCACAGGAGAGGTACAGGGTCTTAAACAGGAGGACCTAGGTCAGCAGTCAAGGTAGCAGAGGCTTTGCTAGGGAAGCAAGATTAGGCTAGTGGGTGACCCAACCAGAGTGGACAGGGGGCATTCTAAGGTGGAGGGAAATGGGTGTGAACATTTCTTGAGAGGAGATGGAGAAAGGTCCCCTGCCCCAGGGGAGAAAAGGACTCATGATGCCACTTTTTCATGACACCTGTATTGTCCCCTCCAAGAGGTGATGGGGAAAGTAGCGCTGTGCTTAGAATCCAAAAATTACCCTGGGCTAGTGGCACATTGTAGCTTTGAAAATGAGTGTGGCCTCGATCCTGCCCCTAGCGAAGTCGATTTAATTCATTGCTGTGCGGCGTGGCCTGGGTTACGGGACTTTTAAAAGCTTTTCTAGTATGTTCAATATACAGTGCAGATTGAGACTTGCTGATCCAAAGCAGTGGTTCCCCAACTTTGGCATGCACCAGAGTTTGTTAAAACACAGATTTCTTTTCTTCTCTCTTTAAAAAAAAAACTTTTGGCTGCACCACGCAGCATGTGGGATCTTAGTTCCCCGACTAGGGATTAAACCCACACTCCCTTGTTGGCAGCATGGAGTCTTAACCACTAGACCACTAAGGAAGTGCTCCAAACAGATTTCTTGGCCCCACCCCTGGAATTCTCAAGTCAGGAGGTGTGAATGAGGTTGGGTCATTTGCACCTCTCATAATCTGCCAAATGATGCTGATATTGCTCGGGCTTCCCCATAGCTCAGCAGCAGAGACCCTGCCTGCCGATGCCGGAGGTGCAGGATGAGGGTTCGATCCCTGGATAAGGAGGATCTCCTGGAGAAGGAAATAGCTGCCCACTTTAGTGTTCTTGCTTGGGAAATCCCGTGCACACAGGAGCCTGGTGGTCTACACAGTCCATAGCGTCGCAAAGAGTCGGACGTGACGGAGCAAATGAGGATACAAGGATGGTGATGTTGTTGATCCCGGGACCACAGTTTGAGGACCGCTAAGTGAAGTGAAATTCGCTCAGTGGTGTCAGACTCTTTGTGACCCCATGGACTGTACAATCCATGGAATTCTCCAGTCCAGAATACTGGAGTGGGTAGTCTTTCCCTTCTGCAGGGGATCTTCCCAACCCGGGCCTCTCGCATTGCAGGCAGATTCTTTAGCAGCTGAGCCACAAGAGAAGTGGACTAGCCTGGGTGGTCCTGGTCTCTTCCATTATCTCATTCAAATGACAGACTAGCCTGTTGGTATTGGCCTAATCCGTGGTCTCAATCAAAAGGCAGACTAGCCTGGGTGGGACTGGTCTATTCAGGGGTCTCAATCAAAAGGCAGACTAGCCTGGGGGCGCCTAGCCTAATCAGTGGTGTCCATCGAAAGGAAGACTAGCCTGGGTGGGACTCGCCTAAGCAATCCTCTCAATCAAATGGCAGAGGAGCCTGGGTGGTCCTGGCCTCTTCCGTGGTCTCTCTCAAATGACCTACTAGCCTGTTGGTACTGGCCTAATCCACGGTCTCAATCAAAAGGCAGACTAGCCTGGGTGGGCCTGGCCTAATCAGTGGCGTCCATCAAAGGAAGACTAGCCTGGGTGGGCTGGTCTAATATAGGGGTGTCAATCAAATGGCAGACTAGCCTGAGTTGGCGTAGCCCAATCAGTGGTGTCAATAGAAAGGCAGTATAGCCTGTTGGTACTCGCCTAATCTGTGGTCTCAGTCAAATAACAGACTAGCCTGCTGGTACTGGGCTAATCTGTGGTCTCAATCAACAGACAGACTAGCCTGGGCGGTCCTTGCCTAATCAGCGCCATCAATCGAAAGGAAGACTACCCTGGGTGGGCCTGTTCTAACTAGGGGTGTCAATCAAGTGGCAGACTAGCCTGAATGGGCCTAGTCAAATCCGTGGTGTCAATCGAAAGGAAGACTGTCCTGGGTGGGCCTGGCCTAATCAGTGGTGTCAATCAAAAGGCACCCTAGCCTGTTGGTACTTGCCTAATCCATGGTCTCAATGAAAAGGCAGAATAGCTTGGGTGGGTCTGGCCTAATCAGTGATGTCACTCGAAAGGCAGACTAGCCTGTTGGTACTGGCCTAATCCGTGGTCTAAGTCAAATAACAGACTAGCCTGCTGGTTATAGCCTAATCCATTGTGTCAATCAAATGGCAGACTAGCCTGGGTGGTCCTGGACTACTCCGTGTCTCAGTCAAATGAAAGACTAGCCTGTTGGTCCTAGCGTAATCCGTGGTCTCAATATAAAAGGCAGACTAGCCTGGGTGGGCCTGGTCTAATCAGTGGTGTCAATGGAAAGGCAGACTAGCCTGGTGGTCCAGGCCTCTCCCGTGGTCTCAGTCAAATGACAGACTAGCCTGTTGGTACTGGTCTAATCCCTGGTCTCAAATAACAGACTAGCCTCCTGGTGCTGACCTAATATGTGGGGTCAATCAAAAGGCAGACTAGCCTGGGTGGGCCTGCCCTAATCAGTGCTGTCAATCAAAGGCAAGACTAGCCATTTGGTACTGGCCTAATCCGCGGTCTCAGTCGAATAACAGACTAGCCTGTTGGTACTGGCTTGATCAGTGGCATCAATGGAAAAGAAAAATAACATGGGTCGGTGTAGCCTAATCAGTGGTGTCAATCGAAAGTCACAGAGCTTGTTGGTAACTGGCCTAATCCATGCTCTCAGTCCAATAACAGACTAGCCTGCTGGTACAGGCTTAATCCGTGGTCAACTAGCCTAGGTGGGCCTGGCTTAATTGTTGGTGTCAATCGAGAGGCAAACTCTCCAATGGCACTGGCCTAATCCGTGGTCTCAGTTAAATAACAGACCAGCCTTCTTGTACTGACCGAATCCGTGGTCTCAATCAAAAGGCAGACTAGGCTGGGTGGGCCTGGCCTAACCAGTGGTCTCAGTCAAAAGGCAGACCAGCCTGTTGGTACTGGCCTAACCCATGGTCTCAGTCAAATAATGGACTAGCCTCCTGGTACTGGCCTAATCCGTGCACTCAGTCAAAGGGCAGACTAGCCTGGGTGGGCCTGGCCTCATTAGTGCGGTTAATGGAAATGAAGACTAACCTGTGTGAGCCTAGCTTAATCAGTGGTGTTAATCGAAAGGCAGACTAGTTGCTTCTGGCCTAATCCGAGGTCTCAGTCAAATAACAGACTAGCCTGCTGGTACTGGCCTAATCCGTGGTCTCAATCAAAAGGCAGACTAGCCTGGGTGGTCCTGGCCTAATCTGTGACGTCAACTGAAGGGAAGACTAACATGTGTGGGCATGGTCTAATCAGTGATGTCAGTCAAAAGGCAGACTAGCCCGGGTGGGCCTACCCTAATCACTGATTTCAGTCGAAAGGCAGACTAGCCAGGGTGGGCCTGGCCCAATCAGTGGTATCAATCGAAATGCAGACTAGCCTGGATGGGCAAGGACTAATCAGGGGTGTCAATCAAATGGCAGACTAGCTTGTTGGTGGTATAGGCCTACTCCCTGGTCTCCATCAAAAGGCAGACTACCCTGGGTCGGCATAAATTCAAAGGAAGACTAGCTTGGGTGGGCCTGGCTTCATCAGGTGAGCTTTATAAAATAGACACTCTCCTGCTCATCTTAGACACAAAACACACAGCCACTTGCGAGCTACCTGTGCACAGGAGTGGTCCCTAGGACCTGAGGGCCTGAGTTCTACCCCCATGAGGGAATGAATGAGACGACACCAGGCAGCCTGAAGAGAAGACTCCCGCGCTTCAGGTGAAAAAGGCAGTGTCAGTCGACACCTCGACTGCAGCCGGGGCAGAGGACCTGCTTATGGTGTGTGCACACGCCTGAACCAGCAAACAAGAGAGGGCCCCGTTGTGTCTCTACGTTAGGGGCAATCTGTGACACAGTAGGAGAAAGCCAGTCCACTGGGGAATATCTGCAGCCTCAGTCAGCCACCATGTCGCACTCTGTGTCTCTCGCTTCTTGAATTAATTAAGCTTTTATTTATTTATAAATAATGTATGGATATATTTCTTATATATATTTATATTTTAATAATATATTATTTATTTTTTATTTTTATCTATTCAAAATATTATATCTATTTAAAGACAGGAAG
>SJXQ01001024.1:93187-112541 GCA_006408695.1 Aepyceros melampus
ATATTAGAATTTATTATAGTATATAAACATAATAAATAATGTTTATATTATTTATATAAATAAATATATGTTTATAAATATATTTGTATAAATATTTTTATATATTTATATTTATGTGAATGAATATGTTTATTATCTATTAATATATTTGCATGAATGAATATGGTGTGTATTTATATATTTGTATACATGAATGTTATTCATGTGTTATATGTTATAATATGTTGTATAACGTCATAAATATATTTGTATATTTATATACTTGTATAAATAATTATGTTATATAGTTATAATATGTTTATAAATTAAGTGATCATTTTTGTGCATGCCGAGTCCCCGTCTCTGCGCAGCCTTCCTCTAGCCGGGGCGAGGGGGGCTCATCCCTTGCTGTGGGCTTCTGGTTGCGTTGCCCCTCCTGCCGTGAAGCCGGGGCTCTAGAATACAGGCTCAGAGGCCCCGCGGCCTGCGGGATCTTCCCCGCGCCCCCGCGTCTCCTGCATCGGGAGGACTCTCTACTTTTGAGTCACCAGGGAAGCCCTCGTACTTTTTTTTCAATGGCTGGGATGGAGTGGGAGCGAGGAGAAAATGAAGTAGCATGCCCTTCCGAGTCCCCGTCTCTGCGCAGCCTTCCTCTAGCCGGGGCGAGGGGGGCTCATCCCTTGCTGTGGGCTTCTGGTTGCGTTGCCCCTCCTGCCGTGAAGCCGGGGCTCTAGAATACAGGCTCAGAGGCCCCGCGGCCTGCGGGATCTTCCCCGCGCCCCCGCGTCTCCTGCATCGGGAGGACTCTCTACTTTTGAGTCACCAGGGAAGCCCTCGTACTTTTTTTTCAATGGCTGGGATGGAGTGGGAGCGAGGAGAAAATGAAGTAGCATGCCCTTTGTTGTTTGTTCACATGACCTCAGGGAGGAAAGGGGTGGTCGTGGAGAAACCAGCGAGGTTCCTTGCTAAGGCCTGCTAGAGCCTCCTTCAAGGGTAGATGGAGGCCTGCTTCCTTCTAACAGTGACAGCACCCTGTCTACGCTCTCGAAGTACCTGGATCTGCACCCCAGGCTTCCGACAGGTCCCCGGAGGCAGGGTCCCTGCCCAGACTCCCCGCACCTCTCTGCAGGCCCCTGTTAAAGCACTTTCTTTCTGCTAGCGGGGTTGGCTTCCATGCTTCCCTTAGCTTCTCGCTTTTCCAGGCAAGAGTCTGTCTGCACTGTTTCAGGTTTTCCTGAGCACTTAACCAAACGTGGACTTTGTCGTCCCCCACATTCTGGGCCCATGCATGTTGTCACATCAGGTGGCCAAAGTATTTGAGCTTCAACATTGGTCCTTCCAATAATTTTTCAGGATTGATTTCCGTTAGGATGGACTGGTTGGATCTCCTTGCAGCCAAGGGGCTCTCAAGAGTCTTCCCCAACACCACAGTTCAAAAGCATCAATTCTTTGGCGCTCAGCCTTCTTTATGGTCCAACCCTCACATCCGTACATGATGACCGGAAAAACCATCGCTTTGACTATACGGACCTTTCTTGGCAAACTGATGTCTCTGCTTTTTGAGATGCCATCTAGGTTTGTCATAGCTTTCCTTCCAAGGAGCAACCGTCTTTAATTTCATGGCTGCAGTCACTGTCCACAGTGATTTTGGAGCCCAAAAGAATAAAGTCTGTCACTGCTTCCATTTGCAGTCCTCCACATGCTGATTCCATGCACGGTGTTGTTCAGTTTCTGAGTTGTGTCCAACTTAGCACGGACTGCAGCACGCCAGTCTTCCCTGTCCTTCACCGTCTCCCGGAGCTTGCTCAAACTCACATCCATGCAGTCGATGATGCCGTCCGACCATCTCATCCTCTGTCGCCCCCTTCTCCTCCTGCCCTCAGTGTTTCCCAGCATCAGGTCTTTTCCAAAGAGCTAGTAACAACATCCCAGTGGCATGTTCCTGCAGCACAGAGATTCTCAAAGTGTGCTTCTCAGACCAACCTCAGCCTCTGCTCGGAGCTCGTCCAAAATGCAGGTTCTTGGCTTTCCCCCAGACCTGCCGAATCAAAAACCCCAGGCCCGGGGCCCAGCCAACTAGGTTTGGTAAGTCTTCCCAGAGGTTCTGCTGTACTTTTCATTTGAGAATCACTCTTCTAGCCTAGTGTTTTGTGGTTTGTTTTTTTTTTTAGGCAATCAGTCTCTTAATAATTCCCAGGTCTCATTCCCCAGATTTTTTTTTTTTTGGTAGTTGTTTTACTTGGGATTTTTGCGCCAAAGTCCTTCAAGTCATATAATTAATACTGTGTCTGCTCACGTTCTAATTGTGTGACAGACATATTTCAGGGGAATCATCATACCTCCAGTGTGGTGAGCAATGATGGCGTGCTAATCGTAGTGCTAAACGCAGAAATGTTCCTCTCAGATCAGTGTCAGGAAAGACACAGCCTTGATCCCACATTTCAGAGGCAAGAGCCTGGAGTGGAGTCCCAGAAATGACATATGCGCTGCACTCCACAGCCAGCACAGACTGGACATTGAAATCGATGCTTGTAACCCCGGACTAAATAGTTTCAGAACTTAAGACTCTGAAATATTTAAAGTTTGTGCATGCGTGGTAGGTTGCTCAGTTGTGTCTGCGTCTTTCTGACCCCTTGGACTGTTACCTGCCAGGCTCCCCTGTCCATGGGGTTCTCCAGGCAAGAACACTGGAGTGGGTTGCCCTGTCCTCCTCCAGGGCATCCTCCCGACCTGGGGACTGAACCTGAGGCTCCCTGCATCTTCTGCCTCAGCAGGTGGCTTCTTTACCACCAACTGTTCACTGTACCCACGTATTCTGTCACCAAAGCCTGTTGATGGAGGCAAACTGAAGTGCCACCAGGGGAGGTTCGAGGGCATCAAACAGAAGGGCCCTGCCTTCCATGGTGTGGCTTAACCATGCACCCTGTTTGTCCCGGAGCCTATTTGACCAGCTCTTCTTTCTGTTCTGGGGACAAACTATGCCTCTCTAAGGAGCAGAGTAGACCACGGCCAAGAGTCTTCTTTGTCAGCGTCACTTTGGTGCCCTGTGAAAGCCCTTCGTTTTGACTCCAAACACTCTTCTGCCTCTGGCTGGTCCTAGAATCAGCTTCCAGGGCTGCCTTCAGTCCCCCTGTCACCCGGGACCCCTCCCCAGAGGCTGCTAGCTGCCCTACCCCCTCCACATCTCGCTTCTGCCTCCTCTCAGGCGTTTCTGCTTCTTCTCAGGCGTCTCTGCCTCCTCTCAGGCGTCTCTGCAGGCATCTCATCTCTGCACCCTTTCAGGCGTCTCTGTCTCCTCTCAGGCGTCTCTGTCTCTGCACCCTTTCAGGCATCTCTGCCTCCTTTCAGGCATCTCTGCCTCCTCTCAGACCATCCCCACCTCCTTTCAGACCATCGCCACCAGCCACCTCTGTGACACTGAGTGTCTCAGCACTGTTATAGGTGGAAAGGGAGAGTTCCTTAAGCAAAACCCCCAGACAAAGCCTCCTGGCCCACTCATCCCTGCCCTTTTGTGGAGCAGTCACATGCTGGCTTAGCACCATGACCACTGAGAGAAAGGTGATTCCCTCCCCCTGCACCGCCCCTCCCCACCCCACCTTGCTTCCGCATCCTCCCAGTTCTACACTCATGACAGAGTCCTTTGGGGCCTTAAAGCATTTCTGTTTTCAGGACTCTCCTAACACAATGGAGAAGTAACGCGATAAAACCTGGTCATGGTTTGCTTAGATGTTTCTGCGGTGCTAAAGGATAGCTAACAAAATCTACCGCTTGAATCCTTTTTAAGCATTCAGTTCAGTGACATTAAGTACATGCATGTTAGATGCATGTAAGATGATTCATGCCATGCATCTAACACCACCACCTGGGGGCTTCCCCGGTGATGACTCAGTGGTCAAGAATCCACCTGCAATACAGGAGAGGCAGGTTCCACCCTGAGTCAGGAAGAGCCCCCTGGAGAAGGAAATGGCAACCCACTCCAGCATTCTTGCCTAGAGAATCCCGTGGACAGAGGAGACTGGTGAGCCAAAGTCCATGGGGTCACAAGGAGTCGGACACCCACTGAGCACACAGGCACGCACGCATGCCTGCCATCCACATCCTGACCATTTTTATCACCCCCAACAGAAACTGTTTCCTTTAAACAACGTCCCCACCCTTTGCCCCCTCCCCCCAGCCCGTGGTGGTAACTAGTTTTTCTGTTTCCATGATTTTGCCCATCCTGGGCACCGCACCCCCCCCAAGAAGAATCATGTGAATTTTGGCCTTTGGTGCATGCAACACATTATTTTTAGAACGAGGAAGATAACGAAAGGCGAAGAGGCAGTGGGTGCCTAGTGATGAACAAGTAATTGGTCCACGCCCAGCGACAGTACGTCCTGTGGTATCACCCCCAACAGAAACTGTTTCCTTTAAACAATGTCCCCACCCTTTGTCCCCTCCCCCCAGCCCCTGGCAGTGACTACTTTTTCTGTTTCCATGATTTTGCCCATCCTGGGCACCGCACCCCCCCCAAGAAGAATCATGTGAATTTTGGCCTTTGGTGCGTGCAACACATTATTTTTAGAACGAGGAAGATAATGAAAGGCGAAGAGGCAGTGGGTGCCTAGTGATGAACAAGGAATTGGTCCATGTCCAGCGACAGTACGTCCTGTGGAAACAGAATAAAGCGTAAGTCCTTTTGCGTTAGTCATCTGTTGCTCCATCACATACTGCCGCAAGTTCGGTGGCTTTAGACAGCACAGATTTGGGGAATTCCCTGGAGCTGCAGTGGTTAGACCTCCATGCTTTCATAGCTGAGGGCATAGGTTCAATTCCTGGTCAGGGAAATAAGATCTTCCTGCAAGCCTTGCAGGGCAGCAACGAGAGGCGGGGAGGTCGGGCAGGGACACACACACACACACACACACACACACACACATATTTTATTTAAGGCCACATTTCTAGGGGTCAGGAGTCCAGGCACAACTTAGCCAGATCCTCGGCTCTGCTTCTCTGGGGGAGGGGGAGGGGTAGCTCACAGGCCTGCAGTCCAGGGGACAGCTGGGCTGAGTTCTCATCGGGAGGTTCAACCAAGGCACAGTCAGCTCCTGAGGTTCCCTCGGGTTGTGGAAGAACTCATTTCCTTGCAACTGTAGGATGCAATCTCTTTTCGTCCTTGCAGGATACAGGACCCCGGCTTCTTCCCGGTTCCTCCCCTCTCCTGACATAGCCCCTTACCTCCTCAAGCCAGCCAGGAGGCCTCTCCAGCATCTAGCTCCAACTTGATCATGGGCATTACCACCCTCCCCTTTCCCACCTTCACTCCCGGCGATGGGAGACCACCAAGCCACAAGCACCAGTGGGGCTGCCTAGAGTTGTCCAGCACACCTTTGGGGGGGCAGTGAAGACTGATGGAAGAAATCGTCATGGAAAGCCAGCAAGAGGGACATTTTGCTCTTTGCTCCTGAGTTTTCCTGAAGTCACCCCAATTTTGACCATGCACACGTGAAAAATATGTAGACAGGCCTTTTTCACCCCAATAACGTGAGGCAGATGTTTTCTAAGAGCTCTCCATTAAGCCTGGGATGAAATGCAATCAAGGGACAGATTAGTTTTAAGTCTCAGTCATTTTCCCTCCACCTGCAACTCTCAGCCCCAAAATATCTTGGGGAAAAAAAAAAACAAAAACCCTGGTTATTTACATTTGCTCTCTATTTTTAACAGCCTTTCTGTTTAAAACATTTAATATCTTCCAAAGCCCTGTTTGAACCCAGTGAACCTGTAGCAGGATATCGCGTTTATTTTTGTAGCTATTTTCATCTGCTTAGAGAACTTTTTGTTTTCATCTGAGCTTTTTAGGGGAGGTGAGGCAGGTCAGCATGTCTGGCCCATTTGTCAACTGGGCTGTGCTGGCTTCTTAATAAAATGGTGCTAAATTCAGAGCTACTTATCATGTGTCACTTTTTATGCGGCTCAGTTTTTCCATTACTTGAAGTTCCCAAACGCTAATAAACCCTAATGCACTATATTTGGTGGGAATGAATGCATTACGCTTTTCAAAGTTGATGTTTTTACATAAATAGAACACGTTCTGCAAAGAGAGAGGAAAGGCCACTCTTGGAGGCTGCACATAAATTTGATTTTTTTTTTTCTTATTTCCTCCTATTGATCTGGAGTCTGTTTGAGCAGAGGAAAGGGAAGGGAGATAAACGAGGCAGAGGGAAAGACACACCTACAGGCTTTGCCCACCTCCTCTACCTTCTGTCTTTGGGCAGCAGGATTCTTTTGTATCCGCTGATTTCAGGATCATCCATCCTACATTCTCAAATGGCTCTGATGAGAAAGATGTATCCGGATGACAGCCGGATGACGACTTCGGTAAGACTCCATGCCACAGTTCACCTGTTGTTCTTCCAGCTCTGCTGAGAATAAGCATTTTGCCGAGAGGGACTTGACACTCATTAACACCCCAAAGGGATAAAAATCATCTCTGGTGAGGTTCTCCTGTGGTCCAGTGGCTAACACCCCGAGCTCCCAATGCGTGAGGCCCGGCTTCCATCCCTGGCCTGCTAACTAGATTTTGCAGGCCTCAACTAAGACCTGGCGCAGCCAAATAAATAAATATTTAAAAAAAAAAAATAAAAAACCTCATCTCCAGTGAGAGAAATCAGAAGAGCATTCAGGATGTGCTTGGCCGTTGGATCATGTCCAACTCTTTGTGACACCATGGACTGCAGCCCACCAGGCTCCTCTGTCTGTGGGATTCTCCAGGCAAGAATACTGGAGTGGGTTGCCATGCCCTCCTCCAGGGGATCTTCCTGACCCAGGGACTGATCGCAGGTCTCCCTCATTGCAGGCTGATTATTTGCCGTCTGAGCCCCCAGGGAAGCCCTCAGGATAAGAGCTTTAATGAGTTCTTGACTAAGAGCAGAATGATGATCCCTTGTAGACATGGTCCCCAACTTCATGTAGCTGATGGTTGCTCAGGTGTTGTTGTTCAGTGTCCGACTCTTTGCGACCCCATGAATCACAGCACACCAGGCCTCCCTGTCCATCACCAACTCCCGGAGTCCACCCAAACTCATGTCCATCAAGTCAATGATGCCATCCAACCATCTCATCCTCTGTCGTCCCCTTCTCCTCCCGCCTTCCATCTTTCCCAGCATCAGGTGTATACTGGTGTACGACACATGATTTTCTTGCATTTAAGGTATGTAAGTTATTACCCCGAGGTTAAACACAAAAATCCGACCTAACTCAAGGTTGATGTAACAGACACTTTGACAAAATGGAAATCCAGCACCTAAACATCAACAGACATCTGGAATATTCCATCCCACTCCCCACCTCACTTCCTCCTCTCCCCTCTCCCCTCCAATACCTGTCTTTGTGGTCTGTGCATGCTAAGTCATTTCAGTCATGTTCGACTCTCTGTGAGCCCATGGACTGTAGCCCGCCAGGCTCCTCTGTCCATGGGAGTCTCCAGGCAAGAATACTGGAGTGGGTTGCCATGCCCTCCTCCAGGGGATCTTCCCCATCCAGGGATCGAACCCGTGTCTCTTACATCTCCTGTACTGGCAGGTGAGTCCTTTACTACTCACGCCACCTGGGAAGCCCGTCTTTGTTGTAGGTTACTCTATTCTCTTTCAACCAGCTTCTGGCGCAAAGATGCAGCATTTTAAGAGCCTAATATCAGATTACTCATATTTCCCTCTTGAAATGTTTTCTAATTCCGTCCTTGGAAGGAGAAGAAATGCAAAATGTGCTGCTCTGCCTTGGTCTTGCTCAGCGGGCGCTCGTTGTCAGCACTGCTGGGTAGTGTTTCTGGGAATGGGGAAACTACTAGGTCAGTGCAGCTTTCAGTGTGAGATAAATGAAACCTGGCATTGCTCACCCTTTTCCTGTTAGCTAAGCAGTTATCATTTACAGCTTCTATTTATATTAAGGAAAATATGGTTCTTTGCCCCAAGAATCTCAAGCAACTTGCATCCAGGTTTCACTCTGGGTGGCTGTGGAGTCAGTTCTGTCAGAGGGTGGGTGTCATCTGAACCACGCACAGCGAATTTGTGTGTTTGCAGGGCTCCTCTGATAGCTCAGTGGGTAAAGAATCCACCTGCAAGGCAGGAGACGTCGGTTCAGTTCCTGGGTCGGGGAGATCTGCTGGAGAAGGTATGGGCTATGCATTCCAGTATCCTTGGGCTTCCTGGTGGCTCAGCTGGCAAAGAATCCACCTGCAATACAGGAGACCTGGGTTCGATCCCTGGGTTGGGAAGATCCCCTGGAAAAGGGAAAGACTACCAACTCCAGTATTCTGGCCTGGAGAATTCCACGGATTGTATAGTCCTTGGGGTCGCAAAAAGTCGGATACAGTTAGTGTGACTTTCACACAAATACAGGGCCTCCCAGGTAGCGCTAGCAATAAGGACCCACCTGCCAAGGCAGGAGACCCTAGAGACGTGAGTTTGACCCCTGGGTTGGGAAGATCCCCTGGAGGAGGGCACAGCAACCCGCTCCTAGGGCAGAATACTGCAGTGGGTAGCCTTTCCCTTCATCCAGGGGATCTTCCCAACCCAGGGATCAAACCCAGGTCCTCCTGCATTTCAGGTGGATTCTTTACCAGCTGAGCCACCGGGGAAGCCCATGAATACTGGAGTGGGTAGCCCATCCCTTCTCCAGCGGATCTTCCAGACCCAGGAATCGAACTGGGGTCACCTGCATTGCAAGCAGATTCTTTACCAACTGAGCTATCAGGGAAGCCCTGATTGTGTATGGCATGATGTAAACACTGACATAAGGGCTTCCTGGTGGCTCAGATGGTAAAGAATCTGCCTGCAATTCAAGAGACACAGGTTTGATCCCTGAGTCTCGAAGACCCCCTGGAGAAGGGAATGGCACCCCACTCCAGTACTCTTGCCTGGAAAGTCCCATGGATGGAGGAGCCTGGTAGGTTGCAGTCCATGAGGTCACTAAGAGTGACCCAGGAATCGAACTGGGGTCACCTGCATTGCAAGCAGATTCTTTACCAACTGAGCTATCAGGGAAGCCCTGATTGTGTATGGCATGATGTAAACACTGACATAAGGGCTTCCTGGTGGCTCAGATGGTAAAGAATCTGCCTGCAATTCAAGAGACACAGGTTTGATCCCTGAGTCTCGAAGACCCCCTGGAGAAGGGAATGGCACCCCACTCCAGTACTCTTGCCTGGAAAGTCCCATGGATGGAGGAGCCTGGTAGGTTGCAGTCCATGAGGTCACTAAGAGTCAGACACGAGTGAGCAACTTCACTTTCACTTTTCACTTTGATGCATTGGAGAAGGAAATGGCAACCCACTCCAGCGTTCTTGCCTGGAGAATCCCAGGGACGGGGGAGCCTGGTGGGCTGCTGTCTCTGGCGTCACACAGAGTCGGACACGACTGAAACGACAGCAGCAGCAGCGTTCACTCAGGGGCTTGGAAACGTGAAGGATAAGAGGTACAGAAAAAGCTGAGTGCAACCTGCAAAGCAGTGAGAGGATGACATACGTGGAGGAGTAGGGAGGTCACAACGAGGTCATGGAGAGCAGATTTGCTACAGTGGCTGCAGGGGGAGACAGGTGGGGCCCGGGTGGGCAGCAGATGCCTGGAAGAGCCCAGCATGGGTGATGAGGTCCTAGGTGGGGGGCTGAGCCACCGGGGAAGCCCATGAATACTGGAGTGGGTAGCCCTTCCCTTCTCCAGCGGATCCTCCGGACCCAGGAATCGAACTGGGGTCACCTGCATTGCAAGCGGATTCTTTACCAACTGAGCTATCAGGGAAGCCCTGATTGTGTATGGCATGATGTAAACACTGACATAAGGGCTTCCTGGTGGCTCAGATGGTAAAGAATCTGCCTGCAATTCAAGAGACACAGGTTTGATCCCTGAGTCTCGAAGACCCCCTGGAGAAGGGAATGGCACCCCACTCCAGTACTCTTGCCTGGAAAGTCCCATGGATGGAGGAGCCTGGTAGGTTGCAGTCCATGAGGTCACTAAGAGTCAGACACGAGTGAGCGACTTCACTTTCACTTTTCACTTTGATGCATTGGAGAAGGAAATGGCAACCCACTCCAGCGTTCTTGCCTGGAGAATCCCAGGGACGGGGGAGCCTGGTGGGCTGCCGTCTCTGGGGTCACACAGAGTCAGACACGACTGAAACGACTTAGCAGCAGCAGCGTTCACTCAGGGGCTTGGAAACGTGAAGGATAAGAGGTACAGAAAGAGCTGAGTGCAACCTGCAAAGCAGTGAGAGGATGACGTACGTGGAGGAGTAGGGAGGTCACAACGAGGTCATGGAGAGCAGATTTGCTACAGTGGATGCAGGGGGAGACAGGTGGGGCCCGGGTGGGCAGCAGATGCCTGGAAGAGCCCAGCGTGGGTGTTGAGGTCCTAGGTGGGGGGGCCGGGATGGAAGGGCAGGTTGGGCAGACAGGCGAGGTGGACCGAAGGAGCTGGAAGGGACAGCTGGAATCAATTGCCTGAGAATCTGTGGGGCGCCAGCAGCGGCAGCTGGTTTCAACGGTGGAGTTGGTGTAACTGGGAGAAAAATTGGAAATGCAGAAAGGGGTACAGAAGGGCCTGCTTGTGCCAGGCCATGACTGGGAGTGGACAGGGTCATCCCTAAGCCCCTCAGGCCAGGACTCCATCCGGCAGGGCTGTACTTGACAGCAATGAGGCACACGCAGGCATTACGGCCGAGTCTTGGCAAGAAGCGTGACACCTGTCACATTTGTTTATAGAAGGCTCAGCTCCCGGGAGCTCTTGGAGACTGAAGTGGGTACAGCCCTACGCGCCCCAAGACGCTGCCTGTTTCTAAGGAGAGGCTGAATAATGCACGAACCCCAGGCAGACCGCTCCTCATGGTGGTGGAAACAGTGTTCCTACTTCCCACTCTTGTCTCAGGAGTTCAGCCAAGGGATAAACGTGTCCACAGACATGTGGGCCCCCCTCTACCCTCCCCATCAGAGGATGTCCTGCTCCTCCAGCCATAGCTTTGGGGTCAGAGACCTGAGCGCTGAAACCCCACAGCCCTGCCCACCCTCTCCAGCATGAAGACCCAAAAGGAGCCCTTCACTGTCCTTATTTTCAGTGATGGGTGTTAGTCACTCGGTTGAGTTCGAGTCTTTGAAACCCCTTGGACCGTAGCCTACCAGGTTCCTCTGTCCATGGGATTCTCCAGGCAAGAATACTGGAGTGGGTTGCCATGCCCTACTCCAGCGGATCTTCCCCAACCCAGGGACTGAACCCAGCTCTCCCACGTTGCAGGCAGATTCTTTACCATCTGAGCCACCAGGGAAGCCCCTGTGTGAGGGGTGGGAGGGGCTACGTGGCTAATTACTGATGGACAGAAAACAGAGACCAAAGATCCCCCTCGAACCTCCCAGAAAACCCGCCAGCAAATTAAACCTGGATAAGGTCTGGGAAGGTGCAGAGAAAGGTTCCGTGCGGAGAGCAGGTCTGCGCCAGTTTGAGCAATTTTCAGGCCGGTGCTGAAATCTACCTTGTCTATTTTGCGCTGAAATCTACCTTGTCTATTTTGTGCTGAAATCTACCTTGTCTACATTGCCAGCCTCAACATTTTGGTTCAAGAGTTCACTCAATTACCTGAAATGGTCAAGTGTCATAAAGTCACAAGAGACATGCTTTTTCATTTCATTTTAATAATTCTGCAGTTCCTTGAAGGAAGTTATACTCAGGGCCGTTTCAAAAAGAAAGGAACACAGAATTCCAAGTTTTTAGAACACCTGCTAAGCAAAGCAAGGTAAGGGTGTATCTTACTATTTCATTTTCCTCCCTATGGATCCATAAATTAAACTCAAGCTTTGTTAGAACAGAATTAAATTCACCTGACTACAACAGGGTTTGCTTCAATTTGCGTATTTTTTTTTTCTAGAGGACCCACTGAATTGCTATTTTAGGAACAGTTTGCTGCTTAGGAATTTACATTTGTATTAAGTAACTCCTAAAAAGACCCACATTCAGTAAGAAGTAAGTAGTGTCCGTCTAGTCAAGGCTATGGTTTTTCCTGTGGTCATGTATGGATGTGAGAGTTGGACTGTGAAGAAAGCTATGCGCTGAAGAATTGATGCTTTTGAACTGTAGTGTTGGAGAGGACTCTTGAGAGTCCCTTGGACTGCAAGGAGATCCAACCAGTCCATTCTGAAGGAGATCAGTCCTGGGTGTTCTTTGGAAGGAATGATGCTAAAGCTGAAACTCCAGTAGTTTGGCCACCTCATGCGAAGAGTTGACTCATTGGAAATGCCTGTGATGCTGGGAGGGATTGGGGGCAAGAGGAGAAGGGGATGACAGAGGATGAGACGGCTGGATGGCATCACCGATGCGATGGACTTGAGTCTGAATGAACTCTGGGAGTTGGTGATGGATAGGGAGGCCTGGCGTGCTGCGATTCATGGGGTCGCAAAGAGTCGGACACGACGGAGTGACTAAGTGAACTGAACTGAACTGAATGCAATCTGGAAGGGAAGTTGGGTTCTTCTTTTCATACACGTTACAGTTTTCTGTGATTTTAGTACAAATGTATCCTTACAAAGTTTTTCCTACCTTCATTTATCCAACTGTTGTTTCCAATGTATTTTGTATACTTTCTATCCAACTTCACTCCTGCAACTTCACTTCTGTCACTTTTATGCAGCCTCTGAAATCTGCACATAGGTTTTGGCAAAGCTACTTTTTTCAAGCCAACTGAACTCACAGTTAAAAGAATCTAAACTGTTTTAGCCTAATTTTTTTTTTTTTGAAGTTGTAGCAGAAACATCTCCTAAAGGAGAAAAAGCCCTTATCTTATCCACCTACACAGACTCTGACACAAATACATAATTTAGAGTGGATAGGTGGAAATTAGCACATGTATATTTTTGAGCTACTTTAAGCGTAATAGCTGATGCACCTTTTTTGCCTGTGATGCTGGGAGGGATTGGGGGCAAGAGGAGAAGGGGATGACAGAGGATGAGACGGCTGGATGGCATCACCGATGCGATGGACTTGAGTCTGAATGAACTCTGGGAGTTGGTGATGGATAGGGAGGCCTGGCGTGCTGCGATTCATGGGGTCGCAAAGAGTCGGACACGACGGAGTGACTGAAGTGAACTGAACTGAACTGAATGCAATCTGGAAGGGAAGTTGGGTTCTTCTTTTCATACACGTTACAGTTTTCTGTGATTTTAGTACAAATGTATCCTTACAAAGTTTTTCCTACCTTCATTTATCCAACTGTTGTTTCCAATGTATTTTGTATACTTTCTATCCAACTTCACTCCTGCAACTTCACTTCTGTCACTTTTATGCAGCCTCTGAAATCTGCACATAGGTTTTGGCAAAGCTACTTTTTTCAAGCCAACTGAACTCACAGTTAAAAGAATCTAAACTGTTTTAGCCTAATTTTTTTTTTTTTGAAGTTGTAGCAGAAACATCTCCTAAAGGAGAAAAAGCCCTTATCTTATCCACCTACACAGACTCTGACACAAATACATAATTTAGAGTGGATAGGTGGAAATTAGCACATGTATATTTTTGAGCTACTTTAAGCGTAATAGCTGATGCACCTTTTGCCTCTGCCAGGGATGAAGGTAGCAAGGTGTTATTATCACTGTTACTGTTACAGTCCTCTTCCTACTGATCAGTGACCGCTGATCACCCCAAGGGAAGATCTTGGCACTCAGGGCATTGCAATTCTTGCACTGTTAGCTAGGTCCCTATCCAGCTGCAAAGCCTGGTATCCAGCCTCCAGTCTGCATGGCCTGGTATAAAATACTAAACCTGGGCCTTCCACAAGCCGAAAAAAATTTTTTTTCCATGTCAAGCACATTTTATTTGGTGTTTTCATGCTAGGTCAGTCTAAACAACAAGGACTCAATTTGAACAGATTTTCTTTTAATATGGCTATGTGTACAAGGACAACTGAAAATTGGGGAAACCCCAAATTAATGTTTTTAACAAATTACAGCTGTTACTAAAGATGGTATGCTGGGATTTTAAGGAAACAGTCCAATAAATGACCAGCTGCTTGTTCAATCCAATTAACCAACCCCTCTCTGAATAAAAACACACTCCGGCAGCAGACATTTATCATATTTTAAAAATACTCTGTACTAAAACATGTGTTTCCTCAGTGTTCTTTCTCCTTTCAGTCTTAAGTTACTCGCAGTCTCTCAAATGGTAAAATAAAATTGAATTTATATGATCGAATGAAAGTGCAAGTTCGTACAGCCAGGCTCAGCGGCGGGAGTGAAAGGTGAAAGCTAACGGACACCACACAGAACAAGCACCTTCCTGAAGGTGTCCGAAAAATTCTTTATTGACTGTGTTTAAGTAGAAACTGGAGAAGGCAATGGCAACCCACTCCAGTACTCTTTTGCCTGGAAAATCCCATGGACGGAGGAGCCTGGTCGGCTGCAGTCCATGGGGTTGCTAAGAGTTGGACACGACTGAGCGACTTCACTTTCATTTTTCACTTTCATGCATTGGAGAAGGAAATGGCAACCCACTCCAGTGTTCTTGCCTGGAGAATCCCAGGGCTGGGGGAGCCTGGTGGGCTGCCATCTATGGGGTCACACAGAGTCGGACACGACTGAAGCAACTTAGCAGCAGCAGCAGCAGCAGCAAGTAGAAACTAGCTCCTGAGAATTTAATTCAACACGAAGCCCTCGGAATCCATGTGGCCTGAACTAAATGTCGCCTTTGCACATGGGGGAATCTGGCTCCATGGAGGCTAAGTGGGCAGTGTTGGAGGCCTCTCAGATCAGAGGCTGTACTTAGTCCTGCTGAAAGTAAACGTGTTAGTTGCTCTTTTCAAGCCTGCAGACTGTAGCCTGCAAGGCCCCTCTGCCCATGGGATTCTCCAGGCAAGAATCCTGGAGTGGGTCACCATTCCCTTCTCCAGGGGGTCTTCCCAACCCAGGAATCAAACCTGCCTCTGCAGCATTGCAAGTGGATTCTTTACCATAACCCTGCTAGATATATACATGTATGATGCATGCTATGCAAACACACATGATTGTGTGTATATGAATGTATCGATGTACACACACTAGTGTATGTATACACTTACGTACATTGTTGTGTTAGTCATGCAGTGATGCCTGACTCTGTGACCCCATGGAGGGTAGCCCACCAGGCTCCTCTGTTCTTGGGATTCTCCAGGCAAGAATTCTGGAGTGGGTAGCCATTTCCTCCTCCAGGGGAATCTTCCCAACCCAGGGATCGAACTCCCGTCTCCTGCATCGGCAGCTGGATTCTTTACCACTGAGCCACCTGGGCAGAGATATTTTAGGTGATACTGAAAGTGGCCATAAGTCATCTAATTACTTCTCATGGATCTTAGGGGGCTGGGGGGGTGAGTCTTCCTCCAGTAACATAAGAAGAACAATAGTGAACAATAGTGAAAAGATAGCTTCTGTCCTCCTCAAATCCTTTGTACGTGGTGCCACTTTTAACTCCCTTCCCTCTGCGCTCTTGGGTTTCTGTTTGTGTATAATAGCTTTACTGAGATATCATTCATGTGCTGTTAAATCTATCCTTTCCAAGTGTGCGATTCAGTGGCTTTTCCCATACACGCACAGAGTTGAACCATGACTCTGCTGCTGCTGCTAAGTTGCTTCAGTCCTGTCCGACTCTGTGCGATCCCATAGACGGCTGCCCACCAGGCTCCCCCGTTCCTGGGATTCTCCAGGAGTGGGGTGGGTTGCCATGTCCTTCGCAAGTCCCAGAATATTTTCCTCATTTGAAAACAAAATTCTCTTAAGAAAAACACACACACACACACACACCCCCAAAAAACAAATCACTATGCTGTATATCTAAAGGTAGCACAATATTGTAAATCAATTGTACTCCAATCAAAAGAGAAAAAATGAAAAAGACACTGTGTATCCCTTAGGAGTCCCTGTACATCCCCACCATCCCCCAGCCCCTGGCGACCGCTAATCTACTTTCTATAGCTAGGGAATTGCCTTTTCTAGACATTCCATATGTTACGGGGCTGGATCGCGTCCCTCTAAATTCACACGCTGAAAAGTCTTAATTCCTAGTATCTCAGAATGTAGCCAAATAAGGAGATAAGGTCTTTAAAGAGATGGCTGGGGTCAAACGGGGTCCCACGCATGGCCCTACTCCAACAGGCCTGGTGTCCTTGTAGAAAAAAGGAGATCCGGACACAGACATGCACATAGAGATGACCATTTGAGGACAAAGGGAGGAGACAGCCATCTACACACCCAGGAGAGGGGTCTCGGGAAGAGACCCAGCCTGTCATGCTTTATTACTCTGCCCTAGCCAATTCTGGGCCTTCCCTGATGGCTCAGTTGGTAAAGAATCCACCTGCAAGGCAGGAGACCCAGGTTCTATCCCTGAGTCGGGAAGATCCCCTGGAGAAAGGATAGGCTACCCACTCCAGTATTCTTGGTCTTCCTTGGTGGCTCAGCTGGTAAAGAATCTGCCTACAATGCCGCAGACCTGGGTTCAACCCCTGCATTGGGAAGATCCCTGGAGAAGGGAAAGGCTACCCAATCCAGTATTTTGGCCGGCAGAATTCCATGGACTGTATAGTCCATGGGGTCACAGAGTCGGACACGACTGAGCGACTTTTGCTTCATTTCCTTGGCTAGTTCCAGGTGGCTCAGTGGTAAAGAATCTGCCTGCAACGCAGGAGACATGAGTTTGATCCCTGGGTCTGGAAGATCCCCTAGAAGAGGAAATGGCAACCCACTCCAGTATTGTTTTCTGGGGAATCCCATGGACAGAGGAGCCGGGCAGGCTACAGTCTGTGGGGGTTGCAAAAAGAGTCGGACATGACTGAGCCACTCAACAGCTGCAGGGGGAGAAGCAAATTAATACAGCACGGAAGTGGAATCACACAGCGAGTGATTTTCGTTGGTCTGGCCTTCCCACACGTTCAGACTGCCTGACATCCATCCCTCACCTTCCTCCTCTGTTCCTAACTCTTGGGTGCTCATTGGCTTTAAGACATGAGTTTGATCCCTGGGTCTGGAAGATCCCCAAGAAGAGGAAATGGCAACCCACTCCATTATTCTTGTCTGGGGAATCCCATGGACAGAGGAGCCGGGCAGGCTACAGTCTGTGGGGGTCGCAAAAAGAGTCGGACATGACTGAGCCACTCAACAGCTGCAGGGGGAGAAGCAAATTAATACAGCACGGAAGTGGAATCACACAGCGAGTGATTTTCGTTGGTCTGGCCTTCCCACACGTTCAGACTGCCTGACATCCATCCCTCACCTTCCTCCTCTGTTCCTAACTCTTGGGTGCTCATTGGCTTTCTCCTTCTGAAAAGCTCTGGTTCCTGGCCACTATTACCAGCCAGTCTCTGTGGTCCTTCATATCCTGGGGCTGCTGTAGGAAAAAACCTGAAATACTGTTGAAGCAGAACCAAGATGATCATTTGATTTTTAAGACACAAGGCCATATGTCATCGGAACCCAGTGGCTCGGAAGTATAAGTTACAGAATTTGAAAAATGCATTTCCCTACTGCATTCCCTTTTTTTTTTTTTTTAGCACTGAAGATGACTTATTTCTAGCTTCTCTTTATAAATGACTTAGTGTTTTCAACCACAATATTCTGGGTTATAGTCAAGGCATATCGTAAGCATTTTCAGGCAATTTACCATTGCACATAAGATATTCTGCTTTGGGATTCTATGTATATATACTGATAAATTCAAGGCAATTCTTCAATCTCAATGTAATACTTTTGGTTCAAACAGAATGAGTGTCAAGTGAAAAAGTGTCAGTCGCTCAGTCCTGTCCAACTCTTTGTGACCCCAGGGACTGTAGCCCTCCAGACTTCTCTGTTCAAGAAAGTCTCCAGGCAACAATACTGGAGTGGGTTGCTATGCCCTTCTCTAGGGGCTCTTCCCAACCCAGGGATCAAACCTGAGTCTCTTGCATTGTGGGTAGATTCTTTACCATCTGAGCCACCAGGGGAAGCCATTTGTTGTTGTAAAGATTGGTTTGTGCCATTGTGGGGCCAGGCTATGCAAGTCTGAAATTTGGAGGGCATGCAGTTAGGAAGGTCAGGTCAGAATATTCTTGGGAACTGATTGAAACTGTTGTCCCCGAAAGAAATTTCCTCTTTGTCATGGAGACCTCAGCCAGGCTCAGCGGGCCTTTTACCTGGCTGCATGGGACCCCCACTCCACTACTCTTGCCTGGAAAACCCCATGGACGGAGGAGCCTGGTGGGCTACAGTCCATGGGGTCACGAAGAGTCGGACACAGCTGAGCGACTTCACCTTCACTTTTCCCTTTCATGCACTGGAGAAGGAAATGGCAACCCACTCCAGTGTTCTTGCCTGGAGAATCCCAGGAATGGGGGAGCCTGGTGGGCTGCCGTCTATGGGGTCGCACAGAGTCGGACACGACTGAAGTGACTTAGCAGCATGGGACCCACCCAGATTATCTGAGATAGTCTCCCTAGTTTAAAGTCAACTGACTATGGAATTTGATCACATTTTAAAAATACCTCCACAGCAACACTTACAATTTGCTGTTGTGTTGGTTCAGTCCCAAAGTCCTGTGCAACTCTCTGCAACCCCATGAACTGTAGCACGCCAGGCTTCCCTGCCCTTCACTCACCCCCAGAGCTTGCTCAGACTCATGTCCATCGAGTCTGTGATGCCATCCAACCATCTCATCCTCTGTCGTCCCCTTTTGCTCCATATCCCAGGAATGGGGGAGCCTGGTGGGCTGCCGTCTATGGGGTCGCACAGAGTCGGACACGACTGAAGTGACTTAGCAGCATGGGACCCACCCAGATTATCTGAGATAGTCTCCCTAGTTTAAAGTCAACTGACTATGGAATTTGATCACATTTTAAAAATACCTCCACAGCAACACTTACAATTTGCTGTTGTGTTGGTTCAGTCCCAAAGTCCTGTGCAACTCTCTGCAACCCCATGAACTGTAGCACGCCAGGCTTCCCTGCCCTTTACTCACCCCCAGAGCTTGCTCAGACTCATGTCCATCGAGTCTGTGATGCCATCCAACCATCTCATCCTCTGTCGTCCCCTTTTGCTCCACCCTTCAACGTTCCCCAGCATCAGGGTCTTTTCCAGTGAGTTAGCTCTTCACATCAGGTGGTCAAAGTACTGGAGCTTCATCTTCAGCATCGGTGCTTCCAGTGAACACTTAGGGTGAGTGTTAAGTTAAATTGTGTCTCACACAAAAAGGTATGTTGAAATCCCAACTTTTGGTATCTGTGAAAGTGATCTTATTTGGAAATAGGTAGGGTCTTTGTGGGCGTCTCTCAGTGGCTCAGCAGTAAAGAATCCACCTGCAATGCAAGAGCCACAGGAGACCTGGGTTTGATCCCTGGGTCAGGAAGATTCCCTGGAGAAGGAAATGGCAACTCA
>SJXQ01001024.1:112595-147777 GCA_006408695.1 Aepyceros melampus
ACTGGGCGTTCCCGGCGGCTCAGACGGTAAAGCATTTGCTTGCGATGCAGAAGTCAGTGGGTTCGATCCCTGGGTCGGGAAGATCCCCTGGAGGAGAACACGGCAACCGGCTCTAGTATGCTCGCCTGGAGAATCCCCAGGGACAGAGGAGCCTGGCGGGCTACAGTCCCTTGGGTAACACACACCACAGCTACAGGCCTGTGCGTCCCCTCTTGTCCGTATGTCTTGACATTTTTTATATAAAATTTATTTTCTTGTCTCCTCTCCAGAGGCCTCTTTCAGTTTCTTCAAAATGGAATTGTGTCTGTGTGTACAATCTCAAATGCTTTATGTTTTCAAAATAGTTGTCTCCACTGAAACAGACCGTTCAGAGTTGCTTAAGCAAGCTTCTGACCTTTTAGAATAGTCACAGAGGCACACGGCTGAGACTCTCATCTGCCTCTCACCTGGTTCCCCTCTACGTATGGACAGGCTTTGTCACAGCAAACAAGTTGACCTGGGTCCATGACGGTGAACCAGACTCCAGACAGTCTGTGGATTTCCCCAGTTCTTCCGCTGAGATTCTTTTCTGCCCCGGAACAGAGTTCGGGCATCTGCTTGGGTGCCTCAGGGCTGGGCCAGGGTCTCCATCCTTCCTTGTTTTTGATGACCTTGTCAGTTTTGAGCAATGTTAGGCAGGTATTTTATAGAATGTCCTTCAGTTTGAGTTTGTGTCCCATTTTTCTCATGATTAGACTGGGATTGTGGGATTTGGGAGATGCTCAAGCTTTTCCTGACACTGCTTATAATGTTTCAACAGGTATGGCATGAGTGTGGGCTAGACCTGTCTGACTCCTTGCAAGCCCGGGGACTGACGCCCACCAGGCTCCACGTCCGTGGGATTTCTAGGCAAGAAGACTGGAGCGGGTTGCCATTTTCTTCTCCAGGGGAATCTTCCCAACCCAAGGATCAAACCTGGATCTCCTGTGTCTCCTGAATTGGTAGGTAGATTCTTTACCACTGAGCCACCTGGGAAGCCTCCGCAGACATCAGTATATCCTAAACAAGAATCAGACTTAAACTAGGAATCATGTGTTCAGCAGCTGTGATCATTTATTTACAATCATTTACTTAGTAGCTGTAATCTTTGCCCTTTTAAGAATACAGAAAGCTACGGGAGGTGCAGCCACCATTTGGTATTCTTAGCTCCTTATGTGAAACCTTTCCATCTTCAAATTCTGCTCCTCTGGGAAGAACTGTAACATTTAAAACTTCAAACCTCTTTGGAATTATCTAGTCATTTGAAAAAGTTATTTTCGTCATCCAAGGGGGATCTATGCAAAGGCAAACTACCCTCCTTTTGGATCTTATTTCTAGTTTCCCTGCCCCAGAAATCATCTCAAATCATTCCCGTCCTTCTAGCCACCGTTCAGGCTGTGCCTTGGAAACCCGCTAACTGCTGAGGTCAGCTCCACATTTGATTACCCGGACGGCAGTGTGTGGCCGTGGGTTTCCATGGCTGCGGAGAGTCTTATCCGAAGCAGTCATTTCCAGAAATGTGACCGATTCCGATGGTTATCTCAAAAATAGATTGAAACGTTCTTTCCCTTCCTCCCTCCCTTAGGGACATTTTAAGAACTGTAGATGACATATATCTGACTTCGGTAAACGGCTTCAGTCAAGTAATCATAGGAACAAACGAGAAGAGTTTCTCACACACGTACTAGGGAGAAGCCCTGTGTTCCAATTCCTTTGAGTTTTATGGTGCTTTCCTGAATCTGGTGAGTTTTCTGTTTTTTTGAAGTCAAGTTTCAGTTCTGTTCAGCTGCTCAGCTGTGTCATACTCTTTGGGACCCCATGGACTGTAGCACGCCAGGCCTCCCTGTCCATCACCAACTCCCGGAGCTGGCTGAAACTCATGTCCATCAAGTCGGTGATGCCATCCAACCATCTCATCCTCTGTCATCCCCTTCTCCTCCTGCCTTCAATCTTTCCCAGCATCAGGGTCTTTTCCAGTGAGTCAGTTCTTCCCATCAGGTGGTCAAAGGATTGGAGTTTCAGCTTCAGCATCAGTCCTTCCAATGAATATTCAGGACTGAGTTCCTTTGGGATGGACTGGTTGGATCTCCTTGCAGTCCAAGGGGCTCTCAAGAATCTTCTCCAACACCACAGTTCAAAAGCATCAATTCTCTGGCGCTCAGCCTTCTTTATGATCCAACTCTCACATCCATACACTACTGGAAAAACCATAGCTTTGACTAGATGGATCTTTGTCAGCAAAGTAATGTCTCTGCTTTTTAATATGCTGTCTAAGTTGGTCATAACTTTTCTTCCAAGGAGCAAGTGTCTTTTAATTTCATGGCTGCAGTCACCATCTACACTGATTTTGGAGCCCAAGAAAATAAAATCTGTCACTGTTTCCATTGTTTACTGAGATACAATTTATAAGCTTTCCTGGTGCTTTGGGCAAATTGAATCACCAGGATTAGGCAGGAGGGGGCTTGTGCATTGGGAGAAGGACACGACCAAGGGAGGTCACATGTCAAGGCCTTTGGGATCGAGACACTGGAAAAGGCAAAAGGAGCCAGATTCTCGCCTGGAATCTCTGAAAGAACCAGCCTGCCAACAGCTCAATGTTAATTAGGCCAGTGAGACCCACAGGGGACCTCTGGCCTCCAGAATGGTCAGATAACGAGTTTGGCTTATTCTTATTCTTAATTTATTTTTGGCTGCAGTGGGGCTTCTTTGCTGCGTGGGCTTCTGTCTAGTTGTGGTGAGCGGGGGGTTACTCTCTACTTCTCTGGTTGTGGGTCTTGGGCTCAGTAGCTGTGGCTCATGCGCTTAGCTGCCCCCGTGGCACGTGGAATCTTCCCAGGTCAGATATCGAATCCATGCTCCCCCCTGAATTGGCAGGGGGATTCCTAACCCCCTGGGAAGTCCAGATAATAAGTTTTATTTATGTAATTTTTAAAATTTAAGCCATTAAGTGTGCGATAATTCGTTGCAGCAACAAACGGAAACTGATACAGCCCTTAACCTCTGTGAGACTGAACTTTCCTCCCCTGGGAAGCGAATATAGGATCCCTACTGTATCTCCCCAGCAATGTCATAGGTTGCTACGGCAACGGATGAGGTCGTCTTTGAAAACTGTTTAGGAAACCATCAGAACACTTTCGCAGCTAGAAGCCTCGGTTCTTCCTTTGCCCACCTGCGTCTGCTCCTGTCAAGAGAGGTTTAATTTCCCTGAGTTCTTCGAATGGCCTCCACCCTCTGAGCGGGTGGCTGTCCCCAGGCATTTCTGGGCCTTTTTTAGGACCCATCCCCACAAACAGAATGGGCTGGGTTCCTGAAGACACACTGCTGCTTTTCCACTGTCCCGTTCCTTCTGCCTGTTCTTCAATACTATAAAAGGAGTTCCTTCATATAACATTTTATGAAGAGTGTTTTCTTTGTAGTTATTTTCGCTGTGTCGAGTCTGGGTTGCAGATGTGAGCTCCCTAGTTGTGGAGTGTGGAGATCTCGCTCTAGATTCGACGTGTGTGAGCTTTTCCTTGCGGTCGCTTCTCTCATTGTGGGTTGCAGGCTTACTTTCCCTGTGCCCGTGGGATCTTAGTTTCCTCATGGAAGATCGAATCCAAGAAGACGGATTCTCAACCACTGAACCGCCAGGAAAGTCCTTCCGAAAACTTTTTGAAAACACATTATAAAAACAGAAAAGAATTTCCAAGGAAGAGGTCGGCAAATTACATGAAGAACCTTGAGTCCTTCAGTTCAGTTCAGTTCAGTTGCTCAGTCGTGTCTGACTCTCTGCGACCCCATGGACTGCAGCACGCCAGGCTTCCCTGTCCATCACCAGCTCCCGGAGCTTACTCAAACTCATGTCACTGAGTTGGTGATGCCATTCAAACATCTCATCTTCTCTTCACCCCTTCTCCCACCTTCAATCTTTTCCAACATCCAGGTCTCCAATAAGTCAGTTCTTCGCATCAGGTGGCCAAACAATTGGAGCTTCAGCTTCAGCATCAGTCCTTCCAGTGAATATTCAGGACTGATTTCCTTTAGGATAGACTTGTCCTTTGGAGAAGGCAGTGGCACCCCACTCCAGTACTCTTGCCTGGAAAATCCCATGGATGGAGGAGCCTGGTGGGCTGCAGTCCATGGGGTTGCTAAGAGTCGGACATGACTGAATGACTTCACTTTCACTTTTCACTTTCATGGACTGGAGAAGGAAATGGCAACCCACTCCAGTGTTCTTGCCTGGAGAATCCCAGGGACGGGGGGAGCCTGGTGGGCTGCCGTCTATGGGGTCGCACAGAGTCAGACACGACTGACACAACTTAGCAGCAGCAGCAGCAGCAGACTGGTCCTTTAGGATGATTTCCTTTAGGAAGGACTGAGTTCTTCGATCGCCTACAAACTTGGGTTTCAGACCAAGCAGTCAGTATTATTCTCGCTTCACTGGGTCACTGACCTCTGCTTTTATAACGCTGTGAGCGGAAAAGGAATGGACACGCGTGTGTTGCAATAAAGCTTTATTGATGGACACTGAAATCCAAGTGTGACTTAATTTCCACATCACAAAGTATTGCTGTTTGTTGGATTTCCCACCCCCCCTTCAATCTTTTAAAAATTATTTATTTTTGGCTGTGCTGGGTCTTCATTGCTTTATGGGCTTTTCTCTAGCTGTGGTGCTACTGCTGCTGCTGCTAAGTCGCTTCAGTTGTCTCCGACTCTGTGTGACCCCACAGACGGAAGCCCACCAGGCTCCCCCGTCCCTGGGATTCTCCAGGCAAGAACACTGGAGTGGGTTGCCACTGGGGGGCTAGTTTCTGGGCACGGTGTGCCGGCTTCTCATCGCCTGTGGCTTCTGTTGTGGCAGAGCGTGGACTCTAGTGGGCTTCAGTAGTTGCAGCTGGGGGGCTCCTGGGCTCCAGAGCACAGGGTCAGCAGCTGTGGTGCATGGGCTTATTTGCTCTGTGGCGGGTGGGATCTTCCGGGACCGGGGATTGAACCCAAGTCTCCTGCGTTGCAGGTGGATTCCCCAGGGAAGCCCAGTATTCCCCCCAGTTTTTAAACAATGTATCCTTAGCTTGCAGGTTGTGCAAAAAAAAAAAAAAAAGTGTCAGAGCTGTCCACTGCCAGCTCCTGTCTTAGCACAGAAGCCCCATCAGGGCAAGGATTTTTGCCTGTAATTTTCATTACAGGTTCCCCAAAACCTGTGTTTTATAACACCTTTTGATATTTTTTTGATCATGGAGGTATCTTTTCAGCGTTAATTCAGTGTTTAAAAACATGGATTAGGTTGGTGAGTTAAGTTTGTGGCTCCCCCTTAAAGTCATCTCGATCTAGGGTCCTGGCCCATGAACCATGGCGGGGGGTGGTATTCCATGCTGGTGACATGGATTAGTCCTGCTAAGGCCACAGGGCCATGAACGACCATCACACTTTCTCCCTCGGTAGGCAGATTAAATTTCATTACAGGTTCCCCAAAACCTGTGTTTTATAACACCTTTTGATATTTTTTGATCATGGAGGTATCTTTTCAGCGTTAATTCAGTGTTTAAAAACATGGATTAGGTTGGTGAGTTAAGTTTGTGGCTCCCCCTTAAAGTCATCTCGATCTAGGGTCCTGGCCCATGAACCATGGGGGGGGGTATTCCATGCTGGTGACATGGATTAGTCCTGCTAAGGCCACAGGGCCATGAACGACCATCACACTTTCTCCCTCGGTAGACAGATTAAAGGGAGTCCATGAACTTGGGTGGGAAGAACCCCTGCAGCAAACCCAAATGTAGCATTTCCGAAAACTGTGGCTATAGAGGACATGACAGTTAACGGTACCTTTCATTTGCCACCAAGCTGTTACCAACAGAAGTCTGATGTATTTTCAGAGCAGGTTACAGTTGAATCGCATTTTGTTTGCGTGAACCACTGCTTTGAAATGATGGACGTTATTAGTCCCACCGCTAGAGCTTATGATTGGAAGGACTAAGAAAGAAGGGCATGTATGATGACATTGGAAGGCCTGAAAAAAAATTTAACTGCATCTTAACAGATTTGAGTTTCTCTGTCATCTTATGTGAATTATGTATGCATGCGTTTGGAATCAACATAATCACTAAATTGCCAGAGAAGGTCTGGGGCATGGAAATTGTTACAGAGCCCCTTCCTCAATCCTTTAACTTCTTGAAAGTGTTGTGACCCCATGGACTGTAACCTGCCAGGCTCCTCTGTCTATGGAATTCTCCAGGCCAGAATACTGGACTGGGTAGCCTATCCGTTCTCCGGGGGATCTTCCCGACCCAGGAATTGAACCAGGGTCTCTTATGTTGCAGGCGGATTCTTTACCAGCTGAGTGACAGTCTTTCCCTCTGAACCCTGGAGATAAAAAATCCCTGCCCTCCAGTATTATGAGAGGATCGTATTGGATACTGTTGTACCAGCTCCCCCACGCCAAGTGCAAGGTGTTTTCAGTATTCGAAGGATGTGAACTGAACGGGACATTCCAAATAGAAGGAAACAGCCATGAGTCATGTGAATTACTCTGTAGGCGCCGCCATGACAAAGCACTACAGATTGGGTGGTTCAAGGAAGAGAAATTTCTGGGGGCTTCCCGGGTGGTCCACTCCTTAAGACTCTGCACCACCAATGCAGGGAGGCAAGGGTAAACTGGCTTGATCCCTGATAGGGAAACTAAGATCCCACCCGCAGGGCGGGGAAAGTTTAAAACAAGAAGT
Organism: Aepyceros melampus; assembly: GCA_006408695.1. Lineage (NCBI taxonomy): Eukaryota > Metazoa > Chordata > Mammalia > Artiodactyla > Bovidae > Aepyceros > Aepyceros melampus. The sequence continues at coordinate 119,312 of SJXQ01001024.1, forward strand.
GTTTTCTCACCATCTTGGAGGCTGGAAGTCTAAGTCAGGATGTTGGCTAGGTGGAGTTCTCCAAAGATCTCCCTTCTTGCTGTGTCTTTACAGGTCATCTCTTGCTGCGTGTTTGTGTCCTAATAGTCTATTCTTGCCTGTTTGTGCCCTAATAGCCTTTTCTTGGAGAGACAATGGCGTTCTTGCCTGGAGAATCCCAAGGATGGGAGAGTCTGGTGGGTTGCCGTCTATGGGGTTGCACAGAGTTGGACATGACGGAAGTGACTTAGCAGCAGCAGCCTTTTCTTAGAAGGACACCAGTCAGATTAGATAAGGAAGGGCCACCGTAATGACTGCCTCTGATTTATTTATGACTTTATAAGCTGTCTTTCCAAAAGCAGTTGCTCTCTGCGTGCTGCAGTCCATGGGGTTGCTAAGAGTCGGGCACGACTGAGCGACCGAACTGCAAGGAAGGTACTAGGGCTTAGGACTTGAACACAGAAGTCTGAGTGAGGAGACACAATTCACCCCACCTTGAAGGAGAGATGAGGGACTTTCCCAGTGGTCCAGTAACTAAGAATGCACCTTCCGGTGCAAGGGTACGTGGGTTAGATGCTTGGTCAGGAACTAAGATCCCACATACCTCAGAGCAATGGATCCCACTTTACTGATGGGCTGTCTTTATTTACTGTTAAACACCACAGTGAAAATCCTGTGTGTTGCAACCATGACCCGATGCAGGCAAAAATAAATAAGAATCTGCTGTTGGCCCAGCTAGGAAAGAATCTGCCTGCAACTCGGGAGACCTGGGTTCGATCCCTGGGTTGGGAAGATCTCCTGGAGAAGGGAACGGCTACCCACTCTAGTGTTCTGGCCTGGAGAATTCCATGGACGACTATACAGTCCATGGGGTCACAAAGAGTCGGACACGACTGAGCGACTTGCACTTTTCTAAAAAATAAAAAAGAGAGAGATTTGATGTCTCCCCAGCTCAAGAGGAGCTGTCTCGCCTCCAGGTCAGCTGGTGGACCTCTCTCTCTGTCCTCACCCCTGTTTACTTCTCCAGGGATGTTCACGCTCAGCCTTCTTGTATAACGAGCCCGTTTTATAGTTTCCATTCCGGTCTCCCTAAGGAAAATTAAAAGCAAGCGCCCAAAGCAAATGGGCTTTCCTGGTGGCTCAGCTGTAAAGAATCTGCCTGCAATGTGGGAGACAGGGGTTCGATTCCTGATTCGGGAAGATCCCCTGGAGAAGGGGTAGGCTACCCACTCTAGTATTCTTGGGCTTCCCTGGTGGCTCAGCTGGTAAAGAATCTGCCTGTAATGCAGGAGACCTGGGTTCTATCCCTGGGTTGGAAAGAGCCCCTGGAGGAGGGCATGGCAACCCACTGCAGTATTCTTGCCTGGAGAACTCGTTTCATAAGGGAAGCTTGTGGTAGGTAGATGCTTCCTCAAAAGTAGGACATCCTCTGTGACCATCACCGAGGCATGGAGCACAGTAATCCTGGAGTCTCCGTCCTTTCTGAGATTTGCAAGCAAATATTGGCCTTTATGGGCTTTCCAGGTGGCGCAGATGGTAAGGTACCTGCCTGCAATGCGGGAGACCCGGATTCGATCCCTGGGTCAGGAAGATCCCCTGGAGAAGGAAATGGCAAACCCACTCCAGGACTCTTGCCTGGAAAATTCCACGGACGGAGGAGCCTGGCAGGCTACAGTCCGTGGGGTCGCTAGGAGTCAGACAGGACTGAGCGACTTCACTTTCACTTTATTGGCCTATGTCTGAGGAGCTGTAGAAAATCATACGGGCCTCGGTGAAATTAGATATTGGATTCAATGAAAACTGGGCAGTAATTCTAGCTTAATGCCTCTTCCTACTGTCTCTCTTTCTTTAAAAAAATAATATTAATAGACTGTTTTTTAAAGAACGGTTTTAGATGTACAGAACAATTTAGCATACAGTACAGATGGGAGACCCGGATTCGATCCCTGGGTCAGGAAGATCCCCTGGAGAAGGAAATGGCAAACCCACTCCAGGACTCTTGCCTGGAAAATTCCACGGACGGAGGAGCCTGGCAGGCTACAGTCCGTGGGGTCGCTAGGAGTCAGACAGGACTGAGCGACTTCACTTTCACTTTATTGGCCTATGTCTGAGGAGCTGTAGAAAATCATACGGGCCTCGGTGAAATTAGATATTGGATTCAATGAAAACTGGGCAGTAATTCTAGCTTAATGCCTCTTCCTACTGTCTCTCTTTCTTTAAAAAAATAATATTAATAGACTGTTTTTTAAAGAACGGTTTTAGATGTACAGAACAATTTAGCATACAGTACAGAGAGTTCCATTTTCCCACCTCCTACACGGCATTTCCAGTGTGAACATCTTTTGTGTGAGAGTGGTACATTTGTTACAGCTCTTTATCGAGTCAACATCGATCAAATCCACAGTTGAGATTTGAGGTCACTTTCGGTGCTGGCCAGCTAAATAAGAATCTGCTGTTGGCCCAGCTAGGAAAGAATCTGCCTGCAACTCGGGAGACCTGGGTTCGATCCCTGGGTTGGGAAGATCTCCTGGAGAAGGGAACGGCTACCCACTCTAGTGTTCTGGCCTGGAGAATTCCATGGACGACTATACAGTCCATGGGGTCACAAAGAGTCGGACACGACTGAGCGACTTGCACTTTTCTAAAAAATAAAAAAGAGAGAGATTTGATGTCTCCCCAGCTCAAGAGGAGCTGTCTCGCCTCCAGGTCAGCTGGTGGACCTCTCTCTCTGTCCTCACCCCTGTTTACTTCTCCAGGGATGTTCACGCTCAGCCTTCTTGTATAACGAGCCCGTTTTATAGTTTCCATTCCGGTCTCCCTAAGGAAAATTAAAAGCAAGCGCCCAAAGCAAATGGGCTTTCCTGGTGGCTCAGCTGTAAAGAATCTGCCTGCAATGTGGGAGACAGGGGTTCGATTCCTGATTCGGGAAGATCCCCTGGAGAAGGGGTAGGCTACCCACTCTAGTATTCTTGGGCTTCCCTGGTGGCTCAGCTGGTAAAGAATCTGCCTGTAATGCAGGAGACCTGGGTTCTATCCCTGGGTTGGAAAGAGCCCCTGGAGGAGGGCATGGCAACCCACTGCAGTATTCTTGCCTGGAGAACTCGTTTCATAAGGGAAGCTTGTGGTAGGTAGATGCTTCCTCAAAAGTAGGACATCCTCTGTGACCATCACCGAGGCATGGAGCACAGTAATCCTGGAGTCTCCGTCCTTTCTGAGATTTGCAAGCAAATATTGGCCTTTATGGGCTTTCCAGGTGGCGCAGATGGTAAGGTACCTGCCTGCAATGCGGGAGACCCGGATTCGATCCCTGGGTCAGGAAGATCCCCTGGAGAAGGAAATGGCAAACCCACTCCAGGACTCTTGCCTGGAAAATTCCACGGACGGAGGAGCCTGGCAGGCTACAGTCCGTGGGGTCGCTAGGAGTCAGACAGGACTGAGCGACTTCACTTTCACTTTATTGGCCTATGTCTGAGGAGCTGTAGAAAATCATACGGGCCTCGGTGAAATTAGATATTGGATTCAATGAAAACTGGGCAGTAATTCTAGCTTAATGCCTCTTCCTACTGTCTCTCTTTCTTTAAAAAAATAATATTAATAGACTGTTTTTTAAAGAACGGTTTTAGATGTACAGAACAATTTAGCATACAGTACAGAGAGTTCCATTTTCCCACCTCCTACACGGCATTTCCAGTGTGAACATCTTTTGTGTGAGAGTGGTACATTTGTTACAGCTCTTTATCGAGTCAACATCGATCAAATCCACAGTTGAGATTTGAGGTCACTTTCGGTGCTGGCCAGCTCTACCTGTTTGGACAAATGCAGAATGTCATGCACCCACCACTCCAGTTTCATACAAAATGGGTTCACTGCCCTGAAAAGTCCCCTGGGAGCCCCATGTTGAGCCCTTCTTTCTCATCCTCAGAACCCCCAGGCAACCACTGACCTTTCTACTTGGGCGTTTTCTAGAATGTCACAGATGCTTACTCCTTGGAAGAAAAGTTGTGACCAACCTAGGCAGCATATGAAAAAGCAGAGATGTTACTTTCCAACAAAGGTCCGTCTAGTCAAGGCTATGGTTTTTCTAGTGGTCATGTATGGATGTGAGAGTTGGACTGTGAAGAAGGCTGAGCACCAAAGAATTGATGCTTTTGAACTGTGGTGTTGGAGAAGACTCTTGAGAGTCCCTTGGACTGCAAGGAGATCCAACCAGTCCATCCTAAAGGAACTCAGTCCTGAATATTCATTGGAAGGATGGATGTTTAAGCTCCAATACTCCGGCCACCTGATGGGAAGAACTGATTCACTGGAAAAGACCCTGATGCTGGGAGGGATTGGGGGCAGGAGGAGAAGGGAACGACAGAGGATGAGATGGTTGGATGGCATCACCGACTCGATGGATGTGAGTTTGAGCAAGCTCTGGGAGTTGGTGATGGACAGGGAGGTCTGGCATGCTGCAGTCCATGCAACTGAGTGAACTGAACTGAACTCAATGTCATAGAGTCAGACTCATACAGGATGTAGACTTTTCAGATTGTCCTCTTTCACTTGCTGATGTACATTTAAAGTTCCTCCATGTCTTTCTGTGCCTGGATATCTCATTTCTTTTCATTGCAGGATACTGTTCTACCATATGGATGTGTCCCAGTTTGCTTATCTGTCCACCTACCAACCTAGCATCGTGGCTGTCTTCGGCGTTGGGTGAGTAAAGCTGCTAGACATCGCTGTGCGGGTTTTTCTGCAGACACAAGTTTTCAACTTAGCTGGGTTAAAAACCCGGGAGTGTAGTTGTACGTTTCTGCTTTATAAGAGGGCTTCCCTGGTGGCTCAGAAGATAAAGTGTCTGCCTGCAATGCAGCAGACCCGGGGTTCAATTCCTGGGCTGGGAAGACCCCCTGGAGAAGTAAATGGCAACCTACTCCAGTATTCTTGCCTGGAGAATCCTCTGGACAGAGGAGCTTTAACTGATCAACTGCCTTCCAAAGTAGTCTTAAGTTTCATTCCTACCAGCAGGGCATTCAGAGTTCCTCTTCGTCTACATCCTGTTAGCATTTGAGTTTTTTCTTTTTTTGCCTTGCTTGCATTCTCTTGGTTCCCAGACCTGGAACAGAACCCAGGGGCCTCTGAAGTCAAAGTACCAGGTCCCTAACCACTGGTCTGCCAGGGAGTTTTCTGTATTTTGTCTCAATGTGATATTTCCCTGTGCTATATAATATTCCACAACTTTTCATGTGCTTGCTTGACGTCTGTCTCTTTGGGGAGATTTTGTTTCCAGACATTTCGCCCATTTTTATTTTGGATTTTTGTCTTAGCGTCCAGTTTTGAGACTTTTTTTTTTTTGCCTATTTTGAGTTCAGTCCTTTATCAGATATGGATTTTTTGCAAATATGATCTCCCAGTGTGTAGCTTGTGTTTTCATTCTCTTAACAGTCTCCTTTGTAGAACGTTAAGTTTTAAATTTTAATAAGTCCAGCTCATCAATTTTCTTTTTAAACAGGGATCATGTTATTGATATTTTATCTGAAAACTCATCGCTAAGCCCAAAGCCATCTAGATTTTTCTCGTATGTTTTCTTCTAGGAGTTTTGTGGGTTTTTTTGCCTTTTGTGTTTAGGCGAATGATCCATTTTAAGTTAGTTTCTGTGAAAAGCCAAAGGTTTGGGCTAGATCAATGGTTTTGCTTGTGTTGTAAACGGATGTCCCTTGTTCCAGCACCATTTGTTGAAAAGGATATTCTTTCTCCACTGAAAAACCTTTGGTCTTTTGTCAAAAATTAGGTGACTGTATTTGTGTGGGTGCTGGCTGCCCTTTTATTACAAATTTGGCTGCTGTTTAGGGGGCATATTGATAGCATTTGTTGCAAGCAGATTCTTGTATTCCAGCTCTTTCCATCAACAACCAAAAATTGTTTGGAGTACAGATATTGTGCAGTGGGTAACTGTGGAAATCATTGCTGCTGAGGCCTCCATAGTAGCTTTATACCTGTGTCAGAATGCACTAGGTAGCTCCTTTCCTGCTCGACTTTAATGTGCTTTCTTTTTCTCCACCATTTGAAAAATCTGAAAGCCAGATTAAATAGTCTACTTTCCCACCACCTACCGCCCAGCTAGCATTCAGAAAGTGGGGTTTCAGTGTTATTATGGTCAATGTAGGGATGGCCTTTCCTATGACGTCTTTCTTACAAAGTCCCTGGAGGCTCCTAGGACTCTCTGATAAAGGTGCTCCAGTCTTTACTTGTAAGAAGACCCCTGGGATTGCTGGGAGCAGATCAAACAGTAAAGATGAACCCCAAACTCCCTTGCATTGTTAGTTACAAGGATGTGAAAGTCACTCAGTCCTGTCCGACTGTATAGTCCATGGAATTCTCCAGGCCACAAGACTGGAGTGGGGTAGCCTTTCCCTTTCTCTAGGGGACCTTCCCAACCCAGGGATCGAACCCAGGTCTCCCGCATTGCAGGCATGGATTCTTTCCCATTTGAGCCAGACCAGCTGCAAAAACCGGCCACGCTGGGGCGTAGGAGGGAGCGAGGATTTCCACCACTTTTCCATACTTTAAAAATGACTGGCATCTGCCAAGCCATCAAAACATACAAAAGAAGCCTTTCTCCTCCTCCCGTTCGGTTCGGAATTTCCAAGCAGCTCCCGAGGGCAAGCCAGAGAGGGCCAGGTTTGGCTGCGCGGCTACTCGAGAGTGTGCGGTAGCCGAGGGCCGAAGTCCCCGTAGAGCCGAGCGCGGTAATGATGTCAACTTGTTATTTACTTTCCAAATCTGAATGACTGAGCAAGGCGAAAGGAGAAATCAATCAACCGCAATGTGACCCTACAGGCGGAAAAAAACGCAGCGCTCCCACCAGCGGGCGGTGGGGGGAAGGGAAGCACGTGTAACCGGGGCAGAGTTGCATCAGGCGCGCTTGCCGGCCTGGGTTTTCTGTTGCATTTGGTTCGGAATTTCAAAGCAGCTCCCGAGAGCAAGCCAGAGAGGGCCAGGTTTGGCTGCGCGGCTACTCGAGAGTGTGCGGTAGCCGAGGGCCGGAGTCCCCTTAGAGCAGAGCGCGGTAACAGTGTCAACTTGTTATTTACTTTGCAAATCTGAATGACTGAGCAAGGCGAAAGGAGAAATCAATCAACCGCAATGTGACCCTACAGGCGGAAAAAAACGCAGCGCTCCCACCAGCGGGCGGTGGGGGGAAGGGAAGCACGTGTAACCGGGGCAGAGTTGCATCAGGCGCGCTTGCCGGCCTGGGTTTTCTGTTGCATAGCCTTGGTTTTTTTTTTTTCCCGATTGCATGAAAAGACCTCAGCCTCAGTCCTCACAAGCCCTAGGAGCCTGGGAGCCAGGCCAGGCAGGCTGGAGGCAAGGCTCCGCCACGTGCTTTTGTGTGTGTGTGTCTGTCGTGGAGGGTGGGGAGAGGCTTGAATGGCAACCGTAGAAAAGAAGGGCAAAATCTATTCTGCTGATTCACAATTATGGAGACCGTGTAAGTGTCTTTTTTTTTTTTTAATTGCTGTGCTCGAATAATGGTGCAGTCCCCGTCGTTTGAAATCATTGACGTTTTACAGCAATATTTGGCAACGTCATTTTGAGGCCGCCTTTTGGAATGGAGGATCAGCCCCTTAAAAAAAAGTCACCTCGCCTCCCCTCCCCACACGGTCAGGAACAACAAACGGCCCAGTGTCCCAGAAAGGAGCAAGCGAGCTTACCATGCAAAATGCTGAGTGTCTTGGCAAAAAAAAAACCAAAAACCTCGTTAGGCACGAAAGGGAGGGGCCCGCTTCCTTGAAAATAGTCGCCAAAGCAGACATCCAAGGTGCTTGGGTGCGTGTGCAGCGCACACGTGTTTGTTTCAGCGAATTCAGGTCACGCGTGGTGGGCAGTTGTCACAACCCGGAGGGGGAGAAAGCAACCTGGGGCCTTGGGTTCACCAGGGCTGGGCCGAGTCAGCTATTGCAACAGCAAACAGCTTTGCAAATGTCCCAGGTTCTGCAGCCTGCGGCTGGAGGTGGGGGTGGGGACGGGTGAGAAGGCCCCAGGGCCCCGGTTCCACCACCGCGCTCTCCCCAAACCCCGCCTTGGAGCCTCCCCACCCAGCTCCTGGCGTCCACCCCAGGATGTCTTGAGTTTCTTTTTCCCCAAGCGCCTTCCCTGCTAGGGATTTTTGCAAAGGTGGAGGCTTCACTGGAGCCCCCACTTTTGGGGGGAAGGGGAAGAGACCGTGGGGGGCGGGGGATGGCCTCTCGGCCGGCGACTTGGAGGGGGCTGGCACCCTCAGGCAGGTTTGGGGAGGGGGGTTCATCTTTGAGCTGGGGGAGGGAACAGCAGTGGCCCTGTCTCCCTGCCCCCCACNCATGTAAGAAACGAATTGCCAGTCTATGTTCGATACAGGATGCAGGATGCTTGGGGCTGGTGCATGGGGATGATACAGAGAGATGATATGGGGTGGGAAGTGGGAGGGGTGTTCAGGACTGGGAACTCATGTACACCCGCAGTGGATTCATGTCAATGTATGGCAGAACCAATACAGTATTGTAAAGTAAAATAAAGTACAAATAAAAATTTTTTAAAAAGAAAATTAACAGGAAAAAGTCATTCAAGATTTTTCAAGGGGAAAAAAAAGGCAGAGTCACAAAGTTTAAAAGCAAAGAACAACATAATTAAAGATGCTGCAGAGATTAAACATATAAGATACTATGAATAATTTTATGCCAATCAAGCTTAAAACTCACTGAAACAAATCCACTCCTAAAGAAATAAAACTTAACCAAAAATGACTGTAGAAATAACACATTGAAAAGTACTAAAATAATGAACAAAAATTAAGTAGATGTTGATTGCTGATACAATTAATGCTACTGAATTGTATGTTTAAAAATGGTAATATGATAAATTTTATGTTATCTATACTGTAGCATTAAAAAATGTAAAAATAATAATAATAATAATAAATGTCATACCTTTCAAATGTCCAGAAAAAATGTTTAGAAAGAACTTCTTTAATTTTTCTTAAATTAAAAAAATTGTAGAAAATTGATAATAAATTCAAATTTCTTATAAACAGGTCATCAATTTTGAACACTGAAAGCAATTTTACAAAAAATTAAAAATTTGGAAAATGCTATATTGAAGATATTGTAAAAATCTTAAATATAATATTTAATCATTCTTTTCAGTTGAATACTTTGAAAGAAACTCAACTTAGTCATGATATATTATCCTTTAAATATATCTGGCTGTTTTTTTTTTTTTTTTCTTATATTCTTATAGACCTTTGCACTTGTGATTCTGAAGGATACTATTCCATAATTCTCTCTTTTTAATGATTTATCAATTTTTGATGTTTTATGTTGTTTGGACTCATCAAATTAATTGGGAATTCATAAATAACTGAATAAATAATTACAACTGGTTCTGAAAATACTGGATTGATCTGACTAAAATAAATCAACCCAGAGCTCTCCATGTTACAGACCAAGTGCTGGTGGAACTGCATCAGAAGTCATCTCCCTCTCTTCACGTTTTTGTCATCTTTCTTCCTTTAAGAGATGCTGATCCCAAGATAAGTACCTTATAAACATCTTTCTTGCTAATCTAACCCAAGGAACTCAATTGTCAACTGTAGTAATTCCAAAGTATTATTCTACATAAAATGTACTTAAAACTGTGCCTGAAACAGAGTAACCACTGAATTCCTGTAATGAATGATTGCTATATTTCAAAACAACATATCAAAAAGTCTATCTTTAGGATGATAAGAATTAAAAATCAATAAATATGACAAAAATATCCTCTCAAAGGCAGAAGTTCAAGGAGCTGATTTATTTAATATTAATTTTTTGAAAACATATAATAATTAACTTTGCTTATGCCATGAAGCCCTAAGGGGTGTTAAGGATTGTAGTTATGATTTATTAACCATCCTATATTTTATTGATTCAAAAGATAAAATGTAGATTCATTCAAATTATTACTAATTGTATGAAACATAGTAAAGAAAGACAAGCTCCATTTGCATATTTGTCTACTGATGTATAATAAATTACTCCAAATCTGAAGTGAGTTAAAATAACTATATTACTTTGCTTACAATTTTGTGGATCAGGCAATTAGAGAGGGTTCGGTGAGCCAACTTGTCTCTAACTCATGTGGAATCAGGTGGCATGACTAGGTCTCGGTTATTCATTTCCAAGATGGCTTCTTCTCTCAGTTGATATCTCTGTGTATATTAGCCTCTTTCTATTTCTCCACAGTAAAGAGGCTATTTTATCCTGTATAGTGACTTCAACTTGATCCGTGTCTTCAATTTCACAACGAGGGCTTTGGCAATAATTTTCTCTCTCTGTTCTACATTTTGAGGTCCTGGCTCTGCCTCTCTTTGCCATAAGAAATAAGCTATGTTCATAATGAAATAGCTTTTCAAACCATTTCTTGCAGTTTAAGACCTCAAACACTTCTTTGCATTTTACAGTATTTCTATTCCTTTCAGTCTAAGCTGATATAATGTCTAAGATTGTGAGTTTATATGTAACAGATTTTAATCCATTCCACTATATGAAAATCATATCAATATTTCTTCCAAGATAAACCCTTCTGTACCTTGGCTCAAAAGTCAAGTTGCTATGTATTATATCCCTTTAAGATTCTTCAACATTCAATAAAACTAAGACCATGACATCCAGTCCCATCACTTCATGGCAAATAAATGGGGAAACAATGGAAATAGTGACAGACTTAACTTTCTTAGTCTCCAAAATCGCTGTAGGTGGTGACTGCAGCCATGAAATTAAAACACACTTGCTCCTTGGAAGAAAAACTATGACAAACTTAGACAGCATATTAAAAAGTAGAGACATCACTTTGCCAACAAAAGTCCACATAGTCAAACCTATCATTTTTCCAGTAGTCATGTATGGATGTGAGAGTTGGACCATATAGAAGACTGAGCACCAAAGAATTAATGCTTTTGAACTGTGGTGCTGGAGAAGACTCTTGAGAGTCTCTTGAGCAACAAGGAGGTCAAATCAGTCAACCCTAAAGGAAGTCAACCCTTAATATTCATTGGAAGGACTGATGCTGAAACTGAAGCTTCAATACTTTGGCCATCTGATGTGAGGTGCTGACTTATTAGAAAAGACCCTGATGCTGGGAAAGGTTGATGGCAGGAAGAGAAGGGGACAACAGAGGATGAGATGGTTGGATTGCATCATGGATTCCATGGATATGAGTTTGAGCAATCTCTACGAGATGGTGAAAGACAAGAGAACCCTGGCATGCTGCAGTCCATTGCCTGGCAAAGAGTGGGAATCGACTGAGAGGCGAAAAATATTTTTATTTACCTGAAATGGTCAATATGGTACACCCTTAAGATTCTTAGAGGCACTCTTTTCTGGCAGAAGTAGTCTCAGAATACTCTTATAAGACTCTTAGAAGACCAATTGTTATGACTTTAAAACTTTTTGAGGTATCAAAACAGTATTTTAGAGCCATTCCATTGTGAAATTGACCCTGAAGCTTGCTTTTATAGGTGCCACACTAGATTTGATTCTTTCCTTGAGACCATTTCTTACCTTGGGAATCTTTAGCTAAGAGATACTTGAAATTAAAAGTCATTTTATTTCTGAAATCAAAAAGTCATGAATCCTTCACATTTCTCTAAATTCTGCTCAAAAACTGAACAATTATTTTTAAAATTAATCTCTCCTATCTATTTTATCATAGCCATCTTGAAGAGGCAAGTAGAACATTCTAGATACTGCTTGAAAATTTCACCAGTCAGAACAAAAGTTAATTATCTATCTTTTTTTCTTCCATACTACCACAGGTGACAATATGGCCAAAATTTCTTCTACTATATATTAAAGTCCCCTTTCTCCAACCTCCAATAAAATCCCCTTACCTTCAAACTAGTCATCAAAATTATCCTCAAAATATTTCTAATTTTTGACTATACATCTCAAAGAAATGCAAGTTGCTTTTTTTTGTTGCAGAATCAAACTAATTTCTTCTACCAAATTCTCTTTCAGTTTCATTAAACCTACACAAAAATTTAGTAACTTAATATAGCTATGTTATTTTGTTCATAATTTTGTGACTCAAGAATTAAGAATGGCTTTTGATGACAAATTTATCTCTGATCCAAAAAACATTAGCTAATTTGGCTAAGGCTAAAAGAGCCACTTAAGATTGTCTTTTAAACTCAAATGTTTAATACTTTGATGTTCCTTAGCTTCTCCACCTAACCTGAGTTATTCCAACTTTTTGCATGCTCACTTATGCTTCTTAGTATAAGTTCTTCTAGGTAAAAAAAAAAAAAAAAAAATTCCCAAGAGCTCCAGGTAGAAGTTGTGAAACTTCTTAAGACCTAACTACACTGTCCTTCGACTGATCGATTGGTCAAGCAAGTTACTAAAGTTAGCCTACGTTCAAGATAGAGGGGGAAAAAAACAGATTCAATATTCAGCGCAAGAATAACATGCATTTAGCAAAAAAAAAAGATAGATAATTAACTTTTGTTCTGACTGGTGAAATTTTCAATTAAATTAAATTTTAATTAAATTCATGTAAGAGAGAGGGGCTTCCCAGGTGGCTCAGTAGTAAAGACTCTGCCAGTCAATACAAGAGACACAAGAGATGCTGGTTCAATCCCTGGATTGGGAAGATCCCCTGGAAGAGGAAATGGCAATCTACTCCAGTCTTCTTGCTTAGAAAATCTCATGGACAGAGGAACCTGACAAGATTTTAATTAAATTCATGTAAGAGAGAGGGGCTTCCCAGGTGGCTCAGTAGTAAAGACTCTGCCAGTCAATACAAGAGACACAAGAGATGCTGGTTCAATCCCTGGATTGGGAAGATCCCCTGGAAGAGGAAATGGCAATCTACTCCAGTCTTCTTGCTTAGAAAATCTCATGGACAGAGGAACCTGACAAGTTACAGTCCATAGGATCACAAAGAGTTGTGTACAACAGAGTGACTGAGCACACACACAAGAGAGAAGCTAACAATAATTGTTGGCATCACAAAACATAAACAAAATATATTACATATATTATAATTAATCACATATTTTATTGTTTAATATGGTGCAAGCATGGATTTTATAATAGTAAATTGAAATAACTTTATCCAAGTAATTGGAATAATTGAATTAATTGAGTCATGTAGAAATGTGAATCAATTAATTTATAATACAAAGAGATAATGGAAACAATTTCTAGTAAAAGTTTGGACAATCATATTACAAAATGATATCCTTTAGAAACGGCTTGCCCTAAAAAAAATTTAACCCTCTTTATCTCTTGAAGTCAAAAGGGAACTCCACTAAGAATAAATCCAGCCTCTCTAAAATGTGAACTAGTATACAGTTCTGTAAAGACTCTGACTAGAAGACTAGAGGTCAATTCACTTAAGAAATCTGGATCTCAAGTGGATTGGGTTAAGAATAAAGTTCAGAAGCAACTTCTCTTACAAATGCAAAAAAAAATTAATGACCACAGATTTTTTTTATTTGCCAAGTTTAATCGTCTCCTGAGAAGAGGATAGGACCCTGAACAAGTGCTAATGGGTCTGTACCCTTAAGGCAAGGTTGGCCTTTCAGTGGTTTGGAATTTCACATACTGTTTCCCTGAGTTCTTAAAAATGAATCCTTTCTCTGAATCTAAGCATTTTGTAAAAAATACAGAAGTTCTTCTCTTAATACTATAAAACTTGGTATCAAGGGACAAAAACTACACATTTTTAGACTTTCCCTCTTATAGTGAGGGAAAAAATTTCTCTGCTGTTAGTTCTATGTTAATGTCAGAGGTTTATATGGCAGGAAATGACCCGGTTTGTTTCTGGAAGTTTGACATAGAAATCTCTAACAAGAAGCCTATAAATTCACTCTGCAAGCAGTCTGAAGATGCATTAGTTAAGAAACAATGACTTGAAATCTGTAAGACCATGATGCTACTAATGAAAATAATAATTTGAAATCTCTAAAGTAACCTGCTATTTTACATTTCAATTTACTGCTGACAATGTTGCTCCTTTTGGGGTTTAATCTATTCTCAAAAGTTCTCCATTTCATTTTGATTTTTCTGGGTTGCTACCCAGTTATTTAATGTTACCTTTCCTAGACTTAATCAGTATCATGATCATCCAAAGAAGTCAGGTTATAAACGTCTTAATTATTGGCAGCAGCAATACTACTACTATTTATGGAAGATATGCTATGGAGCCTATTCTGTGATAAATAATTTGCACACATATTTTGGGCTTCCCTGGTGATTCAGATGGTAAAGAATCCACCTAAATGCAGGAGACTTGGATTCAATCCCTGGGTGGGGAAGATCCCCTGGAGAAGAAAATGGCAACCCACTCCAGTACTTTTGCCTGGAAAATCCCATGGATGGAGAAGCCTAGTAGGCTACAGTCCATGGAGTCACAAAGAGTTGGACATAACTGAGTGACTTCACTTTCACTTAGAAGCTTTTAACTACAGGCAGCATAAAATATATAGCTTATTCTGCTAAGGAAGGCATAAAGTAGTAACATCAATAGACTCTGCAATGTCTCAGTAATCTTACATATAACTTCCTTAGTCCTAACCAAGAAACCAAATCCATGAAATAAAGGCAAGTGTTTAAAACATATTTGCATGAATTCCCTGGCAGTCCAGTTTGTTTATTTCTGTGCTTTCACTGCCAAGGTCACAGATTCAACCCCTGGCTAGAAAACAAAGATGCCACAAGGCACATGGTTTGGTAAAACAAACAATCCATTTTTATTTTTTTTTTTCAGAGACACAGATAAAACTAGAAGTAAAGAAAATCACAAACTCCTTAATTCTTTATTTTTGTGAGCATGTATTGGGTTGGCCAAAGAGTTTGTTTGGGTTTCCTATAAGATAGTAGGAAAAGCCTGAGCAAAATTTTTGGCCAAACCCAAATTTTATATCAATTTTACAAGTGTTAAAGTGGCAAGAAAGATAAATAGACATACTACACACATTATCAAAAGTCACTTGTATGTTCTACGATATATAAGAACAGGGTAAGTAAAAATTTAGTCACTGAAGTTTATTACTTTTTCTCACTTTGAAATGTTCAGGTACTCAGTTTAATGGTAGTCTTATGTCTCAAATTTAATTAAAATATGGAAATTATTTTTGAAACCAATACATTAAACTCTTACTATCCATATAGTTAAGAATTTATTTATGAGACTAACCTCTTTTAACAACTTCCATTTTAACAAATTTATGTGAACACAATTGTTATATTTAATATCTTAAATATTTGTCAAAATGACATTTCATTTGACTCAACAATCAATGTAAAATTTTATTAAAATTAAATTATAAAGTAAGTATTTTTCGTGTTACATACATTAGAATATTAGGTTAACATTGATTTTACCTAATAAGGTATAGAAGGAGACAGCAATTTTTAAATTAATATAATTACATAATGCCAACTCATCCAAAGATTCACATGTTTGAAAAGAATACTACACAAATATTTTATTAATATAATTTTAAGAGCATATAAGCTATAAAGTGCAATGACTCTGTAGACCATACTTACATGTAGTCTTCTTATTTAGAAAGAGTTCTTTTCTCAGCTAGTAACTAGTGAACAAGACAATTACTTCCATAACCAGCTAAATAATTTTTAATGTATACTAGTTTTTAAACAAAAGAAATGCAACATAATAAATTTGCTTTAAGTTTTTAAGAAATTCCAAAATGTGTAACTAGACCAATATTCTTAGATCCCACACACACACACACAAAAAATAGTATTGAATATATCCAGAGAGAGGGAAGAAAGGATGGAAGACTGATGCACACACACACATAGGAAAATTAAGAGTGGACTTAATTTAAACAAAAATGAAATCTACACACACACACACACACACACACACACACACACATGTACATGCTTAGTAGCTTAATTATGTCTGACTCTTTGTGATCCCAAGGACTGTAGATCCCCAGTACCTCTGTCCATGAAATTTCCAGGCAAGAACACTGGAGTAGGTTGCCATTCCCTTCTCTAGGGCACCTTGCAGACCCAGGGATTGCACAAAGATCTCTTGCATTGCAAGTGGATTCTTTACCATCTGAGCCACCAGGGAAGCCACACACATGCACAGACACATACACATACACTCTGACTCACATAGAGTAGAGTTCTAATAGTTTAATTAAAATAATCTCTCTCGTAAATTATCTATGCTTTAGATATATCTGGCAATGCAATCTTCATTAACATATTAAACCAATGAGTATTTTAAAATTCTCTTATCAATGATATGAAATGAGAGTATCTAGCAATTATTTCCTAAGACCTCTCTCAATAGAACAAATTTACTTATATTGAAAGTTCCTCAAAGTTGCTACTTTAATCATTAATTTTCTTACTGAAATGCCTTGAACTATTCAAATAATTGGGGCTATAAGCATCCGTACAAATAGGTTTCTCTGGTGGCTCAGTCACTAAGGAATCTGCCTGAAGGCAGGAGAGCAGGGTTTGATCCCTAGATCAGGAGTATCCTCTGGAAGAGAAAATGGCAACACACTCCATTCTTCTTGCCTGTGAAATCTCATGGACAGAGGAGCTTGGCAGGCTACAGTCCATGGGGTCACAAGAATCAAATACGAGTTGGTAACTAAACCCCAACAACACAAATAGGGTATCAGCTTGCTGTGAGCTTTTCACTTGACAGGTGTTATTGCCTTGAATAGTGGAAAATAAAAGAAAGCTCCCTGAACAAAGCTTATATTCTTTCCTCTCTTAAAGGATCTAATAGTGACAAAAACAAGTAGAAGACTATCATTCAAGAATGATGATGATCATAACGATGATGATATAAAGGCCTGTGGTGGTGGTTGTTGCTCTTCAATTGTGAAATCATGTCTAACTACTCACAACCTCATGGACTACAGCACGCCAGGCTTCCTGGTCCTTCATTATTTCCTGGAGTGTGCTCAAATTCATGCCCATTGAGTTGGTAATGCTACTAACCTACTTATTCTCTGCTGCCTCCTTCGACTTTGCTTTCACTCTTTCTCAGCATTAGGGTCTTTTCCAGAGAGGAGAAGTCCCACATCCAAGGTCAGGAGGGGCGACTGTAAGGAGATACCCCTCATCCAAGGTAAGAGAAACCCAAGTAAGACAGTAAGTGTTGCGAGAGGGCATCAGAGGGCAGATACACTGAAACCATAATTGCAGAAAACTAGTCAATCTAATCAGACTAAGACCACAGTCTTGTCTAACTCAGTGAAACTAAGCCATGCCGTGTGGGGCCACCAAAGATGGGAGTGTCATGGTGGAGAGGTCTGACAGAATGTGGTCCACGAGAAGGGAATGGCAAACTAATTCAGTAGTCTTGCCTTGAGAATCCCATGAACAGTATGAAAAGCCAAAATGATAGGATACTGAAAGGGGAACTCCCCAGGTCTGTAGGTGCCAAATATGCTACTGGAGATCAGTAGAGAAATAACTCCAAAAAGATTGAAGGGATTGAGCCAAAGCAAAAATAATAACCAATTGTGGATGTGACTGATGATAGAAGCAAGGTCTGATGCTGTAAAGAGCAATATTGCATAGGAACCTGGAATGTCAGGTCCATGAATTAAGGCAAATTGGAAGAGGTCAAATAGGAGATGACAAGAGTGAACGTCAACATTCTAGGAATCAGTGAACTAAAATGAACTGGAATGGGTGAATTTAACTCAGGTGACCATTATATCTACTACTGAGGGCAGGAATACCTTAGAAGAATTGGAGTAGCCATATGGTTGACAAAAGAGTCTAAAATGCAGTACTTGGATGCAATCTCAAAAACGATAGAAAGATCTCTGTTCATTTCCAAGGCGAACCATTCAATATCATGGTGATCCAAGCCTATGCTCCAACCAGTAACACTGAAGAAGCTGAACAGTTCTATGAAAACCTACAAGACTTTTTAGAACTAACACCCAAAAAGATGTCCTTTTCATTATAGGAGACTGCAATGCAAAAGTAGGAAGTGAAGAAACACCTGGAGTAACAGGCAAATTTAGCCTTGGAGTGCAGAATAAAGCAGGGCAAAGGCTAATAGAGTTTTGCCAAGAGAATGCACTGGTCATAACACACACTCTCTTCCAACAACACAAGAGACTCTACACATGGACATTACCAGATGGTCAACACCAAAATAAAATTGATTATATTCTTTGCAAACAAAGATGGAGATGTTCGATACAATCAGCAAAAACAAGACTGGGAGGTGACTGTGGCTCAGACCATGAACTCCTTCTTGCCAAATTCAGACTTAAATTGAAGAAAGTGGAGAAAACTACTAGACCATTTAGGTATGACCTAAATCAAATCCCTTCTGATTATACAGTGGAAGTGAGAAATAGACTTAAGGGACTAGATATGATAGACAGAGTACTTGATAAACTATGGATGGAAGTTCATGACATTATACAGGAGACAGGGATGAAGAACATCCCCATGGAAAAGAAATGCAAAAAAGCAAAATGGCTGTCTGAGGAGGCTTTACAAATAGCTGTGAAAAAAAGAGCAGCGAAAAGCAAAGGAGAAAAGGAAAGATATAAGCATCTGAATGCAGAGTTCCAAAGAAGAGCAAGGAAAGATAAGAAGGCCTTCTTCAGCTATCAATGCAAAGAAATAGAGGAAAACAAGACAATGGGAAAGACTAGAGATCTCTTCAAGAAATGTAGAGATACCAAGGGAACATTTCATGGAAAGATGGGCTTGATAAAGGACAGAAATGGTATGGACCTAACAGAAGCAGAAGATATTAAGAGGGGCAAGAATATACAGAAGAACTGTACAAAAATATCTTCAGGACCCAGATAATCACGATGGTGTTATCACTCACCTAGAGCCAACATCCTAGAATGTGAAGTCAAGAGGGCCTTATAAAGCATCACTACGAACAATGCTAGTGGAGGTGATGGGATTCCAGTCGAGCTATTTCTAATCCTGAAAGATGATGCTGTGAAAGTGCTGCATTCAATATGCCAGCATATTCGAGAAACTCAGCAGTGGCCTCAGGACTGAAAAATGTCATTTTCCATTCCAATCACAAAGAAAGGCAATGCCAAAGAGTGTTCAAACTACTGTACAGTTGCACTCATCTCACATGCTAGTAAAGTAATGCTCAAAATTCTCAGTCAGGCTTCAGAAGTATGTTAACTGTGAACTTCAAGATGATCAAGCTTGTTTTAGAAAAAGCAGAGGAACCAGAGATCAAATTGCCAACATCCACTGGATCATGGAAAAACCAAGAGAGTTCCAGAAAAACATCTGTTTCTGCTTTATTGACTATGCCAAAGCCTTTGACTGTGTGGATCACAATAAACTGTGGACAATTCTGAAAGAGATGGGAATACCAGACCACCTGACCTGCCTCTTGAGAAACTAATATGTAGGTCAGGAATCAAAAGTTAGAACTGGACATGGAACAACAGACTGCTTCCAAATAGGAAAAAGAGTACATCAAGGCTGTATACTGTCACCCTGCTTATTATTATTCTTTTTAATATACAGATTGCATCATGAGAAATACTGGGCTGGAAGAAGCACAAGCTGGACTCAAGATTTCCAGGAGAAATATCAGTAACCACAGATATGCAGATGACACCACCTTTATGGCAGAAAACGAAGAGGAGCTAAAAAGCCTCTTGATGAAAGTGAAAGAGGAGAGTGAAAAAGTTGGCTTAAAGCTCAACATTCAGAAAACTAAGATCATAGCATCTGGTCCCAGCACTTCATGGGAAATAAATGGGGAAACAGTGTCAGACTTTAATTTTTGGGCTCCAAAATCATGCAGATGGTGATTGCAGCCATGAAATTAAAAGACGCTTACTCCTTGGAAGGAAAATTATGACCAACGCAGATAGTATATTGAACAGCAGAGATATTACCTTGCCAACAAATTTCATTCTAGTCAAAGCTACGGTTTTTCCAGTGTTCATGTATGGATGTGAGTGTTGGACTGTGAAGAAAGCTGAGCACCGAAGAATTGATGTTTTTGTACTGTGGTATTGAAGAAGACTCTTGAGAGTCCCTTGGACTGCAAGGAGATCCAACCAGTCCATTCTGAAGGAGATCAGCCCTGGGATTTCTTTGGAAGGAATGATGCTAAAGCTGAAACTCCAATACTTTGGCTACCTTATGTGAAGAGGTGACTCATTGGAAAAGTTCCTGATGTTGTGAGGGATTGGGGTCAGGAGGAGAAGGGTACAACAGAGGATGAGATGGCCCGATGGCATCACCGACTCTATGGACATGAGTTTGAGTGAACTCTCGGAGTTGGTGATGGACAGGGAGGCCTGGAGTGCTGTGATTCATGGGGTCATAGAGTCAGAAGACAGTCAGATGACTGAGTGACTGAACTGAACTGAATGAGATAGCTGTTTGTAAAACATGACCAAAGTATTGGAGCTTCAACTCTTCCAATAAATATTCAAGGTTGATTTCCTTTAGGATTGACTGGTTTGATCTCCTTGCCATCCAAGAGACTTTCAAGAGTTTTCTCCAGCATGAAAATTCAAAAGCATCAATTCTTTGGCACTCAGTCTTCTTTATGACCCAATTCTCACATCCACATATGACTACTGGAAAACCAAAATTTTGACTTTATGGGTTTTTGTTGGCAAAGTGACATCTTTGCTTTTTAATACGTTGTCTAAGTTGATCACAACTTTCCTTTCAAGGACCAAGTGTCTTCTAATTTCAAGGCCGCAGTCACTGTTCACAGTGATTTTGGAGCTCAAGAAAAGAAAATCTGTCACTGCTTCCACCATCTGCCAAGAAGTGATGTAACTGGATACCACGAACTTAGTTTTTGAATGTTGAGTTTCAAGTCAGCTTTTTCACTCTCCTCTTTCATACTCATCAAGAGACTCTTTAGTTCCTCTTACTTTCTGCTGTTAGAGTGTTATCATCTGCATATCGGAGGCTGTTGATATGTCTCCCAGCAATCATGCTGTATCATCCATGCTACAGCTTGTATTTTAAAGATAAAGACCATAAGACTGGAATCATAAAGCAGCTCTCTCATAGAAAATATGGAGCTAATGGCTAAATTGTTCTCAACAGAACTCTACAATAATTTAATTTGGATATATGTAGAGATTTGCTTATTTCTTCCAGACCCCATTAAAAATGTAGGTGTCTTCTAGGAGCATTATCTTGGACAATTTTGTCATTCTGAGATCATCATAGCATTTATTTCTTAATGACCTAACAAGTGAAAACAAAAAAAGTCTCAATTTTAAGTAAAGTTACTCTAAAGAATGAACAATATTGATTGTGTTAATCTGGAAGTCATAATGCACTTCTTTTGTGTTATTGGAATTTTTGAACTCCTCATGTAAGACTATGAAAAAAAAGTTGTCATATTTCCAACAGAAAGGGCTTCCCTGATAGCTCAATTGGTAAAGAATCTGCATGCAATGCAGGAGACCTGAGTTTGATTCCTGGGTCAGGAAGATCCGCTGGAGATGGGAAAGGCTACCAACTCCAGTATTCTGGTGTAGAGAATTCCATGGACTGTGTAGTCCATGAGGTCTTAAAGAGTTGGACATGACTGAGCAACTTTCACTTCATTTCAACAGAAAAGTTTTTTTTTTTTTAATCATTCAAACTAAACAATAAAGAAATCATAAAGCACAAAGAGCCATTTTTCCTTGGTGGTTGCATTTTATTTATTTTTTTAAATTAATTTTTATTTTTTAGTTTGTTTTACTTTACAATACTGTATTTGTTTTGTTATACACTGACATGAATCAGCCACAAGCGTACATGAACTCCCAATCCTGACTCCCACCTCCCTCTTCCCGCCCCACATCATCTCTCTGGATTATCCCGTGCATCAGTCCCAAGCATCCTGCATCCTGCATCGAACCTAGACCAGCGATCATTTCACTTATGGTATCATACATGTTGCACTGCCACTTTCCCAAATCATCCCTCCCTCTCCCTCTCCCACAGAGTCCAAAAGGCTGTTCTATACATCTGTGTCTCTTTTACTGTCTCGCATACAGGTTTATCATTACCATATTTCTAAATTCCATATATATGTGTAAGTATACTGTATTGGTTTTTAATGGGCAATATCTTATATTATGGGACTGACTGTATAGTGTAGAAGGCTAGATAACAGTGAACAGGAAAAAAAAATGAACTGGTCAGAAAAGGTTAGAACATTCTTTCTCAAAATCAAGCCCTGTTAACTTTCAATTCAACCTGTCTATTCATTAAATCTGTATGTGAAAATCGAATGGGAAAATAAAGTAGGTGTTAACTCCACAGTTAAATATTACAGAATCCCCCAGTGCCTAGAGCTATTTTCCATTGTTATTTTTCCATTAGAATTTGCTTCCAATTCAATGGTCCCTTTTCTGAGGTTCATGTGACTTCTCTCTGTTCTAGTACTTCTCTTTAACAGACGAAGATAAACTTGAGTTTTCAAAAAAAAATTGTTCTGATAATTAGAGCCATTTGCTTTTAAAATAATTTATATGCAAGCTTTCATTTGTGTTTGGTTTTATGTGTATGTGCTTCTATTTACGTTTGCTCTTTTTAGTCTGTTTGTTTTGTTTTTGCTAGAGAACAAGCATCCACCTGGAAGAAACACTGAAACAATGAGAACTACATCTAGTGACTACATTAACTACTGTGGATGAACAAGAAATTTACCTAACAGCAGCTTCATTGCATTTGCTTTAAGAACTCTCTTCTTTATGACTACCAATCTAAAACTGATATATTAATACTATAAACAGTAGACAAACTCAACCAGACTTTCTCATCTAAGAGTCACCTTAAAATACTACAGCCCACATTCTAAAATAATGTAAATATTTTTTCTTATTTGCTTAATTTGATCAACAACTTAAATGTTAAGGTAGTATATTCTCTTATTGATATTTTTGAACTGTGATGTTGGAGAAGATTCCTGAGAGTCTCTTGGACTGCAAGGAGATCAAACCAATCAACTCTAAAGAAAATCAATCCTGAATATTCACTGGAAGGGCTGATGCTGAAGCTGAAGCTCTAACACTTTGGCCACCTGATGTGAAGAGCTGACTCATTAGAAAAGACCCTGATGCTGGAAAGATTGAAGGCAGGAGGAGAAGCAGATGACAGAGGATGAGATGGTTGGATGGCATCACCGACTCAACAGACATGAGTTTTGAGCAGGCTCTGGCAGATGATCAAGGAAAGGGAGTCCTGGAATGCTATAGTCCATGAGGTCACAAAGAGTCACGACAGTGTGACTGAACAACAATAGCAACTCCCTTATTGGAGTAAGTTGAATACACGTAATTTTGTTTGGTCTACACTTTTTACTTGTTTATTTATGGTAAGCTCACAATGAATAATAACCATCTAAAATCAAACTCAAAATCTTTTGCTTACCATATTCAAAACCATCATTTCTACCCAAGTCCCTAAATAATATTTGAAAACAAAATCTATATGTATAATAACCCTATTTCTTTTTCTTTGTGTCAGAATGAATATACTGATCACTTCTTTGGTCTTCTACTTTTATATTATTAATAATGATCATAATCATTGCTAGTGTGCCATAATAAAATTGGACCATTTCTAGATCTCACTGTAATAGTTCTTAACTTGTCTCAACACGATCAATTTTGTGCCCCTGCCAATTTTCACAATAATATAGATATTCATAAAATCTCATATTCATTTCAGTTCAGTCGCTCAGTCATATCCGACTCTTTGTGACCTCATCAATCGCAGCACGCCATGCCTCCCTGTCCATCAACAACTCCCAGAGTTCACTCAAACTCACGTCCATCGAGTCAGTGATGCCATCCAGCCATCTCATCCTCTGTCGTCCCCTTCTCCTCCTGCCCCCAATCCCTCCCAGCATCATAGTTTTTCCAATGAGTCAACTCTTCACATGAGGTGGCCAAAGTACTGGAGTTTCAGCTTTAGCGTCATTCCTTCCAAGGAAATCTCAGGACTGATCTCCTTTAGAATGGACTGGTTGGATCTCCTTGCAGTCCAAGGGACTCTTAAGAGTCTTCTCCAACACCACAGTTCAAAAGCATCAATTCTTCGACGCTCAGCTTTCTTCACAGTCCAACTCTCACATCCATGCATGACTACTGGAAAAACCATAGCCTTGACTAGATGGATATTATACTGCTACTAAATGACTCACTATTACTTAACAGAAATCAACTTTTTCTGTCACAGAGACAATAGTATTTGAATAAGTGTTGATCAATTCATCATTATCTCATACAACCATGCTTTCCAACTAGTATGTGTCTTGCTTAGTTTAGTGAATACTATATATGCTTTACTTGTTCTTAGTCTGCAGGATGGGATCTATACTAAGTTTAAAACTGAATGCAAAGTTATCATCAAAGAAAGAGGTACATATTAAATATGAAGATAAAGAATGTTTGAAAATAAAATTTTGGAGAAAGATGAACTTTATAAATATTAAACAAAATGAAGCTGGTGCTCCTGTACTAATACCAGACAAGGTACACTGTAAGACAAGAATCATTTATAGAGATATAGAACCCTATTTCAAAGCAATGAAACTATATAATATTTCTAAGCATGTTTGCAAAATATATAAAACAAAACTTGACATAACGAAAGATAAATGGGAAATAGACAAATTCACAATTTTAATGAGATTATCACAAATATCTCTGAGTATCTAATAGAATAATCAATCAAGAGAAAGAAGTTGATATGAATACTGATAATTTAAAAACCAGATTAGCACATCTGATGTAGATAATATCACTATATCTAATATATGTACAATACAAATACACATTTTTGTAAAAATTGACCATATGTTGGCAACAATACATCAACAGATTTCAATGAACTGAAAAACTCAGAAGCAAAATATCACATAAATTCATCCATCTTTGAGGTAAATCATAACTTTAGAATCTACCTGATGAATTTGTATTGTATATTATAAAGATATCTCTTTTATATGCTAATATTTTACCATTTAAATTCTAATTTTGCATATAATACAACAATTGACTTTTGTTCTACCTCATAAATACAAGAAAACCACTAATAACTCTTGTGACTTGAATTTTACCCATGCAAATAATAGGGTGAAATATTAATCCTTAGAAGCTATGAACAGAATCTTTCCAGGTGTGATCACATTAAGATAATAATGGAGTAGGTTGGGCCCTATAACTGGTGTCCTTCTGTAAGAACAGAAGAAGATAGACATACACAGGGAGGATACCATGTGATGGAACCATAAACCAAGGATCACCACTAGAAGCTAAGAGGCAGAGAAAGATCCTCTGCTACAGTTTTAAGAGGGAACATGACCCTGCCAGGACCTTGATTTCAGACTAGAAGCCTGCAAATCTGGAGAGAAAAATGTTCTGTTGTTTCAAGTCACTCAGTTTGTGATAATATTTTATGCCAAACATAGGAAATGAAGACAGTTCCATTTAACAACTATCTATATTTCACAATGGAAAAAGATATTTTCATAAAAACTTCAAAGCTATAGACAAAACAATCTATAAATAGCATCCTTATTTCATTTTAAGACCATAAATGCTTAATATATTTCTGGAGGTCATAATCAATACTTAGACAAAAGGAAACAAATAGGCTTAAAGATAAAATGGAAATAATAAATACTACATTATTTTTAAAATATTTAAGCCAATAAATAAAAAAGAACAAAATATCCGATTTAATAGGAATGTTTAGTCAAATTGTAATGTATAGGCAATATAAAATAAAATATACACAGTAGAAATAAAACAGAAGAATTGATTTAACAAATCAGACTTTTATATATGATAAATATCTGATTCAAAGCAGAAAAGAACATCTGAAAAAAAACTTTTGAAATATACTTTGCTAATATATAAGATTTTTATTATAAATATGTCAATTTTTCTAAAATTCACTAGAAATGCATACAACTGCCACTTGAAATGCAAATACATTTTTTAAAGGAACCGAACAAAATTCTCCTAACTGACAGAAAATACTGACAGAAAAAACTGACAGAAAATACTCACTTAGATATAGAGTAATTTTGAAAAAGAAAAAAAAGAAGGGGTCTCAGAAAAGATGTTTTAATTCATGCTACCAATCACATTGAGTTGTATTCTCCCCTCGAAATCATCACTTTCTCTCCTGCTACTGAATTTTCTCCATCAATATAGAAGCATGTCTTAAGTACCTCATCTTTATTGTTTAAAAAATTAAAAACAAATAGCTGTATGTCATTCATCTTATACTATTAATATATCCCCACTCTCTTGCTTTCCCTCCTACATCACCATACTCAGTCTCCTTTTCTGTTTCCTTCTCTTCTCGCCGACTTTGGAATGTTGTCTGGTCCAAACACAGCTAGGTTCCTTTCTGCTCCATCAAACTTATTAGTTTTGGGATATCAAATCTTCAGTTCAGTCACTCAGCCGTGTCCAACTCTTTGTGACTCCATGAACTGCATTATGCCAGGCTTCCCTGTCCATCACTAATTCCTGGAGCTTACTCATACTCATGTCCATTGAGTCTGTGATGCCATCCAACCATCCCATCCTCTGTCATTCCCTTTCTCCTCCTGCCTTCAATCTTTCCTAGCATCAATGTCTTTTCAGATGAGTCAATTCTTACCATCAGTTGGCCAAAGTATTGGAGTTGTAACTTCAGCATCAGTCCTTCCAATGAATATTCAGGACTGATTTCCTCTAGGATGGACTGGTTGGATCTCTTTGCAGTCCAAAAGACTCTCAAAAGTCTTCTCCAACACTGCAATTCAAAAGCATGAATTCTTCAGTACTCAGTTTTCTTTATAGTCCAACTCTCACATCCATACATGACTACTGGAAAAACCAGAGCTTTGACTAGGTGGACCTTTGTTGGCAAAGTAATGTCTCTGCTTTTTAATATGCTGTCTAGGTTGGTCATAACTTTTCTCCAGGAGCAAGTCTTAGTGACATGTTAACTCCTTAAACCTCCTACCTCAACTTTTCTTCTGAGCCCCATACTCATATAACCACTAAAGGATTTATATAGGGAAAATGAAATATTTATATCTACTTTAAATTACTCTTTTGATAGAGTGAAAAATTAATTGGAATATTCTACCAGGAGATAAAGCAATAAATGTTACTGTGCACAGAAGTACTGCAGGCTGGACTGGGAAAGAATGTTTTATGAATGAGGTAAAAGTCTGGATGAGAGTACACTTTCTCTTCTTGGTGATGTTTAATAATGTTTGCAATTACCAAATAAAAATAGTAATATCTCTAGGCAACAAGAAACTGATTTTGATTTGGCAAAGATGGTATGCAAGTGACCATAGGCATTTTAAAAAGATATACCAAATATGTATCAGAGAATTTAGAGCCTAGAAAGAATAAAGACTTTAAATCATATAGGACTTGCTTGGGTGCTGAATTACATGGCTTAATAGGGCTCATGGAGTGGTTTCTTATAATGAGAAATGAATAGCCTGCAAAGGAAAGGGAGAAAATGTTTACAAAGCAATTTTAAGAAAATGAAAAGGATAATATTCAAATAATACATACAAATTAAATTACCGTCATATGTACCTAAGTGGTTTCAATAAGAAGTCATAACTATTACATGACTTATTACAAAGGGAAAATTTGAAGAGAAGGCTTATCTGTCTGTCAGACTCAGACAAAAACAAACAAAATGCAAACTTCTCAGTTGTCATCATTGTTTTCACCTGTGAAATTCTATTTCAGTCACTAATGTTGAGAGTCTCAAAGTCGATGTTAGAGCTATTTAAATACTGTAGTATCTCAGATGTAAAAAAGGTTTTTTCACATAATTTATAAGGTGGATTTGCTTAAGAGAAGAGAGAGGTAAAGACAAGGGATAAAGTAAATATAGAATAGTTTCCAAGGCAGGACAAAAAATAACAAAAAACTTTCTAAAGAACTGCCACTAGGAAGCAGAGTTAAATTAAAAGAGGCCTGGATAATTTATAAACTACAGTCAATCAAGAGATGGCAAAAGCAATACAATACTGTAAAATAATTAACCTCCAATTAAAATAAGAAATTCCATGGTTGGGATTTATTTGGAAGGAATGATGCTAAAGCTGAAGCTCCAGTACTGTGGCCATCTCATGCGAAGAGTTGACTCACTGGAAAAGACTTTGATGATGGGAGGGATTGGGGGCAGGAGGAGAAGGGGACGACCGAGGATGAGATGGCTGGATGGCATCACTGACTCGATAGACGTGAATCTGAGTGACCTCCGGGAGTTGGTGATGGACAGGGAGGCCTGGCGTGCTGCAATTCATGGGGTGGCAAGGAGTCGGACACGACTGAGCGACTGAACTGAACTGAATTAAAATAAATAAATTTATATTTTAAAAAAGAGATGACTGTAAATTAAATAACTGCACAGCTTGTTTCCAAG
>SJXQ01001024.1:164564-192684 GCA_006408695.1 Aepyceros melampus
CCCATTTCCCGCCTGCCCCACACCTCCTCCACCAACCCCATCAGCCTCCCTGTTTTTCTCCAAGATGTTGAAGACATCTGTGACCCGGAGAGTCAGCCTCATCCGTGTTGGAACAGTCCATGTTCAGAGACGGCCGTTCCTGTCTTGGAGAGCTGGACTCGTAACTGTTACAGGCTTGCCCCTTGTCATCCGGATGTCTGTGAACATCCGTTATCCACTTTGCAATAATTTCTGTTAGTTTAAACTTTCTGGGAGATGGAATGTGGGCAAAAGAAGTTTGTGTGATGCCATATTGTTTCTTAAATCAGGAATAGCAAATACTTTGATATGGTAAAGACTTGGTAAGTTATGATGGAGAACTGGAGAAAATCCCGTGTCACTGAGCAGAGATTTTTGTTTCTGGTGCGTCATGAGTGATTCTTCAGTTCAGTGCCTCAGTTGTGTCCGACTCTTTGCAACCCCACAGGCTGCAGCACGCCAGGCCTCCCTGTCCATCACCAACGCCCGGAGCTTGCTCAAACTCATGTCCATTGAGTCAGTGATGGCCATCCAGCCATCTCATCCTCTGTCGTCCCCTTCTCCTCCTGCCCTCGATCTTTCCCAGCATCGGGGTCTTTTCCAATGAGTCAGCCCTTTGCATCAGGTGGCCGAAGTATTGGGCTTAGCCAGGTCAGCTATGCCTTTCCAGGTACTGTTGTTATCTTAACATGCGTTTAAAGATGACAACCGAGAAAGTATAAAGATGACAACCGAGAAAGTAGAGTCTGTTTCACATCTGTAGTGCCGATTATGCAGACGTAATTCTCAGCATCTATAAAGTTAGCCAGGTGGTTGCCAAGTTTTATGTTGAATTTCAGAAAAGCAGCTCAGCAGAGAATTGATTCATTTAGGAGACAGGTTCAGGTTGGGTCCTTGCGGAGGTGGTTTTTCCCAACAGAATCTTATGAGGCGTTTTAATCCCTTGAAACTTGACTGCTAGTTCAGTGTTGGTTAAAGACTCAGGTATTCACGGTTATCAACGTAAGAAGCACGGTTGCTAGTTTCTGACAGTTGCAGGCCAGTTTTGGGAGACACGCTTTGGTTTAGCTCCTAATGTGATCATGGAAAAAGTAATCACGTTAGGTTTGTGTTCCTAAGACGCACGATGATTCTGTGCCAATTTCAACAGTTTCCAGGGTTCTGAAGCGTAATTCTTCAAAAAGCTTTGCCAGGAGAGAGAGCGGTGGAGGGGCACCCGGCCCAGAAGTTGGTGACAATGAGAATTAATGATGTTGCGTGTCCAGGCATGACAAGAGATGGTTGTGGTCTGCCTGAGAACACGTGGAGGAGTTTATGGAGATGGAACTTGCCTGTTAAATTTCATGGGCCTCTGGCTACGTTTCCTTGAAACCCAGAGTCTCTACATTTAGTTGGGGCCGAGGGGGACACAGATGCCTTGTTTCCGCTTTTAATTCCCGAAGTGGACTCCCAAGAAGTGAATTTCATCTCTGTTAGATGCTCTGTGAGATTTACTGGAGTGCAGGAAGAAACTTAAGTTGTCTGTTTTTATTTTTTAAAATAGTTAGAAAATGTCTGTGGTCTGTGAAAAATGCATACAAAGTTAGTTGAGTGTTATTTCTAGTTAATACTTACAGGAGTTGGGGTTAATGCTTCAGTGGTTTTCACTGAGAGGTGTATGGTGAAAAAGTGTCTTAGAGGTCGCTGGTGAGGTCTTTAGAGGTGATGAAGGAAAGAAACTGAAGTCCTTGAATAAAGGGGGGCACAGATTGAGTCTGTGTGTGCGTGTTCACACATGCATTAAGTGACTGAGGCCTGCCACCTTAAAGATCAGACCTCCCCGCAGGGGTGCAGCTGTTAATAATGTCATTTGGAGAAAACAGCGTATACAGTGACAGAGTACTGTATATTTGGGTCTACTGGGTTTTGCCTGCTTTGAGAGCTGAGAAACGTTTGTGTTTCAGAACCAGATATCCGAGTTGCAGGTGCATGGGGAGAACACTGGAACAGTTGCTGTGCTTTTTAAAGCATTTCTTAACCCCGCGGTGTTTTCATAATCACTTAATTCTGTCTGTAAATCGGCTGCTCTCATTGACGGATGCCTTCGGGGCTCCCAAGAACCAGGCTTTTTTTTTTTTTTTTTGTGGAATACGTGATTCCAACTGCACAAGACGTGAGATAGCGCTGGAACAGGCTTGTGATGCAAGCCTTTGTGTGCCTTCCGTCTGGCTGTTTATATTGCGTTTTTTTCTTTTTTCCCCCAAAAGACATATTTCATCCATCATGGTTGTGTGTGTGTGTGTGTGTAATATATATGTATGTATGTATATTTTGCATATCACTTGAGAGGCTTTTTAATAGAGGAAAGTGTCATTTTGGTTGATGCTTGTTGGTAGTGTTGCAGAGAGTAAATAAATAACAAGTTATATTCACAACCCAGATGGCACTGTGGGCTGCGGAGGTGAGACCTGGGACTCACCGCCACACTTCAGGTCTTTGCCGGAGCTTCAGGTCGTTTGCAGAGAACGGCTGAAGCTTCGATTTGCGGCACACTGAATGCCGACCGCGAGTAGTTCCCGGTTTTCCACAGCAGCCGTTGTGTTTGCTTAGCTTGAAGTGATTGAGGTGTCAGCTTCGGGTTTTGTGTGTGAGTTGTGGTGTTCGAGTCTTGTGTCTCTTTTTGTGGCTCCTGAGTTTGCAGTGTAGCTTTTGTGAGTCCAGGAAAGCAGAGAACCAGCCCCGTGCACACAAGACGTCTGCAGCTGACGACCCTCTTGTTCTATGTGATTCAGGCTCGTCAGTATCCACTCAAGACATTCATTTGTCTCTGGGTAAACCGATGAAACTGGTCCATCCTAAAGGAAATCAATTGGATATTCAATGGAAGGACTGAAGCTGAAGCTCCAATACTTTGGCTACCAAAGAGCTGACTCGTTGGGAAAGACCCTGATGCTGGGAAAGATTGAAGGCGAGAGGAGAAGGGGACGACAGAGGACGAGATGGCTGGATGGCATCACCGACTCAATGGACATAAGTTTGAGTGAACCCCAGGAGTTGGTGATGGACAGGGAAGCCTGGCGTGCCTTGGGGTCTCAGAGTCGGACACGACTGAGCGACTGCACAACAAAGCTGATCCATTTAATCTGCTAATAAAACAGAAGATAGTTTCTTTTATGGTAATGTTCAGAAGACACCGACTGTAAAGACATAGAAGAAACAGGAAGTAGATTTTTTCCCCTTTAAAAAAAAAAAATTGAACGTATGTCTTGCAGGATCTTAACCCCCGTAACCAGGGATAGAACGCAGGCCCTTGACACTGAAAGCTTGGAACCCAGCCGGTAGACCTCCGGGGAATTCCCGGGAAGTAGAATTGATGTCTATATTATGCCCCTTTGTCTGCTCTCCAGAGATCAGTGCTTGAAGCTCCTGTAACAAATGTGATTTGATGAAAGTCTTTGGGAACGTACTCTTGTCTGCCCCGTCCCTGATTATCTACGAGGCAAGAGAGACTGACGCAAAGTATTTTGCTTTTAACTGGATGCCTTAAGCCTTGCCCGGGTCCTTGCCTGGGTCCCTCCCCCAGGAGGGGTCTTAGTTTCAGCAGGAGGGGTCTTCGTTGTGATCCCCAGGCACTCTAGCTGTGGCACCCGGGTTTCGTTGCTTCACAGGGTGTGGGAGCTTATTTCCCTGACCAGGGATTAAACCCCTTGTCCCCAGCATTGTAAGGCAGGTTCTCAACCATTGGACAGTCATGCAAGTCCCGGCGACCCAACGTGTTGTTGCAGACAGGTCACCTCAACACCGATAAATCGCTTCAGCTTTGGACAGGAGTCTTTTTTCTGTTTCTGTTGTTAACTCCGTAATAATTATCCGTTTGGTTATTTGCGGGCCAAATTATGCTAAATAGTATTCAGAGATGTATCAGAGAATAACCATATCTTGAGATTCCTCGAAGAAACGTGTATAAAAGTTGTTTTTATTTCCTAAGTGTGTGCCGCAGGTACGCATGAAGTGCAGAGATCTGTGTATATGTGCTCATCTCTAAGTCAGGTCCTACTCTTTGCGATCCCATGGACCATAACCCGCCAGGCTCCTCTGTGTGTGGAATTTTCCAGGCAAGAATACTGGAGTGGGTTGCCATGCCCTCCTCCAGGGGATCTTCCCCACCCAGGAATTGAACCTGAGTCTCCTGCATTGGCAGGCAGAGTCTTTATAACACTGCGCCACCAGGGAAGCCCAAGATCCAGCTATGTATACTCCCGGGGAATCACAGTCACAGGTGTGGGAAGCAGGACTATAGAGGAATAGAAGCGACAAATGGTAAGGGCCAGCAGTATGTGGAACGCCTAGAGATGCTAACCTTTGAGGGAAGATGTAGACACACGAGTCTGTAGTGTTGTGAATTACCATCCACGAAATATCTATCAAGGAAGGCCGTGACTTCTAGGGATGCTTGGGTTATGAAAATGAACCATTTTCATTTTCCCGCAGAAAGAAAAATCCATTGCGGTTCAAATAATTGTATGTGAAGCTTTACGATTGGAAATCTGAAATTAGCAACATTATATAACCCTGGTTAATTACATTAGTATATTCAAAGTAAATATTTATAGAATAAGATTAGCTCATGGAAGTGTTTCTTTTTTCTCTCCCTACAGCTCATATCCACCCAATCGTTAATAGGTTCTAATTGCCCTGTGTTTTTTTTTTTTAATCATCCTGTCTGTGTTTTCAGAGAAGTTAGTTGAATAAAACCAGAGACTGTCTGTTTTCACGACTTCCCAGGTCATGTTTAAGCCTGAAATGGTCCACAGAAGCAGCTGTCCCTCGTGAAGTTTTAATTTTGTCAGTTCCTGGCCCAAGAGAAGAGGTCAGCTCGGGTCCCATTTGTCTGGGTGGCGTTTGCTTTAAGGGAAGTTTTGGGTTTGATTCATTGTTTGCAGTCTACAAGTAAATGTTCAACCTCCTTGAATTTGCTGTGGTGTTTGCTTTTCCATTGAATGTTCTATATTTGGGCCGCAAATGTGTGTTTTCTGTATGGGTCTCTGATGGCCCAGATGTTCGTCAGAGTGAAATTTCTCTCTGTACACACTGCTGGCATAGGGCAGTTCGCTTGTTGGGTCGTTCCTCGACCTGAGTTGGACACATTGTAGATTCAGGTTGGGCTTCTCATTGCTTCTGCGGGCTTTGTTTGCGTTTGCCATCCATCTTTGCTTTGCCTTTGGGTGACTGTCAATGGCTGCCTGCGGCGATTCAGTTAACACAGAGCTCTAAATCCCTTTTAAGACCACGTTGGTTTTCTGCAGCAGTGTTATTGAGAGGAGCCATAACTTTGCTGTTCAGTCATTCAATCGCGTCCACCTCTTTGCGACCCGTGGACTGCAGCACGCCAGGCTGAGTTTGCTAAACTCATGTCCATCGAGTCGGTGATGCCATCCAACCATCTTGTCCTCTGTCGCCCCCTTCTCCTCTTGCCTTCTGTCTTTGCCATCAGTCGGGGTCTTTTCCAGTGAGTCATTGGACTGAGAACGGTTGCTTTTGCACAGTCATCTCCCTGCATTTGATCGTGAACCCCAAGTCTTCCCGAAATTTGGTGCCCCGGCTCTTTCCATAAGCCACTTCGGGTCACAGTTACTGACCTCTGCTCGTGTGTTTCAGAATCTCGACGGTGGAGTCAGTCAGCGTGCAGGATTCCAGGCTTGTTAAGTAAACTCACCTCCTTGGGATGGTTAATTTTTTTTTTATAAGTTTGCAGTGTCTTGTAATCTTTGGCTAATATCCTCTGGGTTGTTTCTTTTTCCTTCTTCTTCTCTCTTTTTTATTTTGATTACTTTTTTTAAAATACGACAGCTCTATTGAGATAGAACTCACCTACCGTGGGATGGTCTCAGGCATTCAAAGTGTATAACTCACTGCTTTCGTGGTATTTTTATGAAGTTGTGCGGCCATCATCGCTGTTTGAGTTTGAGAGCATTTTTTGTCACTCCAGAGAAAACCCCACGTGCATGAAGCGTCTCTCCGTCCCCCTCTCTCCACCTGGTCCCAGGCAGCCACCAGGTGTGGCCTCTGCCTCTGTGCATTGGCCTGTTCTGGAAACTTCCTATCAGTGGGGTCATGCAGTACGCAGCCTTTGCTACCTACCTAGCCTTTTTCACTTCGCATCATGTATCAGTTTCTTGTCCCAGCTTCTTGGTGAGCCTTTTGTGGCATCTCCGGGTGATGGAGCAGGGCTTGGAGGTGGCGGTGGGAAATTCAGGTGGACACAGCGTAAACGGCTGGGTCAACGGCTCCTCTGGCCCCTCTCAGATGATGCTGAGATGCAGACTGCTTCAGCAGTGAGGAATGTTTACAAAACTCTTTCCAGTTCAGCTTCCATTCCGGGGGAAACCATGACCTCTTTCTCTTTGTTTATTCCATCTCTTCCCCTAAAGATGGTTGGAGAAAAAGTTTTATTCAATTAAAGCTGCACCTGCTGACCATCTTTTTTCAGTTTCAGTGGTTTGGGAGAGATTGTGTGTGTGTGTAATTTTTTTTTTTAATCGTAGGACAGTTGCTCTACAATATTGTGTGGTACATCAGCGTGAATCAGACACAAGTTTACATATATCCCCGCCCTCTGGGACCTCCTTCCCTGTCCCGCATCCCACGCCGCTAGGTCATCCCAGAGCACTGAGCTGAGCTCCTTGTGCTATATAGTAGCTTCCCATTTTACACATAGTCGTTCATTTGTGCCAGTGTGTCTCTCTCAATTCGCCCCACCCTCTCCTTCCCCTGCTGTGTCCCCCAAGTCTGTCCTCTGTGACTGCCCCTCCGTTTTTGCCCTGCAGATAGGCTCGTCAGTAGCATCCTTCTAGATTGCGTACACATGCCTTCTTATACCCTTCTTCTGTGCTGCGTTTTTGGGTGGAGCTTTATACCGTCCTTGCCAAGACCATAGGAAGCCTGTATTTACCACGAGGCTAGTGTGAACTTGGCTCTGGGGTCATGGGGTTCCAACCAGCTAGGTGGTTTCTGAGGGCTCCCCGAAGCCACAGTGCCGGCTTAGACTGAAGCAGAGTAGGAGAGTTGCTGCTTTAAAGAATTTATAAACTTTATGTGAGGGGCCAGAATTTCCACTCTGGGGTCAGGTGGGAGAATCTGGAGGCTGATTTTTCTAACTATCCGTGGGCGCAACTTTCTAGGGTGTCCGTATCTCTAACAAAGGGCTTACTCTTAGGAACTAAAGTGAAGTGAAAGTCGCTCAGTCATGTCCAACTGTCTGCGACCCTGTGGACTACACAGTCCATGGAATTCTCCAGGCCAGAATACTCAAGTGGGTAGCCTTTCCCTTCTCCAGGGGATCTTCCCAACCCAAGAATCGAACACATCTCCCACATTGCAAGCGGATTCTTTACCAGCTCAGCCACCAGGGAAGCCCAGAATACTGGAGTGGGTAGCCTATCCTTTTTCCAGGGGATCTTCCTGACCCAGGAAATCGAGCTGGAGTCTTCCACATTACAGACGGATTCTTTACCAGCTGAGCCACCAGGAGCTGAAGGTCGTATATTTTCTCAGTTGCCCTCGTAATTGACTGTGCTGATCTCCTGTAACTCTTGGGACAAATGACCCTAGACTTCCTGGCTTGAACAACTCAGCTTTATCATCTTATGCTTCCAGACGTCACAAGTTTGAGATGAGTCTGAAGTGTGTTGAGGGGGGCCACGTGCTTTTCCAGAGGCTTTTGGGAAGAAGGCACTCCTCCTGCGTTCCTTGGCTCAGGGCCCCTTGCTCATCTTCAAAGCCGACAGCACACCACCTCTCTGATCACGCTTCCGTGGTCACATGTCTCCAACGGCAGCCTGGAGAGATTGCTCACTTAGTGGGGGGCTCCCATGCCCCCGCCCCCCAAGATCTTTGAGTTTAGTGCTTCTCCACAAGTCCTTTTTGCTACACACGGTTGTGTAGGGCCCGGGTATTAGCGCATGGGACTCTCAGGGAGACTGTTATTCTTACTCCATTGACAGTCTTTCTGTTCAGTTCAGTCGCTCAGTTGTGTCCGACTCTTTGCGACCCCATGGACCACAGCACGCCAGGCTTCCCTGTCTATCACCTACTCCTGGAGTTTACTCAAACTCATGTCCATTGAGTCACTGATGCCATCCAGCCATCTCATCCTCTGTCAAACCCTTCTCCTCCTGCCTTCAGTCTTTCCCAGCTGCTAAGTCGTTTCAGTCGTGTCCGACTCTGTGTGACCCCATAGACGGCAGCCCATCAGGCTCCCCCGTCCCTGGGATTCTCCAGGCAAGAACGCTGGAGTGGGTTGCCGTTTCCTTCTCCAATGCATGAAAGTGAAAAGTGAAAGTGAAGTCGCTCAGTTGTGTCCGACTCTTAGCAACCCCATGGACCGCAGCCTACCAGGCTCCTCCACCCATGGGATTTTCCAGGCAAGAGTACTGGAGTGGGTGCCATTGCCGAGCAAGGTCATTAGGATTTCTGTTACTTATTCTTACTGCCTTTGTACTGCATTCATCCTTTCAGCTTTATTACATTTCTTTCTTTCTTTTTCTGTTGCCCAATCTATCTAATACTTGGACCATTTATTTGGTGTTGAAAAATCTGTTTTTTATTAGGAGATTTCCAT
Organism: Aepyceros melampus; assembly: GCA_006408695.1. Classification (NCBI taxonomy): domain Eukaryota; kingdom Metazoa; phylum Chordata; class Mammalia; order Artiodactyla; family Bovidae; genus Aepyceros; species Aepyceros melampus. The sequence goes on from SJXQ01001024.1 coordinate 173,182, forward strand.
TATGAGTTTAATTTTTTTTTTCCCCTCCAGATGGCCTTTTGCCAACTGTTTCTCTTCTGCGTGTATTTTCTTTTTCTTTGTCAGTAAGATTGGAAGTCCTTGACAGCAAAGATCATGCCTCTTAGGTTTTCTTTCTGGTCTGCAGCACATCGAGCATATGGGTGTTAACGTCAGTTCCTAGCTGTGTCCGTTGAAATGTGCGTTGTGTTTCATGGTTAAGGCTCTTATACCAGACGAGCGTTTTATATCTTGCTGTTGATTCTGGTTCGAGTCTTTGGGGGCTGAGGGGTTAGCCTGTTGATGTCCAGGTGCTAAGTGGCAAAAAGAAGCCTTGGATCTCATTTGAGGAAGGGAGAGACTGATAGCCTCATTGCTTCTCCTATGCAGGCGTTGTTTTATTTTGGTGATTGAAGTGTTGGAGGTGTGAAACAAAATGAAATCAGGTTATGTGGCTTGCTGGCAGGACAAGCAGAGGACAGAGAGTGAGTCGATGTCTCCATGGACCGCACATGCCTTGCACACTGGGCTGATGGAAGATTTCTTCTACAAAGCCAGCTGGGAAAGCATTTGCCTCTGAAGGTGCTGAGTCCCCTCCAATTTGCTATCACCACAGTGATAACGAGTCAAGCATCACTGGGGCTACCAGCAAGTTTTAGGAAAAGAACTTTGTTGTGGAAAACTCCCCCTCCCCCCCCTTTGGTTGAGTGACGTTGTATTGCCCTGGTTCTTGTTGAATGTCTCTCTGGGACAGTAGTTTTAAGAGGAAGACTTTGTGTGCTTCCTGATTCCCCATGTGAGGCAGGGCATTTCCTGACATGGGCAATGGGGAGAGGGTCAGAACCACAGAGACAGTTCCAGCCTTCAGCTGTCCTTGTTTTTTTTTTTTTTTTTTAGTTTTTTGACTATTCTGGGTCTGCATTGTGTACCACACGGGCTGGCCATTGCTCCACACCGGCTTTCTTTAATTGCAGCGCAGGCTCTGTAGTTGTGACTTATCTCATGGGGCTCTTGGCAGACCAGGGATCCAGACCTGTGTCCCCTGCATTGGCAGGCGGATTCTTAACCACCGGACCACCGGGGGAGTCCCCAGCTGTCCTTTTTTTAAATTCTCATTTTGTAAAAAGTGAGGTATAATTTGATATGTAATCTTGTATCTGGGCTTCCCTGGTGGCTCAGCTGGTAAAGAATCCACCTGCAATGTGTGGGAGACCTGGGTTTGATCCCTGGCTTGGGAACCTGGAGAAGGAAATGGCAACCCACTCCAATATTCTTGTCTGGAGCCTGTCCACGGGGACTCTCCAGACAAGAATATTGGAGTGGGTTGCCATTTCCTTCTCCAGGTTCCCAAGCCTGGCTACAGTCCACGGGATCACAAAGAGTCGGACACAACTGAGTGACTGAATGCATGTTGTATGAGCTTAAGGTGTGCGACCTAATGATTTGGTGTGTGTAAACATTGTGCAAAGATCACAGTGGGTTTAGTAAACCATCACCACGCTTGCTTACTTTTTTTTTTCTCATAGTGAGAGCTTTTAAGATTTATTCTCTTAGTAGTGTTTAGATACAGACTCCAGTGTTCGCTAGAGTCCTGTATTTGTTTTTTACTCATGATGAGAACTTTTAAGATTTATTCTCTTAGCAGTGTTCAGATACAGACTCTAGCGTTATTAACTGCAATCATGTATTGCATCGAATCCCCAGGATTTATTATTTACTTGGCTGTGCTTGCTCTTAGCATTAGCATTTGGTATTCCACGCTTCTTGACGGCCTTGAGGGATGGTCTTAGTCCCCTGCCTAGCAATGGAACCTGGGGCCCCCAGCATCGGACGTGCAGAGTTGCAGCCACTGGCTCGCAAGGACAGCCCAGGACTGACTGTATGGCTGAAAGTCTGCACCTTTGATGCTTGTGTGACCCACGTCCCCTCTCCCCACCTCCTCCACTCTGTTCTGTGACTTTGAAGAGTCTCTGCTTCTTAGGAAACCACCCTGTCCGACCTGACTTCCCCTAAGAGGCACCTGGGATGTCACTCGTCCTGAACACGTTGCGCTTAGGAGGGAACAGACCTTGCCTTTCTGTTTGCCGTGCCTGCATCTGAGCCCCCGAATCTTGTCCCGAGAGCAGAAGACAGTTCGTGTGATCGTGTCTCGAACGTGAAGTGGAAATGTTAGTCCCTCGGTCCTTTCCAGCTCTGTGATCCCATGCACTGTAGCCCTGCCAGGCTCCTCTGTCCATGAGATTCTCCAGGCCAGAATACTGGAGTGGGGTTGCCACTCCCTTCTCCAGGGGATCTTCCCAGCCCAGGGAATGGAACCCGGGTCTCCCACAGTGGCAGGCAGGTTCTTTGCCATCTGACCCACGGAGGAGAGAAAGTTGCTGAGATTGGGGATGGGTGTGGCTGTGTGTGCATGTGTGTGTGTGAGAGAGTGTGTAAAGAGAGAGAGAGAGTCTGATGGAAGCGCCTGGATTGCAGGGAACATGTGAGGAGATGTGCTTTCGAGGACAGCCGGCAAACCTTTGCCAACGGGCTGGGTGTGTGATCTGTGACTCACCGTGATGAGGGAGATCCCAAGGGTCATTTCCTTCCAGCCTTGTTGTCGGAGCCACGGGGCAGTATCTCAGTTCAGATCTCCAGAACACTCTCCAGGAACTCTTGATGGTCGATGGAGGTGATGTTTCTCCGCTTGCCTCACTGTGTTCTAAAGAGCTGGCATCATCAGATGAGCAGTCCCCCGTTCCTTTGATGACTGGGTCATTTATCAGTGGAGGGTTGCACCCTGATATTCCTGGAAGCTTTGACTTCTCACAGGGTAGATTCTTCCCTTCCTGTCCACATGCAGAAGCACCCACAGTGAGAAGCAAAGACTTTCAGAAATAAGGTGGATTCCCGGTTGGGAAACTGGGGTTATTTGAGCCAAGGCAAGTTGCTGACCTTGCCATCCAAGATTTGCCTGATGAAATCAAAGGAGAGCCATGTAACTGTAGATTATAATTTTTTTTTCCATTTTTGCGATACCAAGACCCTTGAGAGTCCCTTGTTCTGTGAGGAGATCAAACCACAGGCAGTCCTAAAGGAAATCAACCCTGCATGTTTCTTTGGAAGGGCTGATGCTGAAGCTGAAACTCCAGTACTTTGGCCATCTGATTGGAAGAGCTGACTCATTGGAAAAGACCCTGGTGCTGGGAAAGATTGAAGGCAGGAGGAGAAGGGAACAACAGAGCATGAGATGGGTGGATGGCATCACCGACTCAATGGACATGGGTTCGAGTATGCTCCAGGAGCTGGTGATGGACATGGAGGCCTGGTGTGCTGCAGTCCATGGGGTCTCGAGGAGTCGGACAGCGGCTGAATGACTGGACAATATCACGACTGTTGTTTACCTGGAAGGAACCCTTAAATGGGAGCCGCGTTATTGAGTTTTAGGCCTAATGCTCTCAGTAACCGCCCATGTGACCACTCACTGGCCCCAAGGGAATAAACAATTCATCCTGTTGCTTCTGTCTGCCAGGACCTTATGTTCCATGCTCTCTGAAGGTCCCAGTTCACAGTATGGTCACTCCATCTTCAAGACTGTTCACATTGACTTGCCCAGGCGGTCCTGTGGTTAAGCATCTGCCTTGCAATGCAAGGGATGTGGCTTCAGCCCCTGAAAGGCTTTGTTTCAGGCCAAAATGAAGGTCCCGAGTGCTACAACACAGCCAAATAAATAATTTTTTTTTTTTTTAGAAAGGGGACTCTTTACAGCCTGTAGTTTGAGTTACTGGAATTATGGGAGCGGGGCTAACTTTGTCAGTTGCAAAGGTAAAAGTTACATGTGGTGAAACCTGGTGGCCACCACTCTGCCTTTGGAATGTTCTCTTGTTATCTTTTAGGGAATGCTCTCTGCTAGTTCTGTTCCCTGGAAGTTATAATGACACAACTGCTTTGAACAGGAACCGGGAAAAGGACCCACCTTCCAGCAGTTCGCCTGCTATAGGGCTTGTCTTAGAGTGAGATCTGAGAGCCTTTCTTATCTAGCCAGCTGGCTGTGGTATAATTAAAGGCCTGTTTGGATCACCCGCCCATCTTGGCAGCCCCAGGCCTGTTTTCTGTGGTCTTGAGTCTGTTTCGTAGATAAAGTTCGTTTGTGTCATATTTTAGATTCTGCCTCTAAGTGACATCATTTGATGTTTGCCTGTCTCTGACTTGGTGTGTTTGTCTCTGCGCCCATCCATGTAGCTGCAGACGGCAGCACTCCATTCTTTTTCATGGCCAAGTAATATTCCACCGTATATACCCTGTAGCGTGTCTTCCATATCCATTCCTCTGTCAGTGGACATTTACGTTGTCTCCCTGTCTTGGCTGTCTCCTGTTGCTGTGAACATAGGGCTGCATGTATCTTTTCAAAATCTTAGTTTTCTCTGGGTATATACCCAGGAGCGGGATTGCAGGGTCCATATGGCAACTGTCGTTTTATTTTTTTTATGACAAGCCTCCGTATTGTTCTCCATGGTGGCCGCACCGATTTACATTCCCACGGACAGTGTCCGAGAGTTCCCTTTTCTCCACACCCTTTCCGGCTTGTATTATTTGTAGACTTTCTGATGATGGCTGTTCTGACTGGTATGAGGTGATCCCTTGTGGTTTTGACGTGGCATTTCTCTAATGTTAGCGATTAGCCACGTTGAGCATCTTCCCGCGTGCCTGTTGGCCGTCGCTGTGCCGAGACTCATTCTTTATAAGGAATTTGCCCTTAACATGCATTCCTAGGTACAGTCAGTGTCCTTCATTGAGTCCTACAGGGACTGCACAAAGCTGTCGTTAAGACCTGTGTGTTGACTTGTTGGCGTCAAGGGAACCGTGGGACATCTCAGCAACAGAGTGCTAGAAAGACCGTCAGCGATTTAGATTTCCACATTTTCAGGACTTGGGTCCCTCTCTGAGGTTAGTGTCTCTGAATTGTTAATGTTCCAACTCGAGAACGGCAGAGCCTGGCTGTGAATGCCGGGCTGCTGTTTGATTGTGAGACTAGACAGGTGATTAATTGGCTGGGTCTCTGCTGCTTGTTGATCACTCATTTTTAATATCATGCACTGAAACAACTGGACGACGCGGTCCTGGCTTCGTCAGCTAAGCTTTCGATGCTGATGGAAGACCTCCATTAATTCCCGCCGACCCTGACCACGAGCGCAAGTCAGGACTGTGGAAAGCCAGTCTCAGTGGAGGTGGAGCTGTAAAGATGAAACTTTTTTTGCGCTTTCTGTTTTGGAGTTTTGGCTGTATTCTTTCTGATGCTTTTGTGAATGATGTCTTCTTAATTTCAGTTTTGGAGTTTTGGCTGTATTCTTTTTGATGCTTTTGTGAATGATGTCTTCTTAATTTCATTTCCAGATTGTTCATTGGTACTTGCAGGATATTACATTTTAATGCAATAGGAGATCTTTTTTTTTTTTTCTTCCTAGTTACAGGAAGAGATCTTTTTTTTTTTCTCCTGGTTCACTGCCTGTGTTTGTGGCAGTGAGTTTGTATTGACTTGAAAGACCTTCTGAAGGCTTGTTTGCAGCCTTTGGTTAGCCCCCAGTTTTTAGTTCCCCAGAGCATCAGTAAGAGAGGCTGCTAGATTAAAAAAAAATTATGTAGACGGTTTTCATTTAAGATGACTTACATTGGTTGGTTATAAACCACAGCAAGTTCCAGAAATAGTGCCGAGAGGTCCTGTGTGCTGCCTCCCCCAACGGTGGCAGTGTTACGTAACTTCAGACCAACGGCCAAAGCAGGAAATCGGCATGGCGTAACATAGTCACTTTGTCCATGGTCCCTGCTGGGAGTGCAGCAGTTTCTGCTTGCACTCATTGGTGAGTTACACGTTTTTAAAGATAGGCATATGTAATATCTTGTCTCGCAATCCTTGAGTGGAGGATAAATGGAACAAAAGGGGGATGGAACGAGTTAGGGCTTTTAAACAGGCACCCGTAAAAGAGCCCCTTGACTTTTCCTTGGTGGCCAAAGTGGACGGGACAGGTGGCAGCCCGCCCCGGAAGGCACGGGATGCTTTGGGTGGTTAAAAAATCCAGATGTGTGCCATGCCCGAGTTCCCATCGAGGGTGTGCTCCTTTGGTTTTCAATGCTCAGATAAGACAAGCCAGTTTCCAGGTCTGGCAGGGTGATGGGTGAACACAATGCGGAAGAGAAACCGCCCCCCCCCCACAACTTGTCTATTGCAACCCGACATCGCTGCGTCTGGCTTCACATCCTTAATCAGTTGCCACGGCCCTTCTTCAGTAAATGGATGAAACAGCCTCTTCTGTTCCCATTTGGTGATGGTTTGCTATTATCCATGCCATCGAGATCCCTCTTTGGAATTTCTTCCCTGTCTTTGTTTTGGATGATGGTGTACCACGTGTCAGGCTGGGACAGTGGAGGTGCTATTAATAAACTGATACGTAGAATGGACATGACTCTCCCACCCCATGGAATGCCGTAGAATGGTTTTCTCTCCTCCCTCACTCCTCTTGGCTTGAAAGTGATGAGTTTGGAAATGGTCAGTGATAGTCTCAAGACAGCTTGGAGATGCATAGCTCTTTGTGGGGTCACGGGGTGGGATAACGTCTCTTATCTCTAGAGGCACCCTGTGTGCGTCCAACGCCCCGGGGGAGCATCCCAGACGAGCCAGTCAGGAGCTCACTCAGAACGGTAGCTGTCACTCTGGGCATTGAGAAGCGCCCCCCACTTCCTCCCTCCCCGCGTGTTTGAGGTGTATAGTGCAGTGGCAGGAGCTGCTTGCTGTGGCTTGAGCCCCTGAGACGTGATGATAAAACTGGGCAGTTGGTTGTGAAGGTCACTGAAACAGGGGAGGCTGTCAGATTCTTACAGAGGCTTGCGGGCTGAACCAGAAAGGGCGTGGTGGACGGTTGCCTGGGACTGGAGAGCTGGGTGTCGCAGCTCGTGAGCGCTGATGGAGGGGGTTCAGGACTGCTTCTGGGGTTCCTGGAAACCTCTGTTGATTCAGCTGATGACCGTTGCACGAGTCTCTGAATGTACGGAAAGCTCGTCACTTGCACACCTCCCACTGGGTGAATTGTCTTGGTGTGTGCTTTCCATCTCAGTAACGCTGTTTTGGAAAAGACCCTGATGCTGGGAAAGATGGAAAGCAGAGGGAGAAGGGAGTGGCAGAGGATAAGATGGTCAGAGGGCATCACCGACTCATGGATGTGAGTCTGAGCAAGCCCCGGGAGTTGGTGACGGACAGGGAAGCCTGGCATGCTGCAGTCCGTGGGGTCGCAAAGAGGTGGACGTGATTGAGCGACTGAACGACAACCACATTGTGTAGGGGGATCTTTCATTGTACATTTGGCAAAAAGTACTCAGCTCCCCTTTGTGACACTGGAGAGTCACAGGGACCGGAGTCAGACAGGACTTAGTGACTGAACAACAGGAGCTGTTTTAGAATGGATTCGGAAAAAAATAAAAAATAAAAATAAAACAGATTTGGGACCGCTCTCTACTTTGTGCCCTGAACATTTGTCCCGTGATCACGTGTGGGAGTCAGAGGCCCCCGCGCCACGTGCGAGGACAGGGTGTGACTTCGCGTGTGGGGAGAGCAGATTCAGAGATTTCGCCTCTGGAAAACATGTCCCGGTCTGTTATCTCCACTCCAGCCCCAGTTAGGAACCGGGCGTCCACAGTGAGTGGGCAGACAGTGGCTGCTATCAGAGGAAGTGGGGCTGTGTCCTCTCTGTGTGTACATTTTCCCTTTTCTCAGCCCCCTTTGACTCCTCTCTTCCAGCAGACAGACAGCCAAGAGAAGGCCTGAGATTAGGGGGGCGGGGGGTGTCGCATGCTGCTTTCATTTAGAACAAAATGCACATCTGGGAGGGAAAACAAAGCTTCCCAGCCTTCCAGCACAGAGATAAAGATGGACACATCAAAGGGGGAGACTTGTAGAGCATCCTTCTGAATATTGAGGGGTAGGAAAATTTTGAAAATAGGGGTACCTCAAGTCACCCTCATCACCTTCGTGAAATTGACATCAGTTCGATTCCACACAGTCATGTCCGAATCTCTGACCCCACGGATCGCAGCACACCAGGCTTCCTTGTCCTTCACCAACTCCTGGAGCTTGCTCAAACTCACGTCCATCGAGTCGGTGATGCCATCCCACCGTCTCATCCTCTGTGGCCCCCTTCTCCTCCCGCCTTCCATCTTTCCCGACATCAGGGTCTTTTCCAGTGAGTCGGTTCTTCGAATCAGGTGGCCAGAGGATTGGAGTTTCAGCCTGAGTGTCAGTCCTTCCCATGAAGATTCAGGGTGTTTCCTTTCCCCACCGTGGAGGGGAAGTGCTTGACGCACACGTGTGCTCATGTGCGTGACCCCCAGTTTTATGGTTTGCTCTCCAGTGAATCTTGCTTGGAAATGATTACAAGTTTATCCTTCAAAGTCATGTGAGCTATTTCTCCATTCATAAGCAGAGGTCTGTTTTTTTAAAGCACATCCAGGTGGTCATTTCATTTTCCTAACACTCAGCGATTTTTGCCATGAGCTTTGTACAGTTGGACCCGTGCTTAAGCTCATCAGGGAATCACTGAAATTAACCGTCGGGGGCGACGGAGCTGAGATGGGAGTGCGGGAAGATATGGAGTTTGTGTCTCCCCAGGAACTTAGCAGGCATTAGTGGGGGGCCTTGCGATTCATGGGGTCCCAAAGAGTCGGACACGACTGAGCGACTGAACTGAACTGAACTTGGGCAGAAGGCAGACAAGACAGCCCCAGGGACCACCAGGGGTTGTTATTTTTTATTCTTTGTTTTGGTTATTTTTATTTGTTTTTAATCTCTCTCTTTTTTAATCTTTTTTTTTTCCTTTGAATTCCTTCCGAAATCCCACTGCTTGTGGGATCATGGTTCATGGGCCAGAGATCAGTCCTGAGCCCCTGAGTCTGAAATGCTGAAATAACAAGAGACTCCCCAGGTCCCAAGGAATACTAATTGGAGTGAGGTCTCCACCTCAACGCCAAGACCCAGCTCCAGTCAACTGCCCACAAATCCAGCGCTGGCAACCTCAGGCCAAACAACTAGTGAGACAGGGACACACTTTCCAACCCATCAAAAAAAAGACAAAACAAGAAAAAAAAAAAAAAGAAAGAAATTGCCCGTCAGGTTTAAAAAAACATCAGCACTTAGTCTCCTAAATAAATGTTGTCTACCATTGTCTAAGCATCGGGGTGTTAAGCAGCTGTCTGTTTTTTTTTTCTTGATCCGGGTGTTGGTTGGAGCTCTCATGGTGGAGAGGGTAGGGTTTGTAGAGCTTGTGGGATCTTGTTTCCTGACCAGGGATCAAACCCAGGCCCCCTGCATGGAGATTGCCTTCTTCACTGCTGGCTAGCCAGGGAGCAGCCTGAAGAGTTATCCTTTGCTACTTTGTTGCAGCGTACGAGTCACATGTTTTCCTTGTAAGCAGGTCAGCACTCAACACAGCACTGAGGAACAGCAGAAGAGGCAGGCTGGGGACTGAAAGAGCTGAGTGAGGAAGTGGCTCAGGACCGCGGGGAGGAGGGACCCTACCCCCCTTGCCCCCGTGGAACCAGCGCTCCTTTGCGTGTTTCATCTGCAGGCAGAGGATTTCTCGGTGTGACTCCCTGCGTGTTGCAACCCGAGCAGCCTGTCCCGCCTGTGACCTCTGCTGTTTGGACTCCAGCCTCATTCCCGGGTACCCGGTGCGTTCTCAGTGGCCAGGGACATGTCCTCAGCTTGGGCCCTGAACCTGGACTTTTGAGCTGGAGTTAGCAGTGTGGCCGAGGTGAGGAGGGAAGGATAAATGTCATCGGTGATGGACATGTGGTTTTTTTTGGGAGCCCTCTATCCGCAGGCAGGAACGTCTGTCCTCCCTGAGCCTGCACGAGGCACCCACATCTGTGGAAAGTCTCTTCCTTGTTGGGCAAGCGGCAACCAAACTGAGGGCAGGGATGCGCCGGGTCGCCAAGACGGAATGGGGACTTCAGGGTCCATGCTCTCTGCAGGGTTTCTCAACTGCCCGAGGTTTATTCACCCTGAGTTCATGGCACTGTTGCTCTCAGGATTCCACAGGGACCTCGGGACTCGGGGTGGGGTCACAGACCGGGTAGCTGGAGGCCTGGGCTGGGTGCATGGGAACCCTGGAAAAATTGGATGGTGTCTGGTCCAAAAAACCATCTCGGGCCGCAGCATGAGACAGGCTCCCTAGAAGGCAGAGGCCAGACTTGGCCCGCCACCTGTTTTGGTACAGCCTGCGATCTCAGAATGGTTTTGTATTTTTAAATGGCTGGAAAAAGCCTCATATTCCGTGACACAGGAGAGTGCTATGAAATTCCCAGTTTTGTTGGAACCCAGCCATACCTGCTCGTTCAGACAGCATCTGTGGTTAGTTGCCTTCTCCCTCTAAATGGCGTTAGAATAGTTTCCCTCGGGCCCCTGGAAGGCTCCCTTGTTGACCCTCTGGCCCGTTCAGAACCAGCCTGAAAGGGGATCAGAAATGGTGGGATCCATGCCTGTCCGACTCTTTGCGTCCCCGTGGACTTGTAGCCCCGCCAGGCTTCTCTGTCCATGGGGATTCTCTAGGCAAGAATACTGGAGTGGGTTACCGTGACCTCCTCCAGGGGATCTTCCCGACCCAGGGATCGAACCCACGTTTCCCACATTACAGGCATATTTACCAGCTGAGATACTCGGGATCCTGGTATTCCCCAATTAGAGAATCACGTGTTTGACGTGAAACTGTGTCCCAGTTGAATGTGATGGTCCCAGGAAAGGTAGAGTGCGTTAAACTGTGTGTGGACATGCGTGTGTGTGTGTGTGTGTGTGTGTGTGTGTGTGTGTAAAGTCGTTCAGCCCTGTCTCTTTGTGAAGTGTGTGTGTGTGTGTAAAGTCGTTCAGCCCTGTCTGACTCTTTGTGAAGTGTGTGTGTGTGTGTGTGTGTGTAAAGTCGTTCAGCCCTGTCTGACTCTTTGTGAAGTGTGTGTGTAAAGTCGTTCAGCCCTGTCTGACTCTTTGTGAAGTGTGTGTGTGTGTGTGTGTGTGTGTGTAAAGTCGTTCAGCCCTGTCTGACTCTTTTGAAGTGTGTGTGTGTGTGTGTGTGTGTGTGTGTAAAGTCGTTCAGCCCTGTCTGACTCTTTGTGAAATGTAGCCCCTCCAGGCTCCTCTGGCCATGGAATTTTCCAGGCAAGAATACTGCAGTGGGTTGCCACGCCCCCCTTCCGGGGATCTTCCCTGCCCAGGGGTGGAGCCCGGGTCTCTCACATTGCAGGCAGATTCCTCACTATCTGATCCACCAGGGAAGCCACAGTCGGCCGTATCACTCATGTGTATGGCAGGGTTGGGGTGGATGGGGTGCCAGCTTCATCAGAGCAGATCAGGGCCGATGCATAAAGCGGGGTACAGGGTGCCCTTCTGCTTGGTGGTGAAAGGTTGTCGCTAGGAGCCAGGAACGATGCCTGGATTCTTGGGCCTCTGAAGGACAGGAATTCGTTCCGGGGCCTGTGATGAGGCTTCATGGCTCAGAGCTTCTGTGTAATAAAGTTTTAGTAAAGTATAAAAGAGATGGAGAAAGCTTCTGACATAGACACCAGAAATGGGCAGAAAGAGTACCCCTCCACCCTGCTAATTTTTAGCAAGATGTTATTTCCCTATTAGCAAGCTGCTAAATTAGAGGAAGGAAATGTCTCAAAACTCAGAGACTAGCACCAGGCCCCTCACCCACAACAAGCATTCTGAGATAACATTGGCACCAGGTGAGTCATCCCGGGCCATAAAATGATTGACATGAACCTTGAAGAAAGGCAGGTTTCCGAGCAAATGCGTAGTTTCATTAACAGAGCAAATGTGTAGTTTCATTAACAGAGCAAATGCGTAGTTTCATTAACATCGCTTTAGAGGACATTTCCATGAGTAAAACATATTGGTTTGTTGAGCCATTATGGGTTCTGAGTCTTAGACAGAACCGACTTGAAGAAAGAGAGTCTGGGTTAAATACAGACTTCATTAACATAGTTTCAGAAAAAGATTTTCTTAAGAAAAACGCATTGGTGAGCTCAAGGTTTGAGAAAAGTGAAGTTCAGGTGGAATTGGGTGTCGTCTGGCAACGCAGAGTTTTAAAAGAAACCTTTAAAATTGTATAGAGCAAGGGGGAAAAAAAAAGTCTGACACCTGTGGTGTGTTTCCTCCTGCCGATTAAGAGAGAGGAAAAAAAATGTCTGACACTTTGCAGCCTGTTTCCTCCACTTGCAGACCTGTGGCCTTCCTGCCTGTTACCCTCTCAGTGGGAGAAGAGAGGAAGTTGGGTCATCTAGAAGAGACCTTGGTCAGAACTTCCCTGGTGTCCAGTGGCTAAGACTCTGTGCTCCCAATGCAGGGGGTTTAATTCCTGCCCAGGGAGCTGGATTCCATGTGCTGCAAACTGAAGACCATGCATGCTTAACAGCTAAGACCAGGCACCGCCAAACAAACAGAAACTCCCCCCGAAGAGCCCTTTGTTCCTGTCCTGCTTTCTCTTCATCCCCATCTAAGTCCCCCGGAGGCTGGGAGCTGCTGGTGGACAAAGGCCACAGCTAAGCTCCCATCTCCAGAGGATGAGATGGTTGGGTGACGTCACCGACGCAATGGACGTGAGTTTGAGCAAGCTCCGGGAGTTGATGGACAGGCAGGCCTGGCATGCTGCAGTCCCCAGGGTCGCAAAGAGTCGGACATGACTGAGTGACTGAACTGAACTGAAGCTCCTCTCTTCCGAGGAAGATGTTCTGCTTGCTGTAGGTCTTGGGGGACAGCCCAGTGCCATTGGTACTCAGAACGCAATGGAAAGGCAGGGCCCACCGCTGGGAGATGGAACAGCTAGGATTTGGCGTGCAGTCTTCTTCCTGGGTGTTGACTGCATTCTAGCACCTTCTGTGGAAGGCTTGGCTTAACGTACTGATGGCGGTAACCCATTTCTTGCCTTTCTACCCATTTTTTAAAAAAATATGGATCAGTTTTTTAAAGTCTGTTGAATTGCTTCTGTTTTATTTTCTTTGTGTGTGTGTGTGCTTTTGATATGGACGAATTTTTTAAAGTCTTCATTGACTTCGATTGAGGATGAGATGGTTGGGTGACGTCACCGACGCAATGGACGTGAGTTTGAGCAAGCTCCGGGAGTTGATGGACAGGCAGGCCTGGCATGCTGCAGTCCCCAGGGTCGCAAAGAGTCGGACATGACTGAGTGACTGAACTGAACTGAAGCTCCTCTCTTCTGAGGAAGATGTTCTGCTTGCTGTAGGTCTTGGGGGACAGCCCAGTGCCATTGGTACTCAGAACGCAATGGAAAGGCAGGGCCCACCGCTGGGAGATGGAACAGCTAGGATTTGGCGTGCAGTCTTCTTCCTGGGTGTTGACTGCATTCTAGCACCTTCTGTGGAAGGCTTGGCTTAACGTACTGATGGCGGTAACCCATTTCTTGCCTTTCTACCCATTTTTAAAAAAAATATGGATCAGTTTTTTAAAGTCTGTTGAATTGCTTCTGTTTTATTTTCTTTGTGTGTGTGTGTTTTTGATATGGACGAATTTTTTAAAGTCTTCATTGACTTCGATACAATATTGCTTCTGTTTTCTGTTCTGGTTTTTTTAATCTCCAGGCAATGTGGGATTTTAGCTCCCCGATCAGGGGTAGATCCTGTACCCTTTGCATTGGAAGGTGGAATTCTTAACCACTGGACCAGCAGGGAAGTCTGTTACCCACTGTTGTTTTTCTGGGTTGCTTCTCCTGAAGGCTGGAGTTTTCCAGGTGCCGCTAGTGGTAAAGAACCCACCTGCACAAGCCAGATTTGAGAGACCCGGGTTCTAGTCCTGGGTCGGGAAGATCCCCTGGAGGAGGAAATGGCAACGCACTCCAGTGTTCTTGCCTGGAAAATCCCATGGACAGAGGAGCCTGGCGGACTTCAGTCCAGGGGGTCGCAAAGAATTGGACTTGACTGAACCAACGTAGCGTGCTCGCGCTAGAAGAACTGTTCTGAGTGAGAAGCCAGTGCAGCCTTGGACGATTTCACACCTGTAACTTGGAGCCTGCTTTACTTTCCGATTTCTTCTTTAAACTTGTCTCGTGTTGATGGGCATGGTATGAAGCCAGCGTGTCCCATTAGCTGTGGTATCCTGAGTGGCTTCTGTTCTCCTTCCCATTTCTTCTGTTTTCTTGATAGATTTCTCAAACCCTCATTACAGTGTGCTGGAGGCATCCACCTTTTCTAGTTAGGAGTGGCATGGAGAGGGACGTTGGCAGAAGGGGTAAAGTTGAGGATTTAAAAGCAACAGCGACAGAGCCAGGGGCTATCGCTGGTGGCTCAGATGATAAAGAATCAGCTTGCAGTGTGGGAGAAGCTGGTTCGATCCCTGGGTTGGGTAGATCCACTCCAGTATTCTTCCTGAAGAATCTCATGGACAGAGGAGCCTGGCGGGCTATCGTACATGGGGTCACAGAGTCAGTCACGCCTGAACCATTGACAGACACACAGACATACACACACACAGCCCAGATCTTTTCCCCTGTTAACCTCCTTTGAAAACTGCTAGAAGAATTGTAGTGTGGAAATTTCTCTGCTTTCTCCTGTGCTCCTCTGACAAGATGTACAGATAACCTCAGTGAGAGCCGGGCACGTGGCTTGTTGGTCTCCTTGGCCTGGGAGGCATCAGGGTAGGAACTGAGGCTCCCAAGGGCCTTGGTATTTTGGGAGATGGTGAGTGGAGCCAGCTACTCTATTTTTCCTGGACCCACCCCTGCCTGCCATTTCTTGTCCCTTTAAATATGCTCTGTCCACATCTTCCCTTTCTGTCCCAGGAGCGTATGTGGGAGCACGGAACAGGACGGATGACGGTGCTATCAGGAGCGGGTCGGACTGGGATACTCGACTGTTTTAAGCATGAAGTAGAAGAGCCTTTAAGAAGGGCCTCCTGTTCTAGATGAACAAGTGTGTGACTCTTGAGAGGTCCTGTGCTTTAGTTGGACAGCGAGGTGGTTGGAGGGGTTAGGTTGCATCTGTAGCAGAGGCTGTCGGGGGTGCCCTGAAGCTTTGATGTGGCAATTGCTTCAGCGGAGAGTGGGTGAAGCGCCCTGGAGCTCTGGGATGGGGGAGCAGGCCGCAATGAAGTGGGGCAGGTCTGTGGAGGAGAGCCGTGAAGGAGCGTGTCCACAGGAGCGCAGGGAGCCGGGGGAGGTGGGATGGAGCAGCCGGAGAAGCAGGGGCTCTCGGGCCTGCAGAGGTGGTTCAGCACCTAGAGGTTGGGAACCTCCTGTGAGAATCCGAGGGTGGTTTTTGGCGTTGGGGAGCAGCCGCTGGAGATGGAGTGACGGGCGAGAGGCTGGAGGTGGCTGGGTGCGTGCATCTTCTGGGAAGTCCAGCCCTGAAGGTCAGCAGAGAAGTGCAACAGCCTTTGGGTTTCCCTGGCGCTCAGTAGGTAAAGAGTCTACCTGCAACGCTGGACACCCGGATTCGATCCCTGGGTGGGGAAAGATTTCCTTCCAGAAGGGAATGGCAACCCACTCCAGTATTGCCTGGAGAATCCTCTTGGACAGAGAGGAGCCTGGCGGGCTGCAGTCCGTGGGATTGCAAAGAGTGGGACACGACTGAGCGCGACTAAGCACACAGCAAACAGCCTTTGGGAAGGAAGCTAATGTGCAGAGAGGGGTTTTAGTGTGGGGGAAGACTGGGTGATTGGGTGGACGCTAACAGGAGGTGAGGGCTTCCCTAGCTCCTCGGATCAGAAAGAAACCACATGCAACGCAGGAGATGTGGATTCGATCCCTTGGTTGCCAAGATTCCCCTGGAGAAGGGCATGGCAACCCACTCCAGTATCCTTGCCTGGAGAATCCCATGGACAGAGGAGCCTGGCGGGCTACAGTCTGTGGAGTCTCAAAAGAGTCGGACATGAATGAGCGATTTTTTTTTTTAACAGGAGGTGAGAGGTTCAGGAGTTGACATACAGGATGTGGGCTGTATTTCTCTCCCTTGGAAAAGGAGAGGTGGGTACATTTCTTCTGAGATGCATGGGAGGGTGGTGAGGGTGTAGACTTTCAGAGGACCGGATTCGAAAATGCTTTCTCTTTAAAAGCTTTACCAAAGGATGACCAAGTATGAAGGCGCTGGTTTTGTGAGAGAGCCAAGGTTCCTGACCCAAGGGAGGCCAGATGTTTTGGGGCAAGCTGGTGCAGGAGACGAATTAGGCTTTCACACTGTGCTTCCAAACAGAGGCTGTAAGCTTGGTGTAGAGAGCTTGGCGATGTCTCTCCTTCCTGCCTGCCCTTGTCTGCGATCACCGGCCGTACTTGGAATCAGAAGAGTCCTGTTCTATCTACCCTAGATAAGACTTTCTGTTTAACAGGCTGTTTGAGCTCACTGCTTGGGTTTTAAAAAATCAGTGGATTGGGGAAGGAAGAAGTAGCTGGTGGGGAAATTGCCTGGGTGGGGTGATGCAGAGGACTGGGAAGGGAGAAAGTCTGCGTGCTCATGGCCCCTGTGAACCGAAGCTGGGCTGGCTATATTTTCCTCTCTTCTGGCTTCTGTTTGTTTCTTTGGACTTCCCTGGTCGTCTAGTGGCGAAAGATTCCACACTCCCAGTGCAGGGGACCTGAATTGTGCGGTCAGATCCCATGTGCTGCAGCTAAGACCCAGGTGATGGTTTAGTTGCTAAGTTGTGTTTGACTCTGTGTGAGTCCCCATGGACTGTAAGCCCACCAACCAGGCTCCTCTGTCCATGGGATTCTCCAGGCCAGAATACTGGAGAGGGTTGCCATTCCTTTCTCCAGGGGATCTTTCCCCAACCCAGGGATGGAACCCGGGTCTCCTGCATTGCAGGCGGATTCTTTACCAGCTGGGGGGGTGTGTGGGGGGTGTGTGTGTGTGTGTGTGTGTGTGTGTTGTAGGCGGATTCTTTACCAGCTGAGCTGTGTGTGTGTGTGTGTGTGTGTGTGTGTTGCAGGCGGATTCTTTACCAGCTGAGCTGTGTGTGTGTGTGTGTGTGTGTGCGTGCGCGCGCTTTCCTGGTGCCTCAGTTGGTAGAGACCCCCTCCATCCACGTAAAGAATTTTAATTTTTTTTAAGCCACCCACCGTTGGTGGTGTGTGTATGGGCATCCCTGGTGGCTCAGTTGGTAAAGACCCAGTGCATCAAGTAAATAATTAAAGAGGGGGGGGAATTAAAGGCTTGAAGCGTAAACCAGGGCAGACTGAAAAGGATTGATTGGAGATGGTCTCATTGAGCAAATATTCTCCAGCAGGGCTTTTTCCGCCGTGATGACGCGTTATCTGTATCCTTGCTGTCCGGTGTGGGAGCCGCTGGCCACTTGTGGGTGTGGATTTACGGGGCGTCTCATGAGCCAGCAAGATGAGGGCTTCTCTAATGTCCTATCAGCAGAGCCTCCAGGGGCCAGGGCTTGGGGAAGCTGAAAGTAGCTGGTGGGGAAATGGCCTGGGTGGGGCGAACGCAGAGGATTGGAAGGGAGAAAGTCTACGTGCTCCTGGCCCCTGCGAACCGAAGCTGGGCTAGCTGTATTTTCCTCTCTTGTGGCTTCTGTTTGTTTCTTTGTATTTATTCTTTATCTTTGGCTGTGCTGGATCTCTGTTGCTCCCTGCAGGCTTTCTCTAGTTGGAGTGACTGGGGGGCCACTGTTGTTTGCTCGGGTTTCTTCTGTTGCAGACCTCAGGCTCTAGGCGTGCAGGCATCCATAGTGTCAGCACTTGGAGTCAGTACTTGCGTCTCCCAGGCCCTGCAGAGTATAGGCTCAGTAGTTAGGGCGCACCGGCTTAGTTGCTACAGACTTTGAGGATCAGGGATCCCACATTCCCCAAATTGGCAGGCAGATTCTCACCCACGGCGCCCCCAGGGAAGTCCTAGCTTCTGTTTCTACTCACTCATTGCTTTTGTTGTTTAGTCGCTGTCTTGACCTATTCTCTGTGACCCCATGGACTGCAGCATGCCAGGCCTCCCTGTCCTTCACCAACTCCTGGAGTTTGTGCAAACTCCTGTCCGTCGAGTCAGTGATGCCATCCAGCCGTCTCATCCTGTCACCCCTTTCTCCTCCTGTTTTCAATCTTTCTCAACATCAGGGTCTTTTCCAGTGAGTCAGTTCTTCACATCAGGTGGCCAGAGGATTGGAGTTTCACCTTCAGCATCAGTCCTTCTAATAAATATTCAGGACTGATGTCCTTTAGAGTGGACTGGTTGGATCTCCTTGCAGTCCAAGGGAGTCTCAAGAATCTTCTGCAACACCACAGTTCGAAAGCATCCATTCTTCGGCGCTCAGCCTTCTTTATGGTTCAACTCTCTCACATCTGTACATGATTACTGAGAAAACCGTAGCTTTGACTGTGTGGACCTTTGATGGCAAAATGATGTCTCTGCATTTGAAAATGCTGTCTAAGTTTGTGATAGCTTTCCTTCTAAGGAGGAAGCGTCTTATAATTTTCTTCTTATTTTCTTACAATTTAAGAGGAGAAGGGGACGACAGAGGATGAGAGGTTGGATGGCATCACCAGCTCGATGGACATGGGTTTGGTGGACTCCGGGAGTTTGTGATGGACAGGGAGGCCTGGCGTGCTGCGGTTCATAGGGTCGCAAAGAGTCGGACATGACTGAGTGCTTGAACTGAACTGAAACTACAGGAAGCTTGGAATTACCCGGTTTCTCTGTTCAGCCTGGGGAACTGATCAGTACCAGGGGCCTTTGCTAATCTTTGTTAATGGATCATTGCCAGCCGTCTCTGATGACAGCAGGGAGGAGGAGGGGAATGTGCTCTCCTTGGGTTCAGGGAGGGCGGGAGAATGCCACATCACACACAGCTGTGTTTCCTGCCCCTGCTCAGCAGCCCCCGTCTTTAAATATCAACTCTTGTCAAGCCCTCCCCCCTCTCTGTGGATATTTCAGCCTTGAGAAAGAAAAAGATCATCTGGAACTTTCCATCTGCGTGCCAGGGGGTTTGAGCCCATTGAAAGCGTGGGTTCAGTTGTGTGCGCTCCAGCAAGCAGTCACGTGGTTTGGGGAATCTTGTTAAAAACCCGTTGGTTTTGTCGGGAGAGAAAAAAATATCTTGCGGCTACGTCTTCTGCAGCCTCCTCAAGGCCTTTTAGTCTAGCGCTGCAAGTGCAAGCCGGGCGTCATAAAAAAGGAAAAAATTAGCAGAACCCGTTCCTTATTTGGGAGCTCCTCGTTCTATTTGTGTGTCTCTCCACTCGTCGCCCTTCTGCAGAGAACACTTCCCCAGGCCCCTGCCTTCCCCTCTCCACAAAGCATCCCTGCACCACGTGCCGTCTGCCCTGCCCCACCCCCACCCCCGCCCCCGCTTGGCAGAAGCGCCTTCCGAATGCCAGATTTTGGGGGGGACCACCCTCTCACCTCACCCTGGCTGCTCCAGAGCCCTCTGCTTCTACCAGGCGTGCTTGTCTTGGGACTTGGGTTTGTCCTCTGCCCGAGGGGCTCCCCAGAAGCCCCCATGCCGGCAGCAGCAGCATTGGGGTAGGGGGCGGGCATTGTAGCATGTCC
>SJXQ01001024.1:192888-228325 GCA_006408695.1 Aepyceros melampus
ATGTCCCCGCTTGGTTATCCAGACTTCAGAGTCCAGTGCCCACGGCCCTGAACAGCTTGCTTCTTTGACCCTTTCGCTTCCCTGGTGGCTCGGATGCTAAAGAATCTGCTTGCGGTGCAGGAGACCCAGGTTTGATCCCTCAGGTCAGGAAGATCCCCTGGAGAAGGCAATGGCAACCTGCTCCAGTCTTCTTGCCTGGAGAATCCCCATGGACAGAGGAGCCTGGTGGGCTACAGTCCACGGGGTCGCAACGAGTCAGACGACTGAGCGCGCGCACACCTACACGTCACTATCCATCCACACCCCGTGTTCATCTTCCCAGACTGAAAGTCTGTCCCCATTAAACACCAACTCCCCGTCTCCTCACTGTCAGCCCCTGGCCCCCAATATGTTGTCTTTATGCATCTGAGTATATTGTAGGTGCTTACAAATGCTGGAATCACACAGCATTTGTCCTGTCTGCTTCTTTTACCTGATATCTTGTCCTCAAGGTTCTCCCCTGTTGTAGCAGGTATCAGAATTTGCTACTTTTTTTTTAAGCGATGAATTCTATGTCATTGTATGGAAAGACCTCATTATATTTAACCACTCATCTGTGGATTGGGCATTGTGGTCTTTTCTGCTGGAACAGGGGTGTTCCCCAATCTCTGGGCTGCAGACCGGTACCTCTGTCTGATCAGCGGTGGCATAGATTAGAAATAAAGTGAGTAATAAATGTCATGCATTTGAATCATCTCCAAACCATCCCCCACGGTCCCACCCCACCACCTTCCTGGTCTCTGGAAAAACTGTCTTCTGTGAAACCGGTCCCTGGTGCCAAAAAAGGTGGGGGATTGCTGCTTTATATACTTTTTTTCGGCTGTTGGGACTGCTCTCCATCTGAGTGTACAAGCATCTCTTTGAGATCCATTTTCGGTTCTTATTAGCGTGTGCTTTTTAAACACAATCAGTTGAGTCGCTCAGTCGTGTCCGACTCTTTGCGACTCCGTGGACCGCAGCACACCAGGCCTCCCTGTCCATCACCAACTCCTAGAGTTTATTCAAACTCAGGCTCATCAAGTCGGTGATGCCATCCAACCATCTCATCCCCTGTCGTCCCCTTCTCCCACTTTCAATCTTTCCCAGCATCAGAGTCTTTTCCAACAATTCAGTTCTTCGCATCAGGTGGCCAAAGTTTCAGCTTCAACATCAGTCCTTGCAGTGAATATTCAGAGCATGACCTAGCAATGGCTTTCACCACCGCCAGCATTTCAAAGTAGCTGTGGGTGTCAGCGGTATTTTTTAAAGTATCTGAGACATCTGAAAGCTAATCTGAAAATGCCTATAGTGTCCTACCGGTTAGAATCTCAGGCTGTGCAGTTTTCACGAGGGCCCGTTGCCCATGTTTCTAATGCAGTTACCTATGGAGTTATGCAAAAGGTGAAGGAAAATAATGTTCTTGCTTCTCCCCAGCCCCCATCCAAGTTCACGGACCCCCTTGACCTCTGGTCTGCGGGTCCGTTCTGGCCTGGTCTGCAGACCGGGTTTCCCAGGACGCACGAGGGACCTGCCTCCTCCGTTCACTGCGGGGACGGGTACCTCTGCCCTTGGTAGCTCCAGCTGATATCCCAGCTACGGAAAATGCTTGCTCAGCTGTGGGGCAAGCTTCCCTCTCCCCGACTCGTGTGTTCATTCATCCCACAAATAGCTTGGTCTGTGCTGTGTGCTTTGCGGGTGCCTGGGGTGCCTGGCAGTGACCCAACCAGGAAGGAATGAGCAAGCGTCCCTCCTGAGGTTGACTGGATCTCAACAGCGACGAGAGTCACGGGGAAACGCAGGTGGCCGTGAAGAAAGTCTCTCTCCTCCTTAGTCACGCTCAGGGGGAGCGTCTTAAGGTAGGACCAGAGGAAGAACTGGAGTCAGAATGCATGCCCGGCCAAGGAGCAGCTTGTGCAAACGTCCTGAGGTTGCCCGGAGCAGAGGTGTCCAGGGAGAGAGGGGAGGGACTGGCCCGTTTGCCGGGCGTCTGGAGACTGACTGAGAAGTTAGTTCTGTCCTGGGAGTATTGAGCAGTAGCTCGGAGGGGAATTCCAGGCTGATGTCCGCTCTGGCTTCTCAGTGGAGAGAGACCTGGAGGAAGTCAGGAAGGGAAGTGCGTTGAGCGACGCTGCCTACTAGAATATTTTGCAGGAGTGGTTCCTTGGCCCGGGGCAGGTGACCCAGGACACGGGGAAGGGAGGGGGTCAGTTAGAGAAAAGACTTTGGAAATTTGTTAGGTGTCTTAGGTAGGATCACTTGGTTAAAGAAGCCCCCTGCCAAGCAGGAGACTCAAGTTCGATCCCTGGGTAGGGAAGAGATTCCTTGGAGGAGGGCGTGGCAACCTGCTCCAGTATTCTCGCCTGGAGAAACCCATGGACAGAGGAGCCTGGCAGGCTACAGTCCATGAGGTCGCAAAGAGTCGGAGACGACTGAGGACAGCATCTTGATTTCTGCCACCTTTCTCCTCCCTTTCATTTTCCTGCCACGGAAACCCATGACGACACGATCCTTCTTAATGCGTTTATATTCCTGTCTTATGGTGCATTCCTTTTAAATCTCTTTGAGACGTGAGGGCAGAACCTTAGCTTTCCTGGCTTTGAGTGTTTAAGATCCAACCCATGTTTTATTGAACGTAACGTAACATTCTTTTCTTCTTCTGAGTCCTGCGTTCCTTGGTGTTTGCACACGTTTCCTGATGAGCACATCACTCTAACTGTAAGAGAGGATGTTGTGGGGACCCTCTGAGCTGGAGCGTCTGTTCCTGGACTTTCCGTGGAGTCTCTAGACTCGCGGGAGGCGGGGTAGTCATTGCTATATAAGAAAGCATTCTCACTATTTGCATTTATAGAGTTTGCCTTTTTAAAAAGAAACTATCTGGATTTTCGTTGAAAAATTATGTAGTCTCCCGAGTGGTGGTTTGCCTCTGTTTCTGTTCTAAGAGCTGGTTGTGAACAGGAGGAAATAACCCATCTCGTCTGTAATGTAAATGTGTTGGTCTTTATAGCATATATGGCACGTAAAACGGTACCAGCCGGGCCGCCGTTGTCAGTGGTTATGTACATCCGCTGTTTTGGAAATCAAATATTTTGGTGTTCATGCACGCTGTATTTTTCCTTATTTATTGGGGGGGGGGTATCACTGCTATATAAGGAGGCCTTCCCACTATTTGCATTTATAGAGCTTGCTTTTTAAAAAGAAATTATCTGGAATTTCATGGGAAAATTACATGGTCTTCCAAGTGGTGTTTTGCCTTTGCTTCTGTTCTCAGAGCTGGTTGTCAACAGGGGGACATAACCCATCTCGTCTGTAATGTAAGTGAGTTGGTCTTTATAGTATACATGACACAAAGCAGTACCAACCGGGCCGCCGTATCAGTTTTGGAAATCAAGTATTTTTGCTGCGCACGCGCTCTCTGTATTTTTACTTATTTATTTGCACGGGGGGAATTATTATTTCTTTTCCCCAGAGAGATTTTGAGTGTAAACAAGTCCTGATCCTGTTTGAAGTGCAGGCTGTCTTGGCTGTTTTTTCCCCCTCTTTTTTTCTGCCTGAGAGGGTTGAAGACTTAAGCACGGGGCAACGTGAGTACACAAGGCAACGTTCCTGCCTTATTTTTCCTTCTAGTCCTGTTTCCTGTGGAAGAAATAAGGGTAATGAGTGCAGCTGTGGGCAGCATTCAAAATGAAGCGGTGTGTGTGTGTGTGTGACTGAGAGAGAGACTCAGAGAGAGAGGGAAGCACAGTCTCTCTTTGTGTAGCCCAGCCAGCTCTGTGCAGAAGTCTGGCTCAGGGAACTTTCCTGAACTTCTCTGGTTATGCATTTTGCGGGGAGAGGTTAGAGGTGAGTTCAAAGTAAGCAGAGCTGGCAGAAGAGGCCATGTGCTGTTAGAGATGACACCTGTGTCTTCCCCCATTCCCTGTCTGGGTGCTCCATGACTGGTAGGTTTCAGAATCGGTCAGCGTATTTATTAACCGGGAGAGAAACATGGGTGACTGTCCAGTCTGGTCTATTCTGGGATCGGATGTGGAGCTTGGGGAGGGCGAGGCGGCCTCCTGGGTCCCTCACAGGCAGCAGTGGGGCCCTGCATGGCCCCGGGATCCTGTCTTTAGGGGTGGTTGACCTCTGTCTGTGGAGGGCCAGGTTGTACCTGTTGCGGCCGTGGAAGTCCCCACGGTCTGTGTTCTCTTCTGTCTGGAGTGGGGACGCAGCCCTAGACCCATGTGATGAACGGAATGTGGCTGTACCTAGTCAAATTCCATTGACCTCCAACTTACTGCAGATGGCAAGATTCCATACTTGTTAATGGCTGCGTAATATTCCACTGGGCATACATCACATCTCCTTGATCCATTCACCTGTTGATGGACATTTAGCTTATTACCATGAGATGGCTGGATGGCATCACTGACTCGATGGACGTGAGTCTGAGTGAACTCCAGGAGTTTGTGATGGACAGGGAGGCCTGATGTGCTGCGATTCATGGGGTCACAGAGTCGGACACGACTGAGCGACTGAACTGAACATGTCTTGGCTATTGTGAATAGTGTTGCTCTGAACACTGAGGTGCATGTATCTTTTCTAATTACAGTTTTTGAGCTTTTCGGAGATACACCAGGAAGGAAATTGCTGGATCGTATGTGAGTTCTAGAGGTTGGACTTTTGAAGAATGAGTGTAGCTGAGAAGCACACCAGCCAGCACCTCTGAAGAGGTTGTGTGCACTTCTTTCTCAGATACCGTGGTCTATTTTTAATGTCAGAGGGAAAAAAGGACCGGAGACACGTCAGTTGTACGAGGCCCTTTGAGAAAAACAACTGTTCACGTCTCACCTGTGCAGGGGTAAGTCGCTTCACATGTGTCTGACTCTGTGTGATGCTATGGACTCAAGCCTATCAAGCTCCTCTGTGCATGGGGTTCTCCAGGCAAGAACACTGGAGTGGGTTGCCATTTCCTTCTCCAACGCATGAAAGTGAAAAGTGAAAGGGAAGTCGCTCAGTCGTGTCCGACACTTCGTGATGCTATGGACTGCAGCCTACCAGGCTCCTCCATCCATGGGATTTTCCAAACTGCAGTGTGACTTAGATAATTCACCATAATCCTTTTAGCCTATATTTAGTCACTAACGCTACATTTGCACTAAAGCAGTTTTAGGTGGAAGTATTTCGGCTCATTTTTGTCATCAGCAAAATTTTCTGTAAGAGGCTGGATGGTGGCTATTTGGGGATTTTTAGACGGTTTGGTATCTGGATGTTGTGTGGCAAAAAGTGGCCACTGCTTGTGTAGACAGACGACGGGCAGCCAGTCACTGTAACATCTTTCCCCTCCCAGGAGTAGCTCTATGCCCAGTAAGCAGCAGCTACCCCCTCCCCTCCAACCAGCCCCCCAAAACCTCTGTCCTGCTGTCTGCGTATGTGACTTGGACCACTCCAGAACATCACTGTGGTTGTCCATTCGTGACGGCCTTTTTTTTTTCAGCGAACATCACGTCCTCAAAGTTCAGCCATTATGTAGCATCTGAAACTCTTTCCTTCGTGAATGGCTGAATGATACTCCACCGTGCTGTATACGGTAACAGTACGTTACTGGAAGTAGATTTTCTTTGTTACTTAGAGTCACTTTAGCTCAGCACAGTTCCCTAGGAATTGTCCTAATGAAAGGAAGGCTTAGGAACCTGCAGTCTTTCCCATTTGAAGGTCAAGGAGGTCTTGAGAGGCCCTGGAGCTCAGCTGCCTATGAAAGTACTCGTCACATGGTGCTGGAGTCCTGAATCCGGGAAAATGTCTTGAAATAGAAGATAGGAGGGATTATCAAGAATGCTTTCAGTCAGTCATGTCCAACTCTTTGCAACACCATGGACTACAGCAGGCTAGACTTCCCTGTCCTTCACTATGTCCTCGGGTTTATTCAAACTCACGTGCATCGAGCTGTGCCATCCAGCCGTCTCATCCTCTGTCATCCCTTTCTCCTGCCGTCTTCAGTCTTTCCCAGCATCAGAGTCTTTTCAAGTGAGTCAGTTCTTCGCACCGGGTGGCCACCGTATTGGAGCTTCAGCTTCAGCATCAGTCCTTCGAATGAATATTCAGGACTGATTTCCTTTAGGATGGACTGGTTAGATTTCCTTGCAGTCTAAGGGACTCTCAAGTCTTCTTCAGCACCACAGTTCAAAAGCATCAATTCTCTGGTGCTCAGCTTTCTTTATAGCCCGACTCTCACATCTATACATGACTACTGGAAAAACCATAGCTTTGACTCTATGGTCCTTTGTCAGCAAAGGAACGTCTCTG
Source organism: Aepyceros melampus (assembly GCA_006408695.1). Lineage (NCBI taxonomy): Eukaryota > Metazoa > Chordata > Mammalia > Artiodactyla > Bovidae > Aepyceros > Aepyceros melampus. Next base: position 199,189 of record SJXQ01001024.1, read on the forward strand.
CTTTTTAATGCGTTGTCTAGGTTTGTCATAGCTTTTCTTCCAAGAATAATAACCTGTATTGACCGGGCTCTCCTCATTTGCTCACCCAGGAGTTTTGCGGCCCCCTGAGAAGGTGACCCCACTCCTGCAGGTTGGGTCTCCTGGGAAGCTGACTCTGGGTAGGGGGTTGGGCATGCGAAGTTCGGGCTGGGGATGGGACCCCCTTTGGAATCGGCAGCTGTGGGTGGGAGAGGAGGAGGAGGCCAGTTTCGGAGGAAGGGGAAGCCGGGCATGAGGAAGCCACATGGCCTCAGGTGACCCCGGGTGCCAGCATCACCCACTCCTGTCAAGAGGCCTTTGCAACCGTTATTCATTGGGGGCATGCCTTAAGGCAGGGCCACTCCTGGCAGTTGGGGGATTCTTGGCAGCAATGATTGCCTCTGTTATACCAATAAAGTATGTCGTTGGCCTTTCCCTGGAAGCCGTCATCTAAAAATACCGAGTCCAGAAGTTCTTGGATGGTTTTGCTTTTTGTTTGCTTTTGTGTGTGCACGTGTGTGCTGTCACTTCAGTCGTGTCTGACGCTTTGCAAGCCCGCCAGGCTCCTCTGCCCATGGGATTCTCCAGGCAAGGATCCTGGAGTGGTTGTCATGCCCTCCCAGACCCAGAGATCGAAACCTGTGTCTTCTGTGTCTCCTGCATTGGCAGGCAGGTTCTTTACCACGGGCACCACCTATCAGGATATGACTTGCTGAAATTCAATCATGAAGGAAGTGCCAGGAGCTAAATGCTGGTAAGCCTGTGTGTCAGGGGAAGGGTACTTCCAGTGGCCTGTTTTGAAAACCAGTTTTTACTGGGACACTTCGCCACATCCATTGTTTATCCTGAGACTTTCTTCCCTGGGGGCAGAGCTGCATAGTAGCAACAGAGAGTGTCCAGACCATGATGTTGAGGATATTTATCATCTGGTGGGAGACACGGACCACCACTGGTGTGAGAAATGTGTACAGCTTTCTGGGATGCAGAAGGCAAAGGCGGTCTTTTTGTTGTTCTTGGGTTTCTTCCAGTTTTATTGAGAGGTAATTGTGACATACGGCTCTGTATAAGTTTAAGGCGTGTAGTTTAACGGTTTGATTTCTATACATCATTTAATCATGACCACGAGAAGTTCAGTGAAAATCCATCATCCATAATCGATGCAAAGGCTTCCCTGATGGTTCATTGGGTAAAGAATCCGCCTGCAACGTGGGAGAGCTGGGTTCGATCCCTGGTTTGGGAAGATCTCCTAGAGAAGGGCATGGCAACCCACTCCAGTATTCTTGCCTGGAGAATCCTGTGGACAGAGGAGCCTGGTGGGCTAGAGTCCAAGGTCTCACAAGAGAATGAGACTGGGCTACTAACCATGCAATGGATAACCAAAAAACAAGAGAAGAAAAATATTTTTCCTCGTGATGAGAACTCTGATTTGCTCTCTTAACTTTCGTTTGTAACATACAAGCAGTGTTAATTAGAATCACCATGGTGTACGTCACATTCCTAGCACTTATGTATAAAAACTGGAAGTCGCACTTTATAAGGACCACCTTCATTCACTTCCCTCAGCCTGCCCAGCACTCGTCTCTGGTAACTGGAAATCTGATCTCTTTTTCTGTGACTTTGATCATCTTTCTGATTGTTTTTGAAGTTGTAATTGACCTGTAGTGCCGGGTCTTTTCCAGGCGCAGAACATAGCGATTCAATATTTCTGTACGTTTGAAAACGATCCCCGGGGTAAGTCTGTAGTTACCGGCTGTCACTGTACAAAGGTGTGACTTTATTACTGACTGTCCTCCTTGTGCTCTATGTTTTTCATGCCTGTGACCCACTTATTTTGTAATGAAGATTTGTACCTCTTCAAGACCAGCCTGAAGAAAAAGAGATGTGAAAAAGGCAAAATGGTTGTCTGAGAGGGCCTTACAGATAGCTGAGAAAAGAAGAGAAGCTAGAGCAAAGGAGAAAAGGAAAGATATACCCATTTGAATGCAGAGTTCCAAAGAATAACAAGGAGGGATAAGAAAGCCTTCCTCAGTGATCAATGCAAAGACATAGAGGAAAACAATAGAATGGGAAAGACTAGAGAGCTCTTCAAGAAAATTAAGAGATAGCAAGGGAACATTTCATGCAAAGATGGGCTCCATAAAGGACAGAAATGGTATGGACCTAACAGAAGCAGAAGATACTAGAAGAGGTGGGAAGAATACACAGGAGAACTGTACAAAAAAGATCTTCATGACCCAGATAATCACAATGGTGTGATCACTCACCTAGAGCCAGACATCCCGGAATGTGAAATCAAATGGGCCTTAGGAAGCATCACTACGAACAAAGCTAGTGGAGGTGATGAAATTCCAGTGGAGCTGTTTCAAATCCTGAAAGATGATGCTGTGAAAGTGCTGCACTCAATATGCCAGCAAATCTGGAAATCTCAGCAGTGGCCACAGGACTGGAAAAGGTCAGTTTTCATTCCAATTCCAAAGAAGGGCAATGCCAAAGAATGCTCAAACTACCGCACAGTTGCACTCATCACACACGCTAATAAAGTAATGCCAAAATTCTTCAAGCCAGATTTCAGCAATACGTGAACCGTGAACTCCCTGATGTTCAAGCTGGTTTTAGAAAAGGCAGAGGAACCAGAGATCAAATTGCCAACATCCGCTGGATCATGGAAAAAGCAAGAGAGTTCCAGAAAAACATCTACTTCTGTTTTATTGACTACCCCAAAGCCTTTGACTGTGTGGATCACCACAAATTGTGGAACGTTCTTCAAGAGATGGGAATACCAGACCACCTGACCTGCCTCTTGAGAAATCTGTATGCAGGTCAGGAAACAACAGTTTGAATTGGACATGAAACAGCAAACTGGTTCTAAATAGGAAAGGAGGATGTCAAGGTTTTATATTGTTACTGTGCTTATTTAACTTCTATGCAGAGTACATCATGAGAAATGCTGGATTTGATGAAGCACAAGGTGGAATCAAGATTGCCAGGAGAAATATCAGTAACCTCAGATAGGCAGATGACACCACCCTTAAGGCAGAAAGTGAAGAGGAACTAAAAAGCCTCTTGAAGGTGAAAGAGGGGAGTGAAAAAGTTGGCTTAAAACTCAACATTTGGAAAACTAAGATGATGGTATTTGGTCCCATCACTTCATGGGAAATAGATGGGGAAACAGTGGCTGACTTTATTTTTGGGGCTCCAAAATCACTGCAGATGGTGACTGCAGCCATGAAATTAAAAGACTCTTGCTCCTTGGAAGAAAAGCTTTGACCCACCTAGACAGCATATTAAAAGGCAGAGACATTACTTTGCCAACAAACGTCCATCTAGTCAAAGCTGTGGTTTTTCCAGTAGTCATGTATGGATATGAGAGTTGGACTATAAAGAAAGCTGAGCGCCGAAGAATTGATGCTTTTGAACTGTGGTGTTGGAGAAGACTCTTGAGAGTCCCTTGGACTGCAAGGAGGTCCAACCATTTGCGAGCCTGAATTTCTAACTAGTTGAAGGAAGGTCCCCCCCGAAGGTGTGATGCTTCCAGATTCCTGTAGGAGTGGGTACTGGAGTCTGCTGTGCCGACTATCTGCCCCAAGACAGTCAGAGACACACTGGTTCCAGGGCTCAGACACCCTGCCCTTGGTTGCAGGCACTGCGTATCCTCAGCCGCACCAGACAATGACATGAAGGGCTTGGGAGACTCTCGGTGGTGACCTGTAGGAAACCTCGATTCCAGAAGCTTTTCCTGTTCCAAGCGTGGATGAAGAGGTTAATGTCTGGCAACACAGTGAATTAAAAACACGACCCAAGACACAATAGGAAAAGCTCATCAATGTGGGAATGCATTTATGAATTCCTCCCCTCTTAGAAGACTTTAAAAGCCTTAAAAGGGTGATTCTGAGAAAACCAGCTCCAGAAGGATCCCGTTTATAGTTGTCTTTCCAGTGAACGTGTGTTTATAAGCCAGATGTTTTCCGTAATGGAATGAGGTGGTCTTTCCTCTCCTTCGCTTCTGTTTCTTTTGTTACGTAAATAGCTTCTGGGTCTGCTTGACACTGTGGGTTCACCAAGTCAAGCAAGATTTGTTTTATTACCTAATGATTTTTATTGTGTGTTCCAGCTTGCCTGCTTCTAATAAATTGGCAGAAATTAAAGAGTTTCCTTAAATTTTGCCAGCAGGATTTAAAAAGCAATTAACGCAAATTCAGTTATTACATTCAAAATTATCATCTGGGTAAATTATAGTTTAAAATTCAATTTATACTAAATCCTACACTTTAATGAACAAACCACATCACACATTTTTTATGTTCTTACATTATCCATGGCTTTAAAGCAGTAGAACAGTACTTCTTTTTTTTTTTTTTTTAATGCTATATGTTTTTCCTTCTCCTATCCTTTCAAAAGTATTTATGCTTTTCTTTCAGTATAGGGTGAGAAAATCCTACCGGCTTCTCAGTTATAATAGTTTGTCTTTCTGTCACAAATAGGCGTGTATCTGGCTTGACTTCAGCTCCTGAAATCTTAACATGTAACCTTAGGAGAATGTCTCTGGAAGTGTTCCCAAATGTGTCTATTTTTGAATGGCACATTTTCATTTTCACCTTCATTTGTACTTTCTCATCACATTTTTAGATGTATTCAATTATAGAAATAGCTCCCTTTCTCAAAGGGCCTCCCAGTGGCTCAGTGGTAAAGAATCTGCCTACCAATGCAGGAGACACGGGTTCCATCCCTGGGTTGGGAAGATCCCCTGGAGAAGGGCATGGCAACCCACTCTAGTACTCTTGCCTGGAGAATCCCATGGACAGAGGACCCTGGTGGCCTACAATCCATGAGGTCACTGAGAGTCAGACACGACTGAATACCTAACACCAGAGGCAGGTTGAACTGGCCCAGGTGCAGCCCAGTTTTAAGAATGATAGTGTGTGTTGAAAATGAAATTAAAAGACGCTTGCTCCTTGGAAGAAAAGCTATGACCCACCTAGACAGTGTATTGAAAAGCAGAGACCTTATTTTGCCAGCAGAGATCCGTATGGTCAAGGCTGTGGTTTTTTCCAGCAGTCATGCATGGATGTGAGAGTTGGATCATAAAGAAGGCTGAGCACCAAAGAACTGATGCGTCTGAACTGTGGTGTTGGAGAAGACTCTTGAGAGTCCCTTGGACTGCAAGGAGATCCAACCAGTCCATTCTAAAGGAGATCAGTCCTGAATATTCATTGGAAGGACAGATGCTGAAGCTAAAACTCTGATACTTTTTGCCACCTGATGTGAAGAACCGAGTCATTGGAAAAGACCCTGATGCTGGGAAAGACTGAAGGCGGGAGGAGAAGGGGATGACAGAGGATGACATGGTTGGATGGCATCACCGACTTGGTGGCCATGAGTTTGAGCAAACTCTGGGACTTGGTGATGGACAGGAAGGCCTGGCGTGCTGCAGTCCTCAGGGTCACAAAGATTCGGACAGAAACGAGTGACTGAAGTGTGTATTGAGGACTTGGGAGGTCTGAGAAGTTTGCTGGCTGCTGCGTATTCCTTCTCTCGGGGAACCCTAATAACGACCTTCCTCTTATGATCCCATTATACAGATGAGAAAAGAGAGGCTTAGAGAGAGGAGCGGTCTCCACCCCGAACACATCTGTTGTTCTTATTTATAGGGGACAGCCTGGGCCCAGACGGGTCGTGAATGTCCTTTCCTACTGCTTTTTTTGCCCACGCGTTGGAGCAGCGCAGAGCCTGATAGAGCGGGTGTTAGTCGGCTCTGACTGCCGTAACTAAGGGCTGCACGCTGGGCTTCTTGAAGACATTGCTTCCTCACTGTCCTGCAGGCTGGAGTCAAGAGATCCAGGTGTCCTCGGGGCTAGTTTCCCTCCAGGCTTCTCCCCTTGGCGTGTGGATCCTGTCTCCTCCCTGTGTGTTCACTTGGTATTTATTCCCTCTCTTTGTGCGCGTCTGCGTCCTGATCGGTTTCATTCTTAACAATGACACCACTCGCATGGGAGCTGTGCCCACCCTGATGATGTCGTTTAACCGAATCACCTCCTTTTTTTTTTTTAAACACCCGTCTTCACCTCCAGCCACATTCTCAGGTCCTGGGAAGTCGGGGTGTCATTGTCTGAGTTTTGGGGGAAAACACCAGTCCCATGAGAGTCAACACTTGGGTGTGTTGGCTGTGTGAGTACCTGTTTCCTTTCTGTGTTCTTTGGGGTAGTTCTCTCTGTTCTTATTTCATATCCATGCATTCTTCTCCCACTGCCCCCCTTTTTTTTTTCCCTTAAAGTTTTTTTTTTAATTGGAGGGTAATTGCTTTACAATGTTGTATTGGTTTCTTCCATAAAACAGTGTGACTCGGCCATAACTCTGTATATATCCCCTCCCTCTTGAGCCTCCGTCCCTGCATACATTTCTTAAGTAGCAGTTTTATAGACAGAATTTCTTTTCCATTTTTGAAATGGAGATATAACTGACATATAACCAGGCAGATTTTCTGATTATTATATAATAACTTTAATAGTAAATTATTAAAAGGTGAAGAAAAGGTTTTACCTAAGAATTAAGAAACATGTACCTAGACAATCTTTCGCTTAAGGAGACAAATCAAAAGGGAAATTTTTATTGCTTAAAAGCAATAAAGAGGAAATATGAAAACTAAAACCGACCTAGCAGAGGCTGTCCTGGGAAAAATGTTTATGACCTATTACCATTCTCTTTTAATTGGAGAAATAAGGCTAAAAATAAGTGAACAAAGGATTTCTCTTAAAGAACTAGTGAAATGACAATAAAACCAACCAACCAAACAAAAAACCCTTGTAGTCTGTGTGTGTTACTAGCTCGGTCGTAGCTGACTCTTCTGTGACCCCATGGGCTGTAGCTGCCAGACTCCTCTGTCCAGGGGATTTTGCAGGCACGGATACTGGAGTGGGTTGCCCTTTCCTTCGCCAAGGGGAATCTCCCCGACCCAGGGATCAAACCTGCCTCTCCTGCACTGGCAGGCAGGTTCTTTTACCGGTCTTGCCCCTGACTGGTGTTTACATGAAATTTTGTTGAAGAAAGCAGTTCTGCTCTTCAGGAAAGTGTTCTGGAGTTGGGAAGCTAGATTAGGAAAACAATTGTGGAAACGCTTTGCTTTCCTTCTGAGTGAGAATCTTCAATGAGAAGACGTGGCTTCCCCTTTTCAGGTGTTGAGAAAATGCAGTTTTCAGGTTCTGACCCCCCAGAGAAGAGCGTCCACGTGCTCTGAATTCCTCCCTGGACATACCAGATGCTCGTTCGGTGACCCTCAGGTCAGGACAGTTTCCAAGGCATAAATGGACTCCCTCGCACACAGTTAGACACAGAGTAAGGACGTGGTGACGGTTTGGTATTTATGCGGTATTCTGAGAACATGAAGGTCGGGTGGGTGTTGAATTAGCAGCCCAGAGGGTTCGGGTTGCCAGGAATTCAGACAGTGTCTCTGCCCCTGGCTGTCATACTCGAGGGGCTACGGTTGAGTTCAGCTGACGGTGCCTCATCTGTTACTCGTTTAGGAATCAGTTTTGCTTAGCCTCTTTGTCATGTGCAGCCCTTTTGCAACCCCGTGGACGGCAGCCCACCAGGCTCCCCAGTCCATGGGATTCCCCAGGCAGAAATGCTGGCGTGGGTTGCCATTCCCTTCTCTAGGGAATCTCCCCACCCAGTGATCGAACCTGCGTCTCTAGCTTCGCCGGGTGCCGTGAGCAACCAAGGAAGCCCCTTAGAAGTCCGTAGAACATCATTAATGCCTAATGCTTAGTACTAATGAAAACATGCTTTATACTTTTCCTGTTTGGATATAAGTAAGTTGTTGTTGTTGCTCAGTTGCTCAGTCATGTCCAACTCTTTGCGATCCCGTGGAGTACACCACGCCAGGCTTCCCTGTCCTTCACCATCTCCCAGAGTTGGCTCAAACTCATATCCATTGAGTCGGTGATGCCATGTAACCATCTCATCCTCTGTCATCCCTTTCTCCTCTTTCCTACCTTCAGTTTTTCTCAATCTATATAAATGTGCATGTGTAGTCTGTTGCTAAATTGTGGACTCTTTGTGACCCTGTGGACTATAACCTGCGGGTCCCTCTGATCATGGGATTTCCCAAGCAAGAATATTGGAGAGGGTTGCTATTTCCTCCTCCAGGGAATCTTCCCGACCCAGGGATTGAACTCCGGTCTTCTGCACTGGCAGGCGGATTCTTTACCACTGAGCCGTCTGGGAAGCCTGGTCTATATAAATAAGTCTCTACATAAATGCTATATCTAGGCGCAGCTATACATTACTACTGTGAAAAGAGTATTTAGAGGGAGCTATTTTATTGTAATTATGGGCATGGGAGGTTTTAAAGTGATATAAATTTAACAGACCAGCAATAGCGTATTGATGAGAAAGACGGGTGATATTGGGGTCTGGAGGCATGAGTGTTTAAGGTCCTATGGTTTATTCCCCAGGTGTTTTTGAATGATTCACTTTTTACATGGGTTGCCATTTCCTGCTCCAGGGGATATTCCTGACCCAGAGATCGAACCAGGGTCTCCCGCATTGTAGGCAGACACTTTACCGTCTGAGCCACCAGGGAGGTCACTGTTTAACACAGAATGACTTGAAATTGATTGGCCTGGAATAGCCAGTACATGCCTCAGGACTCGTGTATACCAGTGAGATACCCAATTGTGGCATATTGTTAAGGAACTCTTGACGACATGAAGCGCTCAGTAATGGGTGTTCTTATCCCGTGAGATGGTTGGATGGCATCACTGACTTGAGGGACCTGAGTTTGAGCAAGCTCCAGGAGTTGGCGATGGACAGGGAGGCCTGGTGTGCTGCAGTCCACGGGGATCGCAAAGAGTCAGACACGACTGAGCGAGTGCACCGAACTGAACTGATCCCGTGACGGGTCCAGGAGTGTCCTCTCCATTTGAAGAGTGCCGTCTGCACAAGGTATTGCGATGGTTACTGTGTGGCCATTACCTAACGCTTGTCACATTCTAAGTGTATCGGGCAGCCCTTGTCTGGCCAAGCATGGGAATTGCACACTCTTGATCACGCGGCTGTTTTGCCAATAACCGTAGCAAGTTAAGTAAGCCCCGTTCGGCACACACAGGTAACAATTAGGAAATAATTTGCAAGAAACCCGAGCGTACATGTTGACCCAGCAGTGTGGTTCCTGTCGCCATAAAAGCAAAGGGCAGCTTGCCCACCACCGTGGTTCATTCAACCTCGCTGAGAAGCAAGCATAGCTACATACTGAAACGACGTGGCAGTCACAGGCTGCTCGTTGAAATTCACCATAATGACCTTTTCCGGCTATCACACGGAGGTAATGACTTTAATTTCTCTTCTGCTTGAAGGATGAGAGCCATCTCCCTTGGAACAGAAAACTCAAGTGCAAAAAAAAAAAAAACAAACCTGTTCGCAGATGTCTTTCTCTTAGGTTGATTCTTCCTGGAGTGGTTTTGAGCCTCTCCTCTGCCTCTCTTTCCTTTTCAGTCTTGATGTAATTAATTGCTCAAAGGTCAGTCCTCTGATGCCTTCCAGAGTTGCCAAAGGCCTTTGAGGCGATCCTTGGGAACTCGTTTCAGTGTGGGGGTTCAAAGTGCTGACTCTGAGCAGAGGTCAGTGTGGGGGCCTGGCGAGGGTTGGGGGAGTCTCAGGAATCTTGGACCTTCCACCGGTTGAGACACGTATAGTCTTGCCTGATCGTGTGTGTTGGGTCCAGAAACGTCCTGCTGTCCCTGTTCGGGGGTGTGGAAGACTTTGCTGTCGGGGGGAATTCTGCTTTCGATTGTATCTCCCTTTCCAGCACTGTGTCATGGCGGTGGTTGGTGGTGATTGAGTCACTAAGTCGTGTCCAACTCTTGGGACCCCGTGGACTGTAGCCCACCAGGCTCTTCTGTCCACGGGATTCTCCAGGCAAGAATACTGAAGTGGGTTGCCATTGCCTTCTCCACGGGACCTTCCTGATCCAGGGTCTCCTGCGCTTGCAGGCAGGTGCTTTACCGACTGAGCTATGAGGGAAGGCATACAGTAGGTGCTTACTAAGTCCCTGGGGAGTGACTGGAAGGATGGCCTTGACCCGCCTGCATTGGGCACTGTGTTGTGAGAGGATTCAGCTGTGTTGAGGACCATTATTAACCCTAGATCTTTGTTAATTTTATGTTTTGTTTTCAATTTAGGGGAAAATTTTATTTCTGACTGCACCATGTGGTATGGCGGGGTGGGGGGTGTCTTAGTTCCCTGACCAGGGGTCGACCCCTCCTCAGCCCTTGCCTTGGAAGCATGGAATCACTAATCACTAATCACTGGGCCACCAACCCGGGAAGCCGTGGATTTTTTAGCTGATGCTGCCTCTGACCTTGAGGACTGACTACCCGGAAACCTGAGACCTTTGCATCTGTTGAGGGTGCTTTGCCTTGGTCCCTCTGTCCTGCTGTGACGGAGTCTTAATACCATAAGCTTCTTGCTGTTGTTGGGTCGCCGCAGAGCACTCAGGAGAGTTGTCTGTGGTCTGTACAAGGCTCTCATTCGCTGTCTATTTTATACATAGAATCAGTAGTGTGCAGGTGTCCATTTCAGTGTCCTCCCACTCCATTCTTGGGGTTTTGGTTTCCTTTGCCGGTCTTTTCCTTTGTTGTTGTTGAGTTGCTAAGTTGTTTCTGACTCTTTGCCCCCCCCCCCCCCATGGAGTGCAGCACGCCAGGCTTCCGTGTCCCTCACGATCTCTGAAGTTTGCGCACATTCATGTCCATCGAGTCGGTGATGCCATCCGAACCATCTCATCCTCTGTCGTCCCCTTCTCCTCCCGCCGTCAGTCTTCCCCAGCATCAGGGTCTGTTCCGATGAGTCGGATCTTCGCATCAGGCGGCCAAAGTATTGGAGCTTCAGCTTCAGCATCAGTCCTTCCAATGAATATTCAGGACTGATCTCCTTTAGGATGGACTGGTTGGATCTCCTTGCAGTCCAAGGGACTCTCGAGAGTCTTCTCCAGCACCACAGTTTGAAAGCATCGGTTCTTTGGCGCTCAGCCTTCTTTATGGTCCAGCTCTCACATCCACACATGCCTGCTAGAAACATGTGTGCTAAGTTGTCTCAATTGTGTCCGACTCTTTGCGACCCTGTAGACTAGCCCACCAGGCTCTTCTGTCCGTGGGATTCTCCAGGCAAGAATACTGGAGTGGGATCCTATGCCCTCGTCCAGAGGGGTCTTCGTGACCCAGGGATCGAACCTGTGTCTCTCACATCTACTTGTGTTGCTAGGTGGGTTTTTTACCACTAGTTCCAGCTTCTTTGTGGAGAAGGAAATGGCAACCCACGCCAGTATTTTTTTGCCTGGAGAGTTCCATGGACAGAGGAGCCTGGTGGGCTACAGTCAGTCCCTGGGGTCACAAAGAGTGGGACACGACTGAGGCACTAACACACACCGACCTTCTTTGGGCTGCAGTCCACGGGGCGGCAGAACAGCTGGACACGACCGAGCGGCGAAATACCATGAAGCGGCTGCCTCATAAGACGACAGAAACATCTTCATGGTCCTGGAGGCCAGAAGGGACACGTGTTGCAGGCGCTTTTGTTGGCTGCTGAGAGCCTGCCTGCTGGTTCCTAACACGGTCATTTCCTTGCTGTGTCGTCACTGCTGGAAGGGCCGGCGGAGCTCAGTGGGATCTCATTCATAAGGGCACTCCCGCCCTTCTGGAGGACTCCATGCTCAAGTCCTGCCACCTCCCACAGTCCCCAAGTTTAATCATCCCTTGGGGGGCGGGTTTCCACGCACGGGTTTTGGGGGAAACACAAGCGTTCAGTCGTGGCAGGGATCAAATAGGCGAGAGACGTCTTTGATGATGGCCTGTCAAGTATGCCCTCTCATGAGGGACACGCCCAGTAGACTGAGACGAATGGAACCTGTTAATTACGCAGCGGAACCGGTTCCCCGATTCACAGGTCAGGCGAGGAGTTGTACAGTCTTGCGTGCTGGCGCTTCGTGGTGATCAGGGTGAGAACAGCTCTTGAATTCATCTTTGAATAGCCTCGTAGAAACAAGAGTTCTCATTCTTTATTTTTTTTGTAAGGGGGAGTTGCATTTTATTAAATTCTGTGTTTTTTTTAATTGAGATAGTGTTGATGGACAATAGTACGTAAGCTGAGAGTTCTTTTAAAAAAGACAAGGGTATCGGGAATAGCTCTTTCTTGCTGTCTTGGGGAGGTCACACAACAGATGAGGGACGTGTGCCTTGGTGATAGTGCTGGAGGTCGCTGGAACTGGAGACGGTGACGTGTGTAAGAGTGGTAGCGTTTGCTCGGGGCTCCACGTGTATCAGACATCTCAGTGAGGACCACCGGTTGGGGTGAACGCAGGTCCAAGCCAGGATGGAGCAGGCAGGACAAAGTGGGGCCATTTGGGTGGTGCTCGGAGGTATTTAAAGGGAAGCAGGGAGCTTGGACTTTGAGGGGGTGACTTTCATGGGGTCTTGAAGGCCCATGCTTGGAGAATGGAACGCAGTGTATAGAAAGAGGAGAGGCCACCGAATGTTGTTGTTATTGTTTTTTTTCACAGAGAAACGGGCACACCAAAAGCCGTACCTAAAATATATACAGTGGAATATCACTCAGCCATAAAAAAGAGTGCAGTAATGCTATTTGCAGCCACATGAACAGACCTAGGGACTGTCATACTTAGTGAAGTCAGTCATTCAGGGAAGGAGAAATCCGACATGACCCTCTTTATATGAAGAATCTAAAAAGAAATGATACAAATGAACTTATTTACAGAAAGAAAGAGACTCTCAGATTTAGCGAATGAACTTACGGTTACCAGGGGGAGGGATGGGGGAAGGGGGACAGTCAGGGAGTCTGGGATGGACGTGGACACACTGCTGTATTTCACATGGAGAACCAGCGAGGACCTGCTGGACAGCACAGGGAACTCTGCTCAATACTCTGTAATAACCTTATGGTTCCCAGGGGGAAGGATGGGGAAGGGGTAGTCAGGGAGTCTGGGATGGACATGGACACACTGCTGCATTTAACATGGGGAACCAGCAAGGACCTGCTGGACAGTACAGGGAACTCTGTTCAATGTCATGTGGCAGGTTGGATGGGAGGGGAGTTTGGGGGAGAATGGATACATGTATATGTATGGCTAAGTCCCTTCGAGGTCCACCTGAAACCATCACATCATTGTTAATTGGCTATACTGACATATAAAACAAAAAATTAAAAGATAACTGTACACGAGGAAAAAATGATCTGAGAGTAACGTATACATCCAGTTGGTGCCTGTGTTTCTGTGGGCTGAGTCCATGTACCCCCATCATTCCCTAAGCTAAGCGTGTTTTTACATTTTAAAGAGCCGTGGAAGAGGAGTGAGCAGCCACATGTAACACAGTCCATGTGTGATCCCTGAAGCCTGCGATACTTGTTATGAACGCTTGGCCCTTCACTCAAGTAGTGCCAAGCCCTGCTGGGTTGGAAAGGACAGGACAACCTGGTTTTTCCTTTAATAAGAGGAAGTTGAGCTCATGTGTAGTTAGCTAAGGGCAGGGATACTTTGGAACTAGAGAAATGAGGCTGGAGACTGGCCCAGGACAGGAGGGGAGGGTGGAATCAAGAAGCTATTTTGCAGGGAGCCTCTCTGGGAAAGTGTTAGTCGCTCAGTCGTGTCTGACTCCCTGCAGTTCCATGGACTGTAGCCTGCCGGGCTCCTCTGTCCATGGGCTTCTCCAGGCAAGAATACCAGAGTGGGTTGCTATTCCCTTCTCTAGGGAATCTTCCTGACCCAGGGATCGAACCTGGGCTTCTGCATTGCAGGAGGCAGATTCTTTTCTGTCAGAGCCATCAGGGAAGGCTGATTCTTTGTCTCAGAGTGAGTGGGAAGACTCCCTGTAGAAGGTGAGCTTTGGGGTGTAGAAGATGGCAGTGGAGACTCTGTGCATCGCACCGGGGGTGCGGGGTGAAGGGAGCTGGCCTCGTAGCAGCACGGAGCTTTCTGCAACCTGTGCCGTCAAGAGCAAAGTCCCGAGGCAAGTGGTGTTTGTGTATGTGGGTGAAACGTCACACATTGTGTCACTTGGTGACTTCTCCATAAAACCACGTGCTCCTTGGTCATCCTGGGAGGTGTTCAGCAGTCCAGGATGTCTTGATGATTCTTGTTTATGAGTGTTTGGAGCAGGTACCTGGCATCAGGTGGAACAGGTGCTGCGTAATGCTTGCCGAATGAACGAGTGAATGGATCCCGGATGGCGCAGCGGGCTAGTTAAATATGGGGAGCATCCCTTTTCAGTCGCAGCGGTTCCTCAGGTCAGGGCAGTCCCTCAGTCAAGTAGCCACTAACCAGAGTTAGCCAAGAACTTTGTGCAGGGGGTAGAAGCCTTTGGTCATCTGTGCCCAGCCAAGCGGTTCCGGCCAGGCCAGTGAACTCCTGAGATGGGCCTTGCCAGACAGAAGGACTGAATTGTAAATTTTGTTTATACCTTTTTCTGGGTAACAAAGATAGCAAATACGACTATTTGAAGCATTGTAAAAATGTCGAGTTTTGTGGCTTTCAGTTCACTTCCCAGCCTTTACCATCGTTCGTTTCCAGAAACTTGGCAACTGCCCACACCAAAACTGTGTCCCCATGAAGCACTAACTCCCCAGCCTCCCTGTCTCCCGGAGCCTGATCATCTCTGTTCTACTTTCTGCCTCTCTGGATTTGACTGTTCTGTGATGAGTGGAATCAGTATGTATCCTTCAGTGATGAGCTTACGTTCCCTTGAGGCTCATTTCATGTTGGAGCAGGTGTCAGACTTCCTTCCTCTTGAGGCTGAAATCACATTCATTGCCTTTCGAACGCTTGCCAACTGTGGTGCTGCAGAAGACTCTTGAGAGCCCCTTGGACTGTAAGGCGATCCAACCAGTCCATCAATAAAGGAAATCAGTCCTGAATATTCATTGGAAGGACTGATGCTGAAGCTCCAATACTTTGGCCACCTGATGGGAAGACCCGACTCATTGGAAAAGACCCCGATACTGGGAAAGATTGAAGACAGGAGGAGAAGGGGATGACAGAGGATGAGATGGTTGGATGGCATCACCGACTCAATGGACATGAGTTTGAGCAAGCTCCGGGAGTTGGTGATGGACAGGGAGGCCTGGCGTGGTGCAGTCCGTGGGATCGCAGAGAGTCGGACGTGACTGAGCGACTGGACGGCAGCAGCAGTATTCCACTGTGGGTATATATATGTCACGTTTTTTCTACCTACTCATCCATCGATAGATGTGTGTCTTGTCTCTGCCTTTTGGCTACTGTGAATAATGCTGCTGTGACCGTTAAGTGAGTTTATCCTTTAGCTTACAGAGACACTGAGGTGTGTGGGGGGCTGCCCACGGGAGCAGTGGATGGCATGGGGAAACCTGGAAGACTGAAGGCTTTGGAAGGAGCATGCGTCCTTGTGATTATGAACAACCCCAAGCTAGGAGTGTGATTGAAGGCTTTGGAAGGGGTGTGCGTTTTTGTGGTCACGAGCAGCCCCGAGCTAGGAGTGTTTGAGATGGTGGGAGTGCATCTGTGATCAGGTCATGAGCATCGAAGGCCATGGAGGCTTTGAGACTCTGACTCGGGAGCCCAAGTATTAACCATGTGGGTGTCTGTGCCGTGTGTCTGAGGATTCAGTTCATTGTTGAAACACTAATGATTTATGGAGACCGGAGATTAGGTTTACTTTGACTTGTGTTCTGTTTTTTTTTTTTTTTTTTTTAATTCCCTCAAGGGTCCTACCTTTGAGACGGTCTTGCTGCTGTGCCTCTTTTGATGGTTTCCATCTGGTTTATGGGACTTTTCTTGCAGTAAAGAGATGAGTTTCAAAAGGTTTATTAAAACAATTTTTTTTTTTTTTTAAAAATTTAAGGTTTCCCTGGTGGCTCAGGTGGTAAAGAATCGTCCTGCAATGTGGGAGACCTGGGTTCGATCCCTGGGTGGAGAAGATTCCCCTGGAGAAGGGAATGATGACCCACATCCAGTATCCTTGCCTGGAAAATTCCGTGGGCCGAGGAGCCTGGCATGTGACTATCCATGGGGTCCATGACCTTTGTGACAGTCACACTGCTGTTCTGGTTTTGATTGTTTCTGTCTGGTTTATGGGACTTTTCTTGCTGTAAAGAGATGGGTTTTGAAAACAATTTTTAAAACAAATTTTAAAATTTCCATTTGGCCAGCGCTGGGTCTTCATGTCTGTTTGTGGCGTTTTATCTAGTGGCGATGGCAGGGACTCTTCGTTAATGATGAGGTCATTCAGGATGACTGCTCTTCATTGTGGTGGGCAGTAGATTCTGTTGTTCTTGGAACACAGACCCTAGAGCTCAGGCTCAATAGTTAGGGTGCACGGGCTTACTTGCCCTGAGGCGTGTGGAATCTTCCCGGACCTGGGATTGAACCCCTGTCCCGTGCATTGGCAGGCCGTTTCTAACCACTTGGAGCCGCGGGGAAGGGTCCCTGTCCTAAAGGGTGGATGGGAGGTCTCTGTCTGGTGCCGTAGCAGTTTCTTCAGTGGCATTTGCTCCTTTTTACTGTTTGTTGTTTGGGAAGGAGTGTCAAGCATCCAGACCCCGGAGTGTGTTCAGTTGTCTATGGATGACCATTTGGGAGGTGCAGGTGCCCGGGGAAGGGTGAATGCTTGAGTGCTGCGCTGTGTGTGCCTCTGGGAGGAGCAGACCTGGGGCGGTCCTGTCTATACCAGCCAGACTGCCTGCAGCAGGGTGGAGGGAGGCGGGGACATGGAGTGTGTATAATCCAGAAACTGTGGTGCTTAAATAGGAGGGCTGAGGAGGGGCCAGCTTAGGGTTAAAAGTGGGGGAGACGCTGATAAGGAATTCGAACTTTGATTCCACGAGAGCTCAGCAGGTAGAGAATCCGCCTGCAATGCAGGAGACCCCCGTTTGATTCCTGGGTCAGGAAGATCCCCTGGAGGAGGGATAGGCTACCCACTCCAGTCTTCTTGGGCTTAGCTAGTGGCTCAGCTGGTAAAGAATCTGCCTGTAATGCAGGAGACCTGGGTTCAATCCCTGGGTTGGGAAGATCCCCTGGAGAAGGGAAAGCCTCCCCAACTCCAGGATTCTGGCCTGGAGAATTCCATGGACTGTATAGTTCATGGGGTCGCAAAGAGTCGTACGTGATTGAACGACTTTCACTTTTTCCTTACCCTTCTGAAGATTTTATTAGAGTGACTGCAAAGAGGAGAGCGGTAGATGCTGGGTTGGGTGGGGGCGGGGGTGAAAAGCAATGTGTGGACACATGTGAACTCGCTCCAAGGCACAGAGCCCTTCGTGTGAGCTTCATCACAGCACTGAGGTCCCACGGAGGTCGTGGGTGTCCTGGAAACGGCGTGGTCTTGCCTGGAAGGTGACTTGGGCCCGGGTGGATCGAAGCTCCTCCGTTGCACAGCTGTGGCGCCCGGTCAGGGTCACCCCTTCCTGCCTTGGCTTCTAAATCAGGAGGAGGGAGTTGGCAATGTTTATTTCCTAAGGTGGTTGTGTGAGTTCGGTGAGGTAGCCCAGGTGCCAATCCGGGTGCGTGGACACTTGGGGAAGGTTAGTTTCTGTTAGACACAAGGGTCGTCTTCTCATGGTCCCTACATCCTTTTCTTTCTCGTGACTTAATTTAGGTTATTCTGGAAAACTGGGCTCAGGTGTCACCTTCTCCACGGGGCATCTCTCTCTCTCTCTCTCTCTCTCTCTGCCACCCAGATGGCACTTTCTGCCCTATGTTTTGTAATACGCCGTGGGCAGTCTGTGGTGGCAATCCTGTGTTGTCTTGTAGTAATCTGTAGATATACTCCTCTCTCTTTTCCCACGACACTGCCCTCTGTGTTACGGCCAGGGCTCTAGCATGTTCATTGTATAGTTCGACACTCGAATAGAGCCTGGCACGCCGCGTGTACACAGGCAAACAGGTGAAGGCCACGTGGTGGAATCATCTCCTCCCAACCCTTGATATCTAATCAACCGGAAGGGCATGTCCCGGCAATCGCTGGTGATCCTTGCAGGTTGTAAGCAGAGAGTTAGAGCTAACCTCACCCAGTGGGCTCCCGAAGGGTGCCCAGGGCGGGATAGATTTGGTTCTGGCTAGAATCCTAGAGGACCTCCATCGCTGGCAGCGGAACAGGGTTTGTGCGTTTAGGACGGGTGGTCCTGGTAGCTCAGGGAGGAAGCAAGAAGCGAAGCCGTGGACCCTGTGGACAGAGATCGCGCGGTCCGTTATCAGCATCATCATTGTGATCCCAGTGTCAAGAGCTCACATGTGCCTGGCGCTCACTTAAGGGCCAGGCAGGGGGTTGGTGATGGACAGGGAGGCCTGGCGTGCTGCAGTCCATGGGGTCACAAAGAGTCGGACACGACTGGGTGACTGAACTGAGCTGAAAACTCAGGGTTTGGGTTCCAGGGGGTCAAGTGTACTAGATGGGTTATCAGAACAAACAATGAGGCCCAGAACACAAGTTACAAAGAAGCAAACTCTTGGGTAGCTCCTGAGTCATGGGACCCAGACCTGCTGAAGCCTGATCAACACGTTTCGGAGAACGTGGTCAGAGCCAGGCGGGCAGCCCTGACTTCCCAGTGCCCTAATTAAGGGCTGTTGAAACTTGTTCTGTTTACGGGAGAGACCAGGTCATCGGACCCGTGGAATCAGAGCGAATCTGTGAACCGGAAAGGCCCCATTTCTAACAGTGTGACTCCTTCATTGAAGATGAAATCTGCTGGCTGTGTGCTTTTTTTCCTCCCCAGAAAGTTCATGAGGGTTAAATTAAATCCTTCGAGGGAAGTGAGGCCCGAAGTAATTCCCGGATGTTGCAGATTTAGAAGGAAAAAAAAAGCAAAAAAAGTTTATGTTAATAGTTGAAAAAGGACAGTTAATTACAGACACATCGAAATTCGTGGGTTGGGCAGCATTTCTTTTCCCCATAATGTTTATTAAGGATGAAACCGAGAGAGAGGCTGCTTCTGCATTCACGAATGCTTGCCGTGTTATTTAGAAAACCCTCCAGTTTAGAGACAAGTCCCAGGGACTGTTACTTCTAGTTGGGTCTAACATATCGTTTGTGTATCCCTCTCTCATTGTTTTTCTAAAGGATGTTAAAAAATGCTTTTTCTATCAGTCTAATCAAGTATGAATGCAGCGTTGGTTTTCTACTACTTTCTAACTTTGCTTTTCCTGTGGACGTAAAGGCAGAATGTCCTTTCTATATAAGGCGTAAACATAATAGCAAATGGAGAGAGGATGTCACTCTCCAGGATAAAGAAGGACCTGAGGAATCAAGCAATATAAGAACGAAGCCAAACCAAAAAAAAAAAAAAAAGGAAGGACGTGTTTGGTGGAATTGAACTATAATTAGCTGTGCTAATTCTGTTCTGTAGACGCGGATGGTTGTAAAGCCATTATGATGCAACTCAAGTCATTCTTGAATTTTTTTAATTTATTAAACATGTAGCACCTAATGTGGAAATCTCAGTAGAGCGGGCCTGAGCTCCCAAGGCTAGATTTGGCAATTCAGTTCTGTCTCTCCCAAAGGAAAGAGGTCTCTCTCAGAGGAAAGAGGTTTCTCTCTTGCTTCTTGGAACACTGCATGGCCAGTTTGAATTTGGCCCAGAGACGGAGATGAGCCTCAGGGTGGATGTTGTCAGAGGGAGCTGATTTAGCAATTCTCGTGGGTATTGTATTCTCTGGGTTTGGCCCTCTTTGTTTTTTCTCTGGGTTTTAGTAATGCTGTTTGGGAAGAGCATGTGTGTGTACTCAGTCATGTCTGACTCTTTGTGACCCCATGGATTGTAGCCCGCCAGGCTCCTCTGTCCATGGGATTCTCCAGGCAAGAATACTGGAGTGGGTTGCCATTTCTTCTCCAGGGGACCTTCCCAACCCAGAGATTGAACCTGGGTCTCCTGCATTGCAGGCAGATTCTTACCACTGAGCCACCCAGGGAAGCCAAAAGACCCTCCTTTTAGTTTTGAATGTATTGGTTACCATAATGCTGTTCAGTTAACTTAAAAATTTAAAATTTCAGAATCCTGAGGGTGTCTGTGTTAGACACAGAAGCGGTCTCTCCATCATAATCTCACTTCGCAGACTAACCGCTGTCGATAGTTTCCTTGAGTATCTTTCCCAATGTTTTGCAAGCGGTTATAAGCATGTACGTTGTATGTACTTTATTTATAGCTTGGTTTCGAACAAAAACAAACCTGTCAATAATGTACGCACACATATGCCTACATATCGGCTTCCCCGATGGCTCAGCGGGTGAAGAAGGTGAAAGTGAAAGTCGCTCAGTCGTGTCCAACTCTTTGCGACCCCCCATGGACCATACAGTCCGTGGGATTCTCCAGGCCAGAATCCTGGAGTGGGTAGCCTTTCCCTTCTCCAGGGGATCTTCCCCATCCAGGAATCAAACCCCGGTTTCTCGCGGATAAAGAAAGTGAAAGTGAAGTTGCTCAGTCGTGTCTGACTCTTTGCGACCTCATGGACTGTAGCCTACCAGGCTCCTGCCTCCATGGAATTCTCCAGGCAAGAGTACTGGAGTGGGTTGCCATTTCCTTCTCCAGGGGATCTTCCCAACTCAGGGATCGAACCCGGGTCTCCTGCATTCCAGGCAGACACTTTAACCCCTGAGCCACCAGGGAAGCCCCGAATCCACCTGCAATTCAGGAGACACGGGAGATGGGGGTTCAATCCCTGGGTCGGGAAGATCCGTCGGAGGAGGAAATGGCAACCCACTGCCGTATTCTTGACTGGAGAATCCCATGGACAGAGGAGCCTGGCGGGCTACAGTCCATGGGGTCGGCAAAGAGTCAGATGTGACTGAAGCGGCTAACAGAGGCACACGTATCTTGGACATGTTGGTATACCAGTGACATCCATCCCTTTGTAGATCAAGCGAGTGTCCAGCAGGGTTCCTAGTTTTAAACAACCCAATCAGTTCCTGCCTAGGTAAGCCAGACTTATAGGAGCTGAAGAAGGTCAATGAAACCACTGTTGGGAGCAGCAGGAATCAAGGACTTTGAAGAATCGACAGTTTTCACCCCGGCAGGAACTCCATGCCTGAATATCATCACGCCAGTGTAACCAAGAGGAAAAGGGGCTCCAGATACGTCTCTGTTCTTGAGTTGGCCCCTCAGGATTCAGTGGCTGTGTGTTTATGCACGTGAGTGAGTGCCCTTGCGTATTTCATTGGCTGAACCAGAGTCATGTACCATCTCTCGGCTAGACCACGGCCCTCGGTCGAGCCAGCCAGTGGCATGTAACTTTTTTTGGCTTCTGAAGTTTGGAAAAGTCTCTAATAATTTGGTGTGATAAATGGCAAAAATTTGACAAACGATTTTGTACGTGAGAAAAGTTCTGTAAAAGAACTTTCCGTGGGCTAGTAGGTTTGAGAGGTGCTATCTTTGTTTCTCCTCTGCCTTCGTGGTATTTTCAGTTCAATAGCTCAGTCATGTCTGGGTCTTTGCGACCTCATAGACTGCAGCACGCCAGGCTTCCCTGTCCATCACCATCACCCAGAGCTTGCTCAAACTCATGTCCATCGAGTCGCTGACGCCGTCCAACCATCTTGTCTTATGGAGTTTCAGCTTTAACATCAGTCCTTTCAGTGAATATTCAGGATTGATTTGCTTTAGGATTGACTGGTTTGATCTCTGCTTTCCAAGCAGTTCTCAAGAATTTTCTCCAGCCCCACAATTCGAGAGCATCAATAGCCTTCTTTACGGTCCAACTCCGACATCCATACATGACTACTGGAAAAAACCATAGCTTTGACTATATGGACCTTTGTCAGCAAAGAGATGTCTCTGCTTTTTAATACACTGTCTAGGTTTGTCATAGCTTTTCTTCCAAGGAGCAAGCGTCTTTTAATTTCATGGCTGCAGTCACCGTCTGCAGTGATTGTGGAGCCCAAGAAAATAATATCTGTCACTGTTTCCACTGTATCCCCATCTATTTGCTATGAAGTGATGGACTGGATGCCATGATCTTAGTTTTTTCTGAATGTTGAGTTTTAAGCCAGCTTTTTCACTTTTCCTCTTTTACCTTCATCAAGAAGGTCTTTAGTTCTCTTTTTCTGCAATGAGGTAACATCTGCTTATCTGAGGTTGTTGAGATTTCTCCCGGCAACCTTGATTCCAGCTTGTGTTCCATCCAGCCCAGCTTTTCTCATGATGTACTCTATATATAAGTTAAATAAGCAGGGTGACAATAATACAGCCTTCACGTTCTCCTTTCCCAATGTTGAAGTGATCCATTATTCTGTGTCCATGACAGTTTTAATTTTGTCAGTGATAGTTTGGGAGAAATCTGTTTTCTCTCTTGTTATATATAATCTCTCCGTTCCATTCTCAGTTTCGCCCTTTGGCTCACCAAGCTTCAGCTGTTTTCTGTCTGGCCCTTTTGAGAAAGATGCACTGACCCCAGATGTACAGAATCAGGTGTTGGGCATTTTGCATACCCGTATGTTACAAAAGCTACTCACGTTCTTATGCCTTATGACTAGATGTCAGAGGACTGGTCCTCTTCCTTCTGCACCAGGCAGACTCCTCATGGACAGGAATTCTGTTGTTCCCTATGCTTTGTGATGCTTTCAGCTACCAGTGGTTTCTGAGCATGGAGAGTGTGTGTGTGTGTGTGTGTGTGTGTAGGGGTGTGGTCCATCGTGACTTGCACACCTCAGGGTCTGGACCTAGTTTTGTGCAGCCGATCTTTCCCTCTGGAACTTTGGAGAAGATGATGAGTTTGACCCCTCTCTGCTCGGGTTCTGAAATCAGCACTTTTTCCAGCTTCCAATGTGGAGTGGAAGCCTGGAAGGGTGGTGGGAATAGATCGAACAGCGCTTTAAGGATTTGGGGCAGGGTGGTGTGCAGACAAGGCCCGTTCCCCGCCTCTGTTTGAAGCTGGAAAGGTCTGTCTTAGAAATCGCCGAGAACCCTTTCTCTTCCGAGCACGGTAGTTTTCAAGAGGAACCGTGGGGGCCTGAGATCTCAGAATGCTCCTCTTTGAGCGTGCCCAAGACTCCATGCTATTAGTGAGGGATGGGGGGCGGAAGACGTGGACGGAAGCATGCAAATTCTTATGGGTGTTCCGGATAAAGGAGAAAGGACTGGCTTTTATGTAGACTGTTCACCGGCAATCCATTTCATTCTCTCTCCGCCAGCTGGAGGAAGATAAAACAGTCGTTTCAAGGTAATATTTATGTAACCTACAAAAATCTCGGTCAGGTGAGGGAAAGACGGAATCTGGGTTAATATGACCGTCTCCCTAGTTCTCTCCCTGATTGTAGGCTTTGGTGTGAAACTAATGAGAGAAGATGATTTTGATTTGTGTTAGACTCTTCAAAGTCATCTCAGTAAAATAGGCTTTTTTTTTTTTTTGACATGGTTAAAATGACTTCTAAAGCTTTCTTTTGTAAGAACTTACATCGTCGTCTTTTTAACTGAATGTCGCTCAACACAGTGTTCGGCAGAATTTATTGCATTTTTAGGACCCTCCCAATGGAAAATAATCCTAAAGGAAATCAAACCTGAATATTGGAAGGACTGATGCTGGAGCTGCAATACTTTGGCCACCTGATGCAAGTGGTTGACTCATTGGAAAAAACCCTGATGCTGGGAAAAATTGAAGCCAGGAAGAGAAGGGGATGACAGATGATGAGATGGTTGGATGGCATCACTGACTCAGTGGACATGAGTTTGAGTAAACTCTGGGAGTTGGTGATGGACAGGGAGGCCTGGCGTGCTGCAGTCCGTGGGGTTGCACAGAGTCAGTACTGAGAGACTGAAGAACAAAAGGAAGATAATTCTGATGGTAATCCGTAATAATCTGGGGAAGTAGATCGCTCTGGCTTCGAGGACGTGAATGCTCTATGTACAGGCCACACCCATCCTGGGGACTGTTCTGTAGCTGAGAGCCGTGGTTCTTAGCCGGTGGCCACTTGTGTTCCCTAGAGCTCATCTGGCCGTGTCTGAAGACCTCGTCCCAGCTGGGGGTTAGGAGCAATGTTCTTGAGTCTGGTGGGTGCAGGCTAGGGATGCTGCTTGACAAAGCCTCAGTGTTCTCACTATCGAGACTGTGAGTGTGTGTGTGTGTGTGTGTGCGCGCGCGCGCGCGCGCGCGCATGCTCAGTCATTCAGTCGTGTCTGACTCTTTGCAACTCCATGGACTATAGCCCACCAGGCTCCTCTGTCCATGGGGTTCTCCAGGCAAGAATAGTGGAGTGGGTTGCCATGCCCTCCTCCAGGGGATCTTCCCGACTCAGGGACTGAACCCACGTCTCCTGCGTTGGCAGGTGTATTCTCTACCACTGAGCTGCCTGGGAAGCCGTGACCATATGAGGCCATGTCCCAAAAAATGTCTGCAGGGTGACAGCAGGGGCTTCAGCTATCGCTAAGGTCTTTACTCTTCAGCTGTGGAGTGTGGAGGACTGTGGACCGTAGACCCAGTTCTTGCGATACAAACAGCGAAAGGAGATCTGGAATATTCTCAGGACGTTTCTGAGCAGATCAGGTCTGTTGAGTCAGCTCAGAGAAGCAGATGATGGCTTGTGAGTCTGTTGGGCCCTCTTGAGTTTGTAGTTTTGGGTGTTTGCAGGCAGCAAAAGGGGTAACTGTCCAGAGAGGTTTCTCTCAGGAATGTGTGTGCACGCTCAGGCCAGTCAGTCATGTCCGACACTGCATGACCCCATGGGCTGTAGCCCTCCAGGCTTCTCTGTGCATGGGATTCTCCAGGCAGGAATCCTGGGGTGGGTTGCCATTTCGTCCTCCAGGACACCTTCCCTGCGTCTCTTATGTCGCCCGCATTGGCAGGCGGATTCTTGACCACAGAAGCCACCTGGAAAGCACCTTGAATGTTAATAGTGCTCGTCTTGAGAAACTGGAGTGCAGAGTGTTTCGGAGCCTCACTTCATGGCTTTTTAAGCATGACTTTTTAAACTTTAAAGTTTTGTGCATGCATAGACACATATGTGCACTTACTCAGGTGTGTGCACTCACGCATCCGCCTGGGCACACACAAAGGCCCCTATCACTGTACAGGGACGTGTATCGTGGGACTGGACCCCGAACCCTGGTTTTAATGCCCAGCATTTTCCCCAGGCGATTGTAACTTCCTGTGCCTGCTGCCCGCCTCTGGTTGATGATGTGTGTGGCAGTGATAGGAAGACCACAGGACCTCGTGTCGTCTTCTGCTCAGGAGTCCAAAGTGGAGTTGCGCTCATGTTTTGAAAGTGTAGTTGGTGCAAGATTTCATTTTCACTGCGGCAGATTTCAATTTGGTTTTCTTTTGCACGCACCAGTTGTTTATGTTGTATGGTCTCATGGACACCTTCCTGCTACAGAAGCGGAGATGGTTAGCCAGAGGGGGTTGAATGCAAACATACAACCCCCTACAAATATGGAGAAAGAACGCTCGTGGCGCATGAGATAGATAGTCTTTCGAAATGCTTGTGCTCCAGCATGTATGTGGAGAGAACGTGGGATGTTTCCCCACGCTTGACTTTGACCGTGGAGGCTAAGAGCGTGGGTTTGGGTGAACAGCATCTGTTCTCTCATGTCTAACTCCCCTCCTGTGCATGCTGCCACATACCACTGAGCAGAGTTCTCTGTGCTGCTGTTTTTGGCTGTACCCCAGTACAAAATGGTTTTGGTGTTTAAAAAAAACAAAAAGGGGAATTAAAAAAAGTATGGATTTGGGACTTCCTTGCTGCTCCAGTGGCCAAGACTGTGTGATCTTAAAGCAGAGGCCCCAGGTTCGATTCCTGGTCAGGGAACTAGAGCCTTCTAGAGCTACAACTGAGACCCAGGACAACCAAATAAATAAATATTTTTTTTTTATGGAAAGAAAAAGAATGTGGTTTCAGGGTGCCAGCATTTCATAGCACACTCTGTGGCTATGGCTGCTGCCCAGTGGCTGGGAAGAAGCCTTTGGCTCAGCTTGCCCAGGCAGCCTCGATTGGGCCTCCTGTTTGGGTCTGGGAACATTGTGGTTGCATGTCTCTTGACCTTTGAGGTCACATGCTTCCGGTTTGGGTGTTTTAGGGGGAAAGGATGGTGCAGGGTTTAGAGGGTGAGGACTGGGCTGACCCCCTAGCCTCAGGAAGGCAGATGCTGTGGCCTCTCTGGGACTGCGAATTTGCAAAAAATGCCATGTGGCTTTGTGGTCCCGTGGAAATGGCCCACCGTCGGTCTGATTATGCATGATGGAGGAATGGTCGTCGGAGTGAGGATTACATAGGCTCAGAAGCAGAGGTGAGTGAAAGCTGGCATCCTTTGAGGTCCAGCCTCCCTGGAGGAGGAGGTGACTGGGTTTTGTTCCCCCACCAGCTCCGGGGATCCGTATCACTCCAGCTTGAAGGATGAAACTTACAAGACAGACGCCACCTCCAACCTGCTCCCTTGACCACAGTTCTGTAGAGATGGGGAGATGGATGCAGACCAGGGGCCTCTAGAAAGAGCCACACATGCATGGATTTGCCTAAAGGCATAGGAAGGGGATTCCTACCACGGGTCCACGTAGTTAAGACTGAATTTTGCTATGTCTGATCACTCTTCCCACCGCCACTGCCTGACTCATGTGTCAAGCTTCATAGGTTCCAGATTGTTCTCACGTTTTGCCCACATTGGTTCTCGATACCCAGCCTAAGCAGAGTGATGACTTCCCAGGTCTGATGGTGTAGCCTGTGACCCTGTACCATCAACACGGCTGAAGGAATGGTGCCCACGAGGTCCGGGATCTTGAAAGTGGGGGGAGGGGGCATCGTCTGCTTGAGCCCAGAGTCCTCACCTGGGGTGAGGGGCGTCTGAGGGAGTGGAGGGGTTGGACTCGGAGATGACATGTGTCCCAGGAGGCAGAGGTTGGGAGTGAAGGGGGACCCATGGGCCAAAGAAGATGGCTGGCTTCCAGGAGCTGCATGAAATCGGGACCCCGTATGCTTCCCCTGGAGCCTGTAGATGGAGCACAGCCCTGTGACCCCTGTAGACCCCTCACCCCCAGACGAAACAGACCAGTCCGTGTTGCTTAAGAGAGCTGAGTGTGTGTTAAGCGGCTGTGGGAGGCTTAAGATGCAGGCACACCTGTCCGGTGCTCCAGGTCAGGAGTTTTACGTGCTGGCATGACGGCGTTTAGTTACCAACGGGTGTGAGGTCACGCTCCAGGACTTTGCAGCGAGCAGTACAACCTGGCTGTGTTCAATTGTGTCCCTTCTTGCTAATCCTTATTCTGCCCAGTGCGTGACAAGTGCTGCTAAGATGGGTCAGGTTTGACCGCGTTCTTTGGCATGACCTGACGAATAAACAGTCCTACAGAAATCCGATTCTATAATAAGGATGCTTACTCCTTGGAAGGAAAGTTATAACCAACCTTGATAGCATATTAAAAAGAAGAGACGTTAGTTTGCCAACAAAGGTCTGTCTAGTCAAAGCTATGGTTTTTCCAGTGGTCATGTACCGATGTGAAAGTTGGACTATCAAGAAAGCTGAGCACCGAAGAATTGATGCTTTTGAACTGTGGTGTTGGAGAAGACTCTTGAGAGTCCCTTGGACTGCAAGGAGATCCAACCAGTCCATCTTAAAGGAGATTAATCCTGAATGTTCATCGGAAGGACTGATGCTGACGCTGAAACTCCAATATGGCCACTTGATGTGAAGAGCTGATTCCTTGGAAAAGACTCTGATGCTGGCAAAGATTGAAGGCAGGAGGAGAAGGGGACAACAGAAGATGAGATGGTTGGATCGCATTGCCGACTCAATGGACATGAGTTTGAGTAAGCTCCGGGAGTTGGTGATGGACAGGGAGGTCTGGTGTGCTGCAGTCCCTGGGGTCGCAAAGAGTTGGACATGACTGAGTGGCTGAGCTGAACTGAACTGAATGAGGATGCATTCCAAAATAGAAGGGCCCTTCCACAGAAATGAGTTAACGCTAAAGTGAGTGAGCTCCATACGTCTTTTCAGCAGTGCCGAACTTGACAACGTGTGTGAAAAGCCCCTGCAACAGGTCGATTAGCTGCTGGGCAATTTTAAAAGATGTATTTCCCTGTCATTCCTGAAGCTTTTGTCATGTGTCACAAGAGAAAATTGAATTTCTTAATCCACTTATAGCAAATTGAAATTCACTTAAACTGGGGCTTCAGGTGTTAGGATTCTGGCGTCCTTATAAGCAGATTTTTTGGTGAGTTTCCCCTTCTGGATTCTGTTGTGACTAGGCCAACAAATGGTTCACCCGTTCAGTTTTCATCTCAGACCGAAAGTCATGTTATTTGTAAATATGATTTTACTCAAGAGCGTTTATTGTTCACGTGTAATTTGAATCAGGAATCCTATCTGTAGGCCTCTTCCCAACTAAAATTGTGCAGTTACGCATTTCACATTAGAGGCAGCGCACTTGTTTAACTCCTTTGAACCAGAGCAAATGAGGTTCATTTTTTTTAAAAAGGTGGAACTTGTCTCTGGATTTTTCATTGTGTGATGCACACGTAACCATGGTTTGTTGAACATTCGTGCACATATACATAGATTATCTTTGCTTTAAGAGTCAGGTGTTTTTTAGAAAAGAAAAAGAAAAAAGCAAAGCAAGTTTCTGAGACATACTTGACCTGTCAGAATTCACCTATTGTCAGCGTTCAATTCAATGATTTTTAGCAAATTTACAGAGCTGGGTGGAGTAGGAGCCCCTGGTGGCTCAATTGGTAAAGAATCTGCCTGCAGTGCGGGAGACCTGGGCTCAGTTCCTGGGTCGGGAAGATCTCCTGGAGGAGGGCAGGGCAACCCACTCCAGTGTTCTTGCCTGGAGAATCCCATGGACAGAGGAGCCTGGCGGGCTGCAGTCCGTGGGGTCACAAAGAGTCGGACACGACTCGGGATGTACACATGTCGCACACACAGAGTTGTGCACTCAGTGCCACAGTATGGTTTTTAAACTCCATTTTTGTTTTTAAATTTATTTTTACTTTTTGGCTGCAGCCCGCAGCATGTGGGATCTTAACTTCCAAGACCAGGCCTTGAACCCACGCCCCTTGCATTGGAAGTGTGGCGTCTTCACCACTGGACCACCAGGGAAGTCCCCACATACAGTTTTTAGAACACTTATCACCTAAAAAGAATCCCTGTGCCGGTCGGTACCATTCCA
>SJXQ01001024.1:232171-264137 GCA_006408695.1 Aepyceros melampus
TGCAGACCCATGTATTGTGATGAATACAGACAAAAGTAATTACAAAGGCTTCCTGAAATTTACGGCCGTGAGGTAGTCTTGCCTTTAGGACTTCTCCCCTTGAACAGTAGGTAATAAAAATGTAGCTTTCTTTTTTTTAGTGTAGGTGGTTTTGCAAGGTTTTTGACACTTAAGAAAGATCGTTCTGTTCTTTCCTGTGTTACTGGGGCATCGCTTGCCGTCGCAAGGAATTGTTCGCAGCAGTGGAAGTCGCAGTGTGATCTCGCCCATACCGTGGGTTACTAGGCAACCGTTGGAAGCAATACTGGCGAAGTGGTATATTTACTGGCTCTGAAATGTGTTTACGATAAACAGAGATGTATTTCTGTGACCTCCTCCCCCAACAGGAGACCTGCAGCCCAGTTGGCACTTTGAGCACTTGTGAGACGCACCCCTGGAGTAAATGAGGCCATGGGGCGGTCTGCAGGCTGCTGCCATATTCAACTTGATACACTTAGCTGAGCTTTGGTGCCAGACGGTTATCTGACACTGAGGGTTATTTTAAGAAGTGGCCCGGTCACCTGCTGGACCGCACTTAGGAGGTTCGAGGCGTCCATAGTCTCCCTTCTAGGACCCAGGGGAGAAATTTTGCCTGTGTGTCCAACTCTAGAAGGCTCTGTGCTTTGGATCCATGTATCTGCATCATCTGTTGCATACTGTGAATCAAGCATCTATCTAACCATATTTGTTTCTTTGAAGACACACCTAGGAAACTGAATCTTCCCGTTGATGTAAAGTTGTGTCTGATGGCTGACTTAAGCTACTGTGCTGACCCGTCAGCTTCATCTCATTTTTCGTGACACTGTCTTTTGTTGGCCCTGATTTTTCCCCAGTTAGGGCTTCCCTGGCGGCTCAGTGGGTAAATAAATCTGCCTGCCATGCAGGGTTTGATCCCTGGGTTGGGAAGATCCGCTGGAGGAGGAAGTGACAACCCACTCCGGTGTTCTTGACTGGAGAATCTCCTGGACAGAGGAGCCTGGTGGGCTATAGTCTATGGGGTCGCAGGGAGTCAGACTTGACTAAGCACACACTCAGTGAATTATTTTACTTTTGCTACTGTGTGTCTGTATGTGTGTTTGAGACCTACCTCAAATCATTTTCTCCCTCTTTTCCCAGGTGGGAAATTCTTAAGGATTTTCATGAATGAGACAGCACCTTGGCTTCTTGGAAGTTCTGTTGGCTTACAGTGGCTTTTGAATTCTGATGCGCTGGCGGCAACGTATTTTAGTCTGGAAACTTCGTGATGAAGTCCTTCAGGGCAAACTGTGTGTCTGAATTTAGTATGATGAGGGCAGTGTCAAAAGCAGCTGGTGAGCAGACCCTGATTAAACTTTCTAGGGCCTTGTAAGCCTGAAAATTAAAGTTCTTTAAAAGCAGTCTATGAAAGGAAGATTTATTACAATTAACAAAGGTCCTGAATCGTTTAAATTTACTGGGTGGGGGCAGGGAGGCAGGAAGAAACCCATTAAGAAATGAATTTTGGGGCTTAAAGGTACATTGAATGAAGCGGAAATTCTTTTTCTGTCTCCATCAGTGTGGCTGGGCAGTTGCCTCTAAACTCCACTGAATACTGAGCTTCAGACCCTTGAATATGCGTCATCACTTGAGTTGAAAAGCAGGAAATGAAATTGAGGTTATGGAAGTAAAAGAGTTCACACTGATCTCACCCTAAGCAAGTGTAAACGAGTTGTTGCAGGAAACATAGCTGTTTCCCCACTTAGGAGGAAGAAAGATTTGGAATGACATTCTGGATTAGTTCAGGGCCTCAACGTCTCCCTGTCGATAAGAGCCTCTGATTTAATAGGTTTGATGGGCCAGGAGCTGTTCTGTGTATTTTTACTTCCTGGGTCTCTGTTTTTCCCCGCTGCCGCATAGCGGGCTTTGTCCTGTTTTTACAGGGAGGGGGAACTACGAAGTTCACAGATTTCTTGTCTGGGGTCAGAAGTATCCTTGGTGAGCAGTCTGTGAGCTGATTCCAGAATGAAGGACGGCATTCATGAAACTGATGTTATCCACTGACTTGTGTGGCATTCTGGGCTTCCCTGGTGGGCACTTGGAGTAAACAGAATAAGAGATGCGGGTTCGATCCCTGGGTTGGGAAGATCCCCTGGAGGAAAGCATGGCAAGCCACTCTGGTATCCTTGCCTGGAGACTCCCACAGACAGAAAAGACTGGCGGCCTACAGTCCGTGAGTTTGCAGACAGCCAGACACACACGCCACGTGGCCCGTAGGCATGGTCATGCGTGCAGTGAGTTCTCCCAGTTCGTTCCCTAAGGTCAGTTAGATTCTGTCACTTGGTCATCTGTCCCCCTTTGGACAGGGCTCCTCTGGTGGGCTTACTGGTAAAGAATCAATCCTTGCCAGTGCTGGAGATGTGGGTTCAATCCTTGAGTCAGGAAGATGGCGACCTGCTCCAGTGTTCTTGCCTGGGAAATCGCATGGGCAGAGGAGCCTGGCAGGCTGCAGTCCATGGGGTCACCAAAGAGTCAGGCGCAACTTAGAGACTCAGTAGCAACAACCCTTTTTGTAGAGATGAGGGGCTGGAGGCATGAGGAATCCTGGCCCAGGGGTGCGTATGGCCAGCAAGGGGTGGATTGTCCCAGAGCTTCTGGCTGGAGAATGCACACTCCTGGTCACCAGGTCAAATGCATCCCAGATAGAATAATGGGGCATGTCCATGTCACAGCCACGAGAGCTTCTAAGGCCAGCTGTCTCTTCTCACTTTCATCATGAGACCTCAGGAAGGTGCCTGGAGGAACTGCCTCCGGCGGCTAAAGCGTGGCTTCAGTGAGGAGCTTGCAGACAGGGTGAGATGTGGCAGGAGGCTTTGAAGATGCTCTTGGGTTGGACTCGGGTTCTCTCAAAGGTCTGAGGCTGGGGGATGCAAAACCAGTGAGGGGAGCTTGTGAACAGGTGGGGAAGGAGGTTAGGCGCAACTTAGAGACTCAGTAGCAACAACCCTTTTTGTAGAGATGAGGGGCTGGAGGCATGAGGAATCCTGGCCCAGGGGTGCGTATGGCCAGCAAGGGGTGGATTGTCCCAGAGCTTCTGGCTGGAGAATGCACACTCCTGGTCACCAGGTCAAATGCATCCCAGATAGAATAATGGGGCATGTCCATGTCACAGCCACGAGAGCTTCTAAGGCCAGCTGTCTCTTCTCACTTTCATCATGAGACCTCAGGAAGGTGCCTGGAGGAACTGCCTCCGGCGGCTAAAGCGTGGCTTCAGTGAGGAGCTTGCAGACAGGGTGAGATGTGGCAGGAGGCTTTGAAGATGCTCTTGGGTTGGACTCGGGTTCTCTCAAAGGTCTGAGGCTGGGGGATGCAAAACCAGTGAGGGGAGCTTGTGAACAGGTGGGGAAGGAGGTGGGCTTGGGTTGTGGCCGGGCCAGACAGTCCTGCGACCCCATGGACTGTAGCCTACCAGGCTCCTCTGTCCATGGGATTTTGCAGGCAATAGTACTGGAGTGGGTTGCCATTTCCTTCTCCACGGGACCTTCCCAATCCAGGGATTGAACCCTGGTCTCCCGTATTGTAGATAGACGCTTTACCGTCTGAGCCACCGGGGAGGTCCATGGTTGGGTTTCTTCAGGCTCCTCTGTGTGTGTGAGCCAGGTGTGGACAGATGGCAGGTGTGTTTGTTCTGTGAGCTGTCAGCACTTGCTGGTGGTGGGAAACCCTTGGTTTCAGCCCCAGTTGTGGCAACCTGGAATGTCTCCAGCCTACGTAACATATTGAAAGGCAGAGACATCACTTTGCCGACGAAGATCTGCCTAGTCAAATTTATGGTTTTTCCAGTAGGCATGTGAGAGTTGGACCACGAGGAAAGCTGAGCGCTTGAAAAATTGATGTTTTGGAACTGTGGTGTTGGAGAAGACTCTTGAGAGTCCCTTGGACTGCATGGAGATCCAACCAGTCCATCCTAAAGAAGGTCAATCCTGAGTGTTCATTGGAAGGACTGATGGCTAAAGCTGAAACTCCAATACTTTGGCCACCTCATGCGAAGAGTTGACTCATTTGAGTAGACCCTAATGTTGGGAGGGATTGGGGGCAGGAGGAGAAGGGGACGACAGAGGATGAGATGGCTGAATGGCATCACCAACTTGATGGACATGGGTTTGGGTGAACTCCGGGAGTTGGTGATGTACAGGGAGGCTTGGTGTGCTGCAATTCATGAGGTCAAAGAGAGTAGGATACGACTGAGCGACTGAACTGAACTGATACATATGTTCCTTCCCTCTGGAACCTACTTCCACTCTCCCATCCCAACTCTCCAGGTCATCACAAAGTCCTTGGCTGGGCTCTGCCATGTTACACAGCAGTTCCTCATCAGCGATCCATTCTACACACTGTGTGTAGGATGGATGTGTGTGTGTGTGTGTGTGTGTGTGTGTGTGTGTATTTATGCGCTGCTTTCTCCACTGTTACTTAGGGTATCTTTCTGATGTCCTAAATACGGAGGTGACATTTGCAGAACTTAGATCTGTGAATTGGAAGGTGTGTGTGTGTGCCTGCGTTTTCAGACTCTGTTCTTGAATGAGCTGATCGTTGCCATTGACGTCCTGGATTCTGAGGTGTTTATGTAAGCACAGAGTCAAATTGAATCGTCTTCCCAAAGGGATCTTCTTAGAGGTGTGTCGTTAAATGAAATTGAGGACCATATGGTTGAGCTTTCCAGGTGAGGTGGGGAGGGGTAGGAAGTGTTACGGTTGAGCTTTCCAGGTGAGGCGGGGAGAGAGTAGGAAGTGTTTGCAGAGGACAGAGACAGCAACGTCAGCGCCGGCGCCATATGCTGCTCAGAAACGTGTATGACGATTTCAGCCAGTAGATAACATGTCCTGTGTTTGACAATTATGTTGAAGAGGACTACTTAGACACCAAAACTGAGGCGAGAAGCAATGTGGTAACGCATTCAATCAAAGCTTAAAAATGGTCCCCATCAGGGAAAAAAAAAGTTCTCTTAATGGCTCCTTGCAAAATGTGGAGAGAGTGCTTCGGGAGATGAGGAGCAGATTAATTAGGATTGTTTTGTACCGTGTGGTACACTCACAGTGTCATCTGTAAACCAGAAGCTGATGTCTCACTTGAAGGTTATTTTTATCCTTTGGTGTGGTTCTCTGTGTAGAGATCGTAGTGGCTGTTGATGGACAGTCGGCTGAACAAGAAAAAGATCGTGTTATCCTGCTACTGCTACTGCTGCTAAGTCGCTTCAGTCATGTCCGACTCTGTGCGACCCCATAGATGGCAGCCCACCAGGCTCCCCCGTCCCTGGGATTCTCCAGGCAAGAACACTGGAGTGGATTGCCATTTCCTTCTCCAATGCATGAAAGTGAAAAGTGAAAGTGAAGTCACTCAGTCACGTCCGACTCTTCACGACCCCATGGACTGCAGCCCACGAGGCTCCTCCATCCATGGGATTTTCCAGGCAAAAGTACTGGAGTGGGTGCCATTGCCTTTATCCTGTTTAAGTGCTGTGATTAGTTTTTTCTTGTTACATAAAATTTCACGCCACCAAATAAAATTGCCTGCCAACATATTCTGTGCAACTGGTAGATAGCTTATTAAAATTTGCCATGGGCCTGTTTTTTTTTCTGTTGATAGTAGCTCTGGATTGGTTACACAATCAGAAGACCAGTTGGGTCATGTTCTATTACCTGTCTCATACCATATTTTCAGGTGACAAGTCCCGTCTTAGTCTCTCCGTGTGAAATTTATTTGGCCTATTGTGTCGTGAGTTGGGAAAGACTTTTCATTTGGCACATGTGACGTGTGTATGGTTCGGCCTGCTGTTGTGGTGGTGGCTGTTCCGTCTCCAGGTCGTGTCCAGCTCTTTGCGACCCCATGGACTGCAGCATGCCAGGCTGCCCTGTCCTTCACTGTCTCCTGGACTTCGCAGCAAACTCATGTCCGTCGAATCGGTCATGCTATCCAACCATCTTATCCTCTATCGTCCCCTTCTCTTCCTGCCTTCAGTCTTTCCCAGCATCAGGGTCTTTTCCGGTAAGTCAGCTCTTCGCATCAAGTGGCCAAAGGATTGGAGCTTGGGCTTCAGCATCAGTCCTTCCAGTGAGGTAAATGATTCATGTGCCTATATGTCAATATATACGTGCTCATACATGTCAGTACAGGCTCGTAGGCATTGATTTTGCCAGTTACAAGCATGAAATACTTGTTATTAGTGTCATAATGCATCGAGGAAGAAATCAAGTTTATATAAATGTCTTGGTGAGTGTCCTTATTTGAATAACTCATACTTTTAACACTGAGCTAGTAAAAAAATCTACAAGCATAATAAAACGTCACTTTGCGGGACGGAGTGCATATTAAATGACTTAGCAGAAGAGTAGATGGAGAAAATGCGTTTCCCCGTTGATCCTTAAATTTAAAGTGGTCGGTGTTTCCTGAATTTTTATTTCCCTATACCTAGAATGCCAGTGCTAGCTGTAGCTCAGTCGGTAAAGAGTCGCCTGCAATGCAGGAGACCTGGGTTCAATCCCTGGGTTGGGAAGATCCCCTGGAGAAGGAAATGACAACCCACGCAAGTATTCTTGCCTGGAGAATCCCATGGACAGAGGAGCCTGGCGGGTACAACCCATGGGGTCGCAAAGAGTCGGACACGACTGAGCGACTTTGACTTCACTTCGCTGGAATGCTAGTGAAAGTGAAAGTGAAGTCGCTCAGTCGTATCCGACTCTTTGTGACCCCATGGACTGTAGCCTACCAGGCTCCTCTGTCCATGGGATTTGCAGGCAATAGTACTGGAGTGGGTTGCCATTTCCTTCTCCACGGGACCTTCCCAATCCAGGGATTGAACCCTGGTCTCCCGTATTGTAGATAGACGCTTTACCGTCTGAGCCACCGGGGAGGTCCATGGTTGGGTTTCTTCAGAGTGGAAATAAGAAGAGTGACTTTTTTTTGCATGGCGATCCTGCTCTTTGTTGTAAGTGCACAGCTGTGGCGTGCCAGCCGTGTTCTGTTCTTGACTTTCATAAAGCGGTTCCCAGTGGTTCTGATCAAACAAGATGCTGCGCAGCTTTGTGGTATTTTCCGGTTTGATTTTGCTCTGTTTTCTGTCTCTTTACTGATCATAGATGGACGCCAGTTTGTGATGTTTGTTGAGTGAGTGAGTGAGTGAACGCACAGAGAAGGCCTTTGCCAGCTGCTCTAGTTTCTGTCCCTGGGAGCACCCATCACGCAGAAGCAGTGTTCTTTTGCTAGAACACGTGTAGAGAACCTTGTTCTCTCGCCAGGTATGCTGAGATCAGGGCTCCGTGACAGCCGTCAGGGGTGGCGTTCGAAGAAGTTGCCATCTGCAACTTACCTGTTACCTGTCCCTTGAGTTTTATTATTTTTAACGTTTCACTTCTACTTTATGCTGTGGTGCTGTGACTACGATATAGATTTCTCTTTTCTGCGAAATACAGAGGCGACCTGGCCTTTCCTCGTGGCTTAGATGGCAAAGAATCTGCCTGCAATGCGGGAAACCTGATTCGATCCCTGGTCTGGGAAGATCTCCTGGAGAAAGGAAAGGCTACCCACTCCAGTCTTCTTGCCTGGAGAATCCCATGCACAGAGGAGCCTGGCGGGGCTACAGTCCATGGGGTCGCAAAGAGCTGGACACGACTGAGTGACTTTCATTTCCTATCTCCCCCTCAGGAGAGAGAGGACCCTTGGCTGCCCTGTTCATATACTGAGTATAATAAAGCATAGTCTTACGGGCAGACGGATGCTTCTGCTTGTCTGACATCGTGCCAGAAGGCCCTCCAGCTCTTCCGAGGAAGGAGACCCCTAAGGAGTTACATCCTGGGACCTCATGCTGGAAATAGTAACCGAGGGGATTTAGACATTGCTCTTCCTTTTTTATTCCGTGTTTAATATCATCGTAAACATCATTTAAAACATCTTAAGGTCATGCTAAAGGCACTGACCTTCCTTGGTTGCCTTCTTTTCCTCTTGATGGTCATCTTTAGGTTTGTGCCGTCACACGTGGTAGCCCCCGGCCATGTGTGACTCTTTAAACTTAATGAAAAGCAAATTCCATTTCAAGTCAGCGCCTCAGTTGTACTGTCCACTTCGCAACTGCTCAGTAGTCACACGTGGCTGAATGAATCCCCGTACTTCCGTGCATGCTCTTGTGTCTGACTCTTTGTGAGCCCGTGGACTGTGGCCCGCCAAGCTCCTCTGCCCATGGAATTTTCCAGGCAAGAATATGGGAGCAGGTTGGCATTTCCTACGTCAGAGGATCTTCCCGAACCAGCGACTGAACCTAGGTCTCTTTCGTCTCCTGCACTGACAGGCAGGTTCTTTGCTACGAACGCCACCTGGGAAGCCCTTCCTTCCCAGTGACAGTCACTCAGCCGTGTCTGACTCTTTGTGACCCCATGGACTATACAGGCCGTGGAATTTTCCAGGCCAGAATACTGGAGTGGGATTCCCTTCTGCAGGGGGTCTTCCCAACCCAGGGATCGAACCCAGGTCCTCCTGCATTGCAGATGGATTCTTTACCAGCGAACCACCAGGGAAGCCCAAGAATACTGGAGTGGGTAGCCTATCCTTTCTGCAGGGGAATCTCCTGATCCAGGAATCGAACTGGGGTCTCCTGCATTGCAGGTGGATTCTTTACCAGCTGAGCTGGCGGGGAAGCCCCTTACTTCTCAGATAGGAAGTAAGTGAATACCTTACTGGGCAACAAAGATACAGTGCAGGAAGATTTGTCAGACAGATGAGAGATGGTTATTCAGATTTTGCCTACTAAGTATTCCAGGGAAACAGAGGGGAAGGGGGCAGAGGGAAGGAGGGGAATCTCCAATCTGAAGAAGACAGAAATTTCAAACCAAATGACTAGAACAGAGAATTGAAATTAAGCATATCAAAAATTACTACTTGAAATCTCATCAGCATTTCGTTGTAGAAAATCAGGGATAAAGGCAGCGTCTAAGTACTTTTTTTTTTTTTGGGATGGGAAAGAGTCATGGGAAGGCCCTGGAATCAGAATGACATCGTATTTTTTAAGTCAGAAAACAGACTGAGCTTAGAATTCTAGGAAAACTTATTTTCACCCAGATTTTTGCGTTCATTCCCTCACGGGTTGTTAATTCAGAGTACCATAAAGAGGTTTGTCCATACTCAGGATTATCAGCAGGCTTCTAGGTTTCATACATCACTTCTCTCAGGAAGCTGCTGGAGAGTGGGTTCCATCGAAAGGAGAAAGTAAACCAAGAAAGTGGGGGAGACTTGGGGTCCCTGAAACAGAAAGAGGCGAAAGGAATTGTCATGATGCTGGTGGTGTGATCGTGGGGCATCTGGTCTCAGCAGATCTCACTCTGACAAGGAGAGACTGGAGCAGAGTCCAGAAATTTCAGCAGGAAGGTTTGGTGTATATAATATATATTTGAGGGGTCATGAAAGCAGTCAACGGTTGGGGTAAACATAGAACTGCCAGGTTATCTGAGTGAAAAATTGGAAGACGGTGGAGGGTTGTTGGGGGAATTATCAAAGAAAAACAGAGGCAGCCAAATCATCCCAGGAAAATAAAGAATTAGACCTAAGAAAGGCATCATCACCCTACCGCTTACTTGCCTGAAAGTGCCTGTTCCATTGTCAAAATAGGTGTGTAGAGTTTATAGGTCGGAGAAGGCAATGGCACCCCACTCCAGTACTCTTGCCTGGAAAATCCCATGGATGGAGGAGCCTGGTAGGCTTCAGTCCATGGGGTCGCTAAGTCGGACCTGACTGAGCGACTTCACTTTCACCTTTCGCTTTCATGCATTGGAGAAGGAAATGGCAACCCACTCCAGTGTTCTTGCCTGGAGAATCCTAGGGACGGGGGAGCCTGGTGGGCTGCCGTCTATGGGGTCACACAGAGTCGGACACGACTGAAGTGACTTAGCAATAGAGTTTATAGGTAACCAAAACATGTTACACTGTTGGAAAAATGCGGGAGGGTAAGCCACGATGGCTGGTGGGAATTTCAGTTCAGTTCACTTCAGTTGCCTTGTGACCCCATGGACTGCAGCATGCCAGGCCTCCCTGTCCGTCACCAACTCCCAGAGCTTGCTCAAACTTATATCCATCGAGTTGGTGATGCCATCCAACCATTTCATCCTCTGTCATCCCCTTCTCCTCCTGCCTTCAATCATTCTGAGCATCAGGGTCTCTTAAAATGAATCAGTTCTTTGCATCAGTTGGCCAAAGGATTGGAGTTTCAGTTTCAAACTGTGAATGATCAGTCCTTCCAATGAAATTCAGGACTGATTTCCTTTAGGATGGACTGGTTGGATCTCCTTGCAGTCCAAGGGACTCTCAAGAGTCTTTTCCAACACCGCAGTTCAAAAGCATCAATTCTTCTGTGCTCAGCTTTCTTTATAGTCCAACTCTCACATCCATGCATGACTACTGGAAAAACCATAGTCTTGGCTAGATGGATCTTTGTTGGCAAAGTAGTGTCTCTGCTTTTTAATATGCTGTCTAGGTTGGTCATAACTTTTCTAACAAGGAGTAAGCGGAATTTACAAAAACAAATTCTTCATCCGTATGTGAGAAAACCAAGTAAGGATCTCTAAAGTTGATAGGGTATATCGCACAGCAGCTTATTTAGAATCACGTGAGTCCATGACAAGGAATATTGCCAATTGTAGAAATGATTCTATGATTCAAATGTGGTTGCTTTGGAGAGCAGAACTGGGGATAGATGATGCTGGAAAGTTTGCAGCTGGGATGAGAAGTCTTGCTTCACCTGTAGTGTATGTATTCTGTTACTTTGGAAAGAATAAGCATGATACACAGTATATACCTTCTGCAGAATTATAGAGATGTTAGTATGGGGACTTCCTCAGTGGTCCAGTGGCTAAGACTCCCCCTCCCCAGTGCAGGGAGCCCTGGGTTAAATCTCCCTTCAGGAACTAGATCCCACATGCCGTAACTAAAGAGCCTGCATACCACGACTAAGACCCAGCACCACTAAATAAGTTTTTAAAAAATTTTTAGTATGGTTCAAATGAGGATTTCTCAGCCGTGGCGATACTGACATTTGAGCCAGATATTAATAGCTGTTTATGAAGGGAGCTGTTCTATGTGCTGTAGGAGCTTCAACAGCATCTCTGGCCTCAGTCGATGCCAGTAACATTCTTCCCAGAGTCCTGAGGACGGAAAATGTTTCCAGACATGGCCTGGTGTCCAGTGACGGTGGCTGGGGCTGGGGAGGGCAGGGGACACAATTAGCCCCATTGGAGGAAGCACAGATTTAAAGGATTAACCATCTGGTAGGTTCTAGTGACTCGATGGACGTGAGTTTGAGCGAGCCCCGGGACTTGGTGATGGACGGGGAAGCCTGGCCTGCTGCAGTCCACGGGATCGCCAAGAGTCGGACGTGACTGAGCGACTGAACTGAACTGATGTTTCTAGTGAGGTGGCTGAACCTAGAGCGTGTTATTCAGAGGGAAGTCAGTCAGAAAGAGAAAACCGAATGTCATGTGTTAAGACATGTATATGGAATTGAGGGCTTCCCTGGGGGCTCAGATGGTAAAGAAAGTGTCTGCCTGCAATGCAGGGGACCCAGGTTCAATCCCTGGCTCGGAAGATCCCCTGGGGAAGGAAATGGCAACCCACTCCAGTACTCTTGCCTGGAAAATTCCACGGATGGAGGAGCCTGGTAGGAATCTAGGAAAGTGGTCCTGATGAACCTGTTTCCAAGGCAGGAATAGAGAGAGACTTGTGAACAGAGCGGGTGAAGGAGAGGGTGGAGTGACCTGAGACAGTGGCACTGATATATACACAATACCACCGTGTGCCACCCGGGTAGCTCAGCCGGTGAGGAACCTGCCTGCAATGCAGGAGAGCCCAGTTCCATTCCTGTATCAGGAAGATCCTCTGGAGAAGGAAAAGGCCACCCACTCCAGTATTCTGGCCTAGAGAATTCCCCTGGACTGTACAAGTCGGCAAAGACTCAGACACGGCTGGGCGACTTTCACTTTTCACTTTCACGGGTAAAATAACTAGCTTCTGGGAAGCTGCCTGTATAGCCCAGGAAGC
Source organism: Aepyceros melampus (assembly GCA_006408695.1). Lineage (NCBI taxonomy): Eukaryota > Metazoa > Chordata > Mammalia > Artiodactyla > Bovidae > Aepyceros > Aepyceros melampus. The sequence continues at coordinate 244,241 of SJXQ01001024.1, forward strand.
CCAGCTCTCTTCTGTGATGACCTAGAGGGTTGGAGTTTGGTAGGGGGATGAGAAGGAGGTTCAAGAGGGAAGGGACATACTTGTACATAGGGTTGAAACTCATTGTTGTACAGCAGAAAGTAACACAGCATTGTAAAGCAATTATCCTCCAATTAAAAGTAAGTTTAAAAACATCTAATATGGACTGAATCATCCGAATATATAAAAAGCACTGGGCGGTATTGGTAGTGCGGGAAACAACAGTCTCATCATACAGAACCTGAACTCTGCAAGTACGTAGCAAATGAAGTGGTTCCAATTCTCTGGCATTGAGACCCCTCCCGCCCGAATGTATCTTAGCTGCTGGGGCTCAGCCGGCTTAATTCTGGGCTCTCATAAAAAAAAAAAAAAAGAGGACTCGGGAGGAAACTGCAGCTCCTGTGTCATGCTCCGTGGTTTCAGGAAACATATTTTAGATTGTTCGCATTTTTTTTTTCCCCATGATTGTACAACTTGAGTTTCTCCAGGGTGAACATGTTAATCATTATGGCAACTTCAGAGGAGGGGGAAAAATTGCCTTGGATGCATTCTGTGCTCGGGTGGCTGTGGAACACAGATGAATTCCTCTTCACACTCGTCTGCCGCCCACCTCCCCTCCCCACCAAGTCCTCCCAAAGCAATCCCTTTGCAAATCCTCCGGTCCCTTCAAGGTGTTTTCCCTTAGAATTTACCAAGGAAGTCAACAGGAAAATGGTTCCTCCGATTTTCCTTTTTGATGTGAGTGAAACCTCATAAATAATTTAATACCCTCATTTCACAGCTGAGGAATCTCTGGTCCGGAGAGAGTTTCTTATAATTAATTAGGAGCAAAGTGAGGCTTGTAAGTCTGTTTCTCTCTCTCTCTTTTTAACTTCTTCATTTTTTTTAAACTGAATATATGTGCATAGTAGTTTGGTGGAAGGAAGACAGAATGGAGCAGTGGAGTGGACTGTGCATGCGGCACCTTTTGTCAGTCCTTTGATAGAGTTATCCCTTGGTCTGCAAGGAGATCCAACCAGTTCACCCTAAAGATCAGTCCTAGGTGTTCATTGGAAGGACTGATGTTGAAGCTGAAATTCCAATATTTTGGCCCCCTCTTGCGAAGAGCTGACTCATTAGAAAAGACCCTGATGTTGGGAAGGGTTGAGGGCAGGAGGAGAAGGGGATGACAGAGGATGAGATGGTTGGATGGCATCACCGACTCAATGGACATGAGTTTGGGTAAACTCTAGGACTTGGTGATGGACAGGGAGGCCTGGCGTGCTGTGGTTCATGGGGTCGCAAAAAGTCGGACACGATTGAGTGACTGAACTGAAGCTGATAGAGTTAAAGGGTTCTGAGCACTGTCTGCCAAGAGGGTGGGCCCTTCCTTGTAAGCTTGGACAACACGTGGTAGGGGGGTGGGTAAAAAGGAGCAAGACTGGAAGTTCATGAGGTGCCCTTTAACCCCAATTCCTGGTGGTCCAGATGTGTTCCTTCGAGGGGTAGGGGGATTCGGGATGGTTTGAGAGCAAGTCAGAAAACAGCTTGGCTCTGGTCCTCTGCTGAAGCTCCAATACTTTGGCCACCCGTGCAAAGACCTGACCCATTGGAAAAGCCCCTGATGCTAGGAAAGATGGAAGGCGGGAGGAGAAGGGACAACAGAGGATGAGATGCTTGGATGGCCTCACCAGCTCAGTGGACAGGAGCTTGAGCAAGCTCCGGGAGTTGGTGATGGACAGGTAAGCCTGGCGTGTTGCAGTCCATGGGGTCTGCAAAGAGTCAGACACGACTGAGTGACTGAACTGAACCGGTCCCCTGGTCTCCTGGCTCTGATTGTTGGGCGGCCCTGGAGCCGGCATGCACCATCACTAGCAGCTGTTCTTAGGCTGGACGGCCCCAGGCCTGAGGTTGGTCTACGCTGATGCGGCAGTGGGGGAGAGGGGTCTCTTTCCTGTGCTGTGTGGGGCTCCCCTTTGTTCCCCACCAACCAGCCCTCCCATACTCTGCTCTCAGCATCCTCTTTTCCAAGCACCTGCCGTCAGAACATTTTGGCAAACTTCCATGCCCTCTGCTTGCACCCACCTGTTGACCTCCAGTACTGCTCACGTGTGGCAGCCACTTTACCTTCCCCTGCACCTGACTTCTTGCGGCAAGCGATGCCGCTGCCTCCGTGAAGTCTTCCTAGGTTTCTTCTGTGCAGGGGGCAGATACAGAAAAGATGGTGTGTGTTCGTCCTTGTTGTCCTATCAGCCATGGGCCCCCCTCCAGTCCTCCGTCTCGGCGGTGGTTACTTGCCAGTCTTCCCCCGGTAATCTGAGTGGCGGCTGTCACTAGAAGCCAGGGACACCACGCGGTCTGGGGTTTTCATCCCACATGGCTGTGCTCTTGTTTCTCTGTCTCACTGGCCAGATCCTCCTCCTCTGGGTTCAGTGGTGGCCTTTACATTTGTAGAAATACGGTCCAATCTATTCTCTATCAGATTCTTTCTCATGATAAGTTGTGAGAAAGATACCGTAATGCCCCGTGCTGTGCAATTTAGTCATGTAACCATTTTATATATATTCATAGCAGTGTGTATATCTTCATCCCAAATTCCTCATTTATCCCAACCTTCTTCCCCCTTTAGTAAGCATCAGTTTTTCTGTGTCTCTGAGTCTGTTTCTGTTTTGTAAAGAAGTTCATTTGTAGCATTTATTTGTCTTCTTTTAAAATTGTTTATTAATTTTCTGTGCCGCACAGCTTGTGAGATCTTAGTTTACCCCCTGACCAGGGATTGATTTGGAGTCCTGGGCAGTAAGAGGTCAGACCACTAACTACTAGACTGCCAGGGTATTGCATTTTTTTTTAGACTCCATGTATAAGTGATGTCATATGATATCACTTAACTTCAGTCGTGTCTGACTCTTTGTGACCCCATGGACTATAGCCCACCAGGCTCCTCTGTCCATGGGATTCTCCAGGCAGGAATACTGGCATGGGTGGCCATGCCCTCCTCCAAGGGGATCTTCCCGACCCAGGGACACAACCCAGGTCTCTTGCGTCTCCTGCAGGCAGATTCTTTATCACTGGTGCCAGTTGGGAAGCCTTAGTGTGAGAATCTTGAGATAATCTCAGCAGGGGACACTGGGCAGCGAGGCTCAGTTTGGTTGTCACAGCCTGGGTGGTGGATGGCAGGATTCCTATGGCGTCGACTGGATAGGGCCTGAAATACTGTTCAGGGTCCTCTCACACGGAGCACAGCCCCCATCCCCACCCCAGAGAATGCTTGCCTGCCTGCTGAGTTGGTTCGGTTATGTCCGACTCTTTGCGACCCCCATGGACTGTAGCCCGCTGGGCTCCTCTGTCCATGGGCTTTCTCCAGGCAAGAGCACTGGAGTGGGTTGCCATGCCCTCCCCCAGGGCATGTTCCAGTGCATTAACGTCCACTGCATTGGCAGCTGGCTTTGCCACGAGCGCCACCTGGGAAGCCCAGCGCGCAGAGTGATCTGGGCCCAATGCCAGGGCTGCCGAGGAGGAGAAATCCCACCCCAGGTGCGTCCCAGCCAGGCCCACAGCTCCAGGGGTCACGGTTGAAATGAAGTGAAGCAAAGTCACTCACTCATGTCTGACTCCTTGCGATCCCATGACCCACCAGCTCCTCCGTCCATGGGGTTTTGCTGGCAAGGATACTGGAGTGGGTTGCCACTTCCTTCTCCAGGGGAATCTTCCTGACCCAGGGATTAAACCTGGGTCTCCCGCCTTGTAGGCAGATGCTTTACCGTCTGAGCCACCAGGGAAGTCCATTGGTTACACAGACCTAACTCTGGGACTGTGACCTCGGCCACCGGCTCAAACGTGTGCGATCACCTAGTTCAGAATCTGCTCAGAGAGTGGGAGAGCCAACAGGGGTTTCAGGAAAAGTTCACACCTTCAAAAGCTTTTGCTCTCTCCTCCACTCCGACTTCCCAAACATCCCACCTTGTGCTCGAGCTCTGAACCTGGAAGGCATCCTTACTGCTTCTGCCCCCGACCCCAGCACACATGCGCTGACCCGTGCATCCCCCAGGTCTCATCTCCAGGACACCGCGGACTCCGGGCGTCTTCCCTCCACCTCCGTGTTCCCTGCTGGCACTTTGCAAGCTCACCGGTGTTCCTCTGCTGGGCGAGAGCTTCTTAAGCCTTTTTGTCCTGAGAATGGTGGGAGCCCTGAAGGCTCTTATTTTAAGTGGGAGGATGGTCAGATTTTCTTTCTCGTTCAGCCTGGTGCCGGGTAAAGAGAGATTGAGGAGGAGGAGTCAGACTCCTTTCTGAGGCTGGCAGAGGATCCCCTGTCGCTCGCTTCTGCAACACCGTCACCTGGTCCCCCCTCCCCGTGTCCCCGTCACCCAGGTCACTATCGCCACTGGACGTTTGCGCTCGTGGGCTGCCTCCTCCCGGCGCCCCGTCTCGGCCCCCAGTGTGAGCTCAGCTCCGTGTCCAGTGGTCGCTTCTCCCCCACTACCAGTTCGAGTGTTGTCACTTCTCTTACACAGTCATTTTCTTACTAGTTTGTTCTCACGGTTCTGTTCTCCCTGAGATCCCCCGCTTCTCACTGTCCAGATACTTAAGTGTCTCGCTACCCCAGACATCAAGTGTTCCCTGATGCCAACAGCAGCGTGGCCGAGCGGCGTTTGCTCTTCCTCGCGGCTGGACATGGGGTTCTCAGTGAGAATGTGCCAAGTTGCATCAAATTGAGCGAAAAACAACCTTTGTTTTTCCTTTGGTGTGTTTTAGGGTGCTCGGAGAACAGTGAGAGCTGGTGAGACGCTCTAGCTGGCTTAGACGACTGCTCTTTGAATCTCTTGCTTCTGGGGCACTGTGGAGTGTGCAGAGATGAGTGAGATGAGTCTCGTGCTTTGGGGTGATTGGAATATCTATAGTGAGGTGATCATAGCTAGTTTGACGTTGAGAGTTTTGAACAGATTTCGTGTGAACAGGCTCACTGTATGCACAGAGATAAAGACTGGATTTCACCGACGGTGGTTGTCCGCCATCTGACAGTTGGTGTTTCCACTTCCTAAGACCCCTCTGCTTCAGAAATCTGCATACGTCTTTGAACAGTCGAGAATGTAGTTGAGATGGTTTTGTTGAATTTTTCTTTGTTTTTGAATGGCCACAAGGGAGATCTGGCAGCAGGATCTATTTTCCAGATTCTGTTGTAATTTTACTGCATAAAAAAAAAACGTTAAAAAATACTGAGTGTGATAAACTGCAATTGTTGTTTAGTCACTAACTCGTGTCCAACTCTTTTGAGACCCCAGGGGCTGTAACCCACCAGGCTCCTCTGTCTGTGGGGTTTCCCAAGCAAGAATACTGGAGTGGGTTTCGTTGACTTCTTTTTTTGCCTGATTTTGGATGTATTTTTGTTGACAGGTAACTGAAGACAGAAAACAGGCCTAAACATAAACCCCAGAAGGAAGACGAGATTTGCCTAAGTTTGTCTCTGAGTAAGTAAAATTGTAAAATCGATTTCTTTCTTATTCTATAATGAAGTATCCTGTCAACTGGTCCATGTTTTTTAAAAAAGTTTACTATTACTTATTGGCTGTATGTACCAGAAACAGTGATTTCTCAAGATGTCTTGTAATGATTGATTTGGTAACCAGAACATGCTCTGCACCTCTCTGTGTTGGCACTTCGTAATAAACTCCTGTACCACGAGCGTTTGGAAAGTCAGAAATTTTTGGAAAGAGAGCTGGAGATGGTTATTTCTTTCATGGTCTCACATTTCCGTGAACGTTTCAGGCACTTATTTTCCCTCGGATGGCTGATTTATGAGAAACAGAGGTGGTTTTGTTTTTTTTTTTGATGTTTGTCTTGTATGTCTTTGGGAACGACAGACCTCCACAGCCTAGTTTGTGATCCAGACAGAACTTAGCATAAACACCTTGTTGGACAGCATCGTGAGGCCATGTGGCCTGTGCTGGGGGCCCCTGGGGAGGCGTTTTCCTTCCGTCCGAGCCCCACGTGGACTGTCGTGAGAGCCCAGAGAACCCAGGCAGGGTTCCAAGGACCGGGACCTCTGGGGTCTGGAGCTGTCATCTTGGCAGCAACGCTCGGGTCTCAGCCAGATCAAGAACTTCTTTTTCAAGACCCCCCTTTTATGAAAGTCTTCTGTTTCTGGGGTTGACCGTTCTCTGAATCTCTTAACTTCTGGAGCATTGTGGAGTGTGCGCAGATTAAGTGAGATGTGTCTCGTGTTTTGGGGAAGGCGTTACAGGTCCTAGAAAGCCGAGGCATGGATGAGTTGTCCCATAGACGGTGCAGACGTCTCCTGCTGTGGGAATTCCCAGGAAGGATCTACTAACCCGCCTTGCAGCCGCTGAGGAAGGCTGGACCTTCATCTTGAAGGGGAGACTTGGGCTGGCTTTGGTGGTGCTTGGGATCTCAATGCATAGTGAAGATATGCATTCTAGATGGGGGACTCTACGGGCAAAGGCGAGGAATGAGCAATGAGAGAGATGATTTTTTTTTTAAAGGGAAAACTTGCTAAGCCAGCCTGGTGGAATGCAGGGGAGTGATGGGGGTTATTGTTGAGTTGCTCAGTCATGTCCGACCCTTTGCAGTCCCGTGGGCTGCAGCATACCAGGCTTCCCTAAGGAAAAGGCAAGGACCTTGTTGTTAACCCTGCCTGCACAGTGCCCAAAGGAGTCTGATTCTGATTCTCTTAGCATCAGAGGGCTATCCTTTACCTAGACATGCCTGGGGTCACATACCCATCAGTAATAGATGGGCGAGTGTAATTTGAAACAGTATCATAGGTGACCTTTTCAACCAACCACCCCCGCCCCCCTGGGGTGAAGAAATAACAGTAAGTCATGGCAAGACACGTACATAACAGCTTGTCTGCCAGACATGGCCGTATTGTGTTAACAACTTGATCGCGTTGTTATTCACAGAGTGGACAATTCGCCCATTCAGAGTGTACGCTTCGGTGGTTTTTAGACTATTCACAGAGCTCCGCAACCATCGCCACAGCTGGTTCTAAACCATTTCCTCGCTCCCTAAAGAACCCCATGGACCCATGAGAACTCACTCCTTGTTTAGGCCTCCCCCAGTCCCCAGTCCCCACCTATCGACAGTCAGCATCTCTGGATTTGTTCATTCTGGATGTTTCTTGTGAATGCAATCATGCAGTGTGTGTGCGCTTCGTGGATGGCTGGTTTTTCACTCGGTGGAACGTTTGGAAGGTTAAACCGTGTTGTTAACAGTATTGGTTTTGATTACCAGACCCCATTCCATTAGATGAAGAGCCCACATTTGGTGTATCTGTTCATCAGCGAGACTCTGTTACTTTTGACGATTTCTATTTTGAAATAACACCAGACTCACAAGACGTGGCAAAAAAAGCTTGAGTGTGGCAAAAATAGCTTGGGCGTGCGTGCTCAGGTGCTTCAGTTGTGTCCCACTCGTTGTGACTCCACAGAATGTATAGCCCGCCAGGCTCCTCTGTCCATGGGATTCTCACCAGAGGGAATTGCCCATGCCCTCCTCCAGGGGATCCTCCTGACCCAGGGACTGAAACCACAGTCTCTTACAATCTCCTGCACTAGAGCCATCTGGGAAGAAAAAACAATAGCAAATTGAGGTCTAGGGTACCCTCCCCCGCCTTCCCTGGTCTTTCGTGAAGAAACTATGTTATCAAAAGTAGGAAACTGACATTCGCAGTTTCGCACTGATGCAGCCCTGGTCTGCATTTTAGCGTTTCGGGGTGTGTACGTGCGTGCATGTGGACAGTGTGTGAGCTATAATGATATGTGCAGCTTTAAGTAACCCCCACCATAAGCCAACACAGAAACCGTTCCACTGGCACAGGAAAACCCCTGCATGCCCCCACTGCACGGTCTCCCTCTGTGGCTCCTGGCAGCCACCGACTTCTCTGGCTCTGTAATTTTGTCCTTTCAAGAATGATCTTTCTGCCATTAGGGTGGTAACATCTGCGTGTCTGAGGTTGTTGATATTTCTCCCTGCAATCTTGATTCCAGCTTGTGCTTCATCCAGAACAGCATTTCATGTGATGATGTCGTTCAGTTGCCCGGATGTTGTTCAGTTGCCTGGTCATGTCCAACTCTTTGAGATCCCATGGACTCCAGGCTTCCCTGTCCTTCACCATCTCCCACAGCTTGCTCAAACTCATGTCCATCAAGTCGGTGATGCCATCCAACCATCTCGTCTTCTGTCGTCCCCTTCTCCTCTTGCTTTCAATCTTTCCCAGCATCAGGGTCTTTTCTAAGGAGTCAGTTCTTTGCATCAGGTGGCCAAAGTATTGGAGCTTCAGCTTCAGCATCAGTCCTTCCAATGGATAGTCAGGACTGATTTCCTTTAGGATGAACTGGTTGTGTCTCCTTGCAGTGCAGTCCAAGGGACTCTCAAGAGCCTTCTCCAACACCACAGTTCGAAAGCATTAGTTCTTCAGCGCTCAACTTTCTTTGTAGTTCAGTTTTCACATCCATACATGACTACTGGAAAAACCATAGCCTTGACTAGACGGACCTTTGTTGGCAAAGTAATGTCTCTGCTTTTGAATATGCTGTCTAGGTTGGTCACAACTTTGCCTGTACTCTGCATAGAAGTTAAATAAGCAGGATGACAATAAACAGCCTTGATGTACTCCTTTCCCAGTTTGGAACTGGTCCGTTGGGGTGATATGAACTGGTTGTGTCTCCTTGCAGTGCAGTCCAAGGGACTCTCAAGAGCCTTCTCCAACACCACAGTTCGAAAGCATTAGTTCTTCAGCGCTCAACTTTCTTTGTAGTTCAGTTTTCACATCCATACATGACTACTGGAAAAACCATAGCCTTGACTAGACGGACCTTTGTTGGCAAAGTAATGTCTCTGCTTTTGAATATGCTGTCTAGGTTGGTCACAACTTTGCCTGTACTCTGCATAGAAGTTAAATAAGCAGGATGACAATAAACAGCCTTGATGTACTCCTTTCCCAGTTTGGAACTGGTCCGTTGGGGTGAGGTGTGGCCTGGTATAAGGAGATGGGTGGCCCGTTCTCACCAACTCTTTTCTGTTCATAAAATCTTAAAAGGGCTCAAAGGACTGCATTTAGAATTAGCTGTGATGCTGAGACAGGTGATTACGTGGAGCCTGGAGACATTCTCGGTAGAATTGTTGACGGTTAGAACCAGACACTGTAGCAGTTGCAAAACAACGTGTTCTGTGAATCTCATCTGGATGATTTGCCACGTTACAGACCAACCCGGTTGCAGGAGTTTTTTGTTCTAAGGTATTGCAGGCAGTGGCACGGGTTGGGACATGGGTATTGCTTGGCAGGGCTGGAGTGCCATGGGCTAGACGTAGGGTGTTGCTCATTTGTCTTACCAGAAGCCGGAAAGCATCCAGGTGTCCTGGCAACCATAACTAGTTGATTTGAAGACATGAATTCCGCATGGATAATAGTGTAGTGCAGTTTCATTTTCTGAGGCCTCCCGCTGATGCAAAGTGTGTGATGAGATGCTGTTTGACAGCATGATTCAGCCCTCGCTTCCACTCTTCGCTTGAGATTTATTTAGTGTTCTTTTCATCCAAACAACCTTTGCCTTCTTGAATCCCCGGAACACAGAGGTAGAACCCCCACAGACATGCCCTCCCTCCAGGTTTTCAGGAAAAAACCCCACTTTCTCTTGAGAAACCACTTCTTTCCTCTCGAACCCACAAAAACTGGTGCTGTCGGCAGGGGCGTGCCCTCAACTGATGGATTGGGAGTCTATGAATCTCTTCTTCGTGGAACTTGATGCAAACGGACACTGAGCTGTGCTAAGTCAGTCGTGTCCAGCTCTGTGCGACCCCGTGGACTGTAGCCCACCAGGCGCCTCTGTCCATGGGGATTCTCCAGGCAAGCATACTGCTGCTGCTGCTGCTAAGTCACTTCAGTCATGTCCGACTCTGTGTGATCCCATAGACGGCAGCCCACCCGTCTCCCCCGTGCCTGGGATTCCCCAGGCAAGCATACTGGAGTGGGTCTGTTGCCATTCCCTTCTCCAGGGGATCTTCCAACCCAGGGATCGAACCCATGCTTCTTATGTCTCCTGCATTGGCAGGCTGGTTCTTTACTGCTTAGCACCACCTGGGAAAGGTATAAATGGACATTGAATTCCGATTAATTAAAATTCAAAAATAAGCTCTTGAAACTGGCTGTAGCTTCTGGTTGTAAAATGGCCTGAAGGTGATGGCAGGTTTCTTTCATTCCTGACATCTGTTACTACTTTTGACTCTTACACCAAATCAGGGAGTGTTATTTTTCTTAGCGTTACCTTTTGGTTTTCTTTGTAAACATGGGTGGTTCCTGAAGATCTCTTTCTTGAGGACAGGGGCTCTCCACTGGGGGTAGTCTTTTAAACCGCACCCCCCACCCCTGCCGGGACACTTGGCAAAGTCTAGAGACATGTTTGGTTGTCATGTATGATTGATTTGATGGGAATGGGTGATCCTGGCCTCTGAGGATGCTGCCAAACACCCCACCATGGACAGGACAGCCCCTCCCACCTTCTCACACACCAAAGAATTATCTGACCCCAAATGGGCTTCCCTGATAGCTCAGTTGGTAAAAGAATCCGCCTGAAATGCAGGAGACCCTGGTTTGATTCCTGGGTCAGGAAGATCCCCTGGAGAAGGGAGAGGCTACCCATTCCAGTATTCTTGGGCTTCCCTGGTGGCTCAGCTGCTAAAGAATCTGCCTGCAATGCTGGAGACCTGCATTCGGTCTCTGGGTTGGGAAGATCCCCTGGAAAAGAAAAGGCTACCCAGTCCAGGATTCTGGCCTGGAGAATCCCACGGACTGTAATGGTCCATGGGGTCGCGAAGAGTCGGGCACGACTGAGCGGCTTTCACTTCCACTTTCAAATGTCGGTAGTACGAGCTTGGCTGGTTTAGGATTTGCCCCGAAACTTGGCATGTATTAACTATTGCCCTTCATCTTGTTTCACAGTAGGTTAGCAACTATTGGCATTGGCTCTAAGCTCTATGGTAAGGAGTAACACACTTTGAATCCTCCTATGATGACTCTAGGGCTTCCCAGGTGGCTCAGTGATAAAGAATGTGTCTACCAAGCAGGCGACGTGGGATTGATCCCCGAGTCAGGAAGATCCCCTAGAGAAGAGCATGGCAACCCTCTCCAGCATTCTTGCCTGGAGAATCCCATGGACAAGAGAGGAGCCTGGTGGGATACGGTCCATGGGGTCACAGAGTTGGACTTGACTGGGAATGCGTGCACACACACACACATGATGACTCCAGTATTCAACATGACTGCTGCTGCTGCTAAGTCACTGCAGTCATGTCCAACTCCTAGCAACCGCATGGACTGCAGCCTACCAGGCTTCTCCGTCCATGAGATTTTCCAGGCAAGAGTACTGGAATGGAGTGCCATTGCCTTCTCCGACTCAACATGACTATACTTTTCGAAATGAATATACTTGGGTTTCTGTTCCTAAATTTTGTTTTTTGTCACAGGAACAACTACATTTTTGACAGTATGATCATATGGATAAATTCATAAGCCTCGGTTGGATTCATTGTGATTTACAGTCTATTAAAAAGTTTGCATAATTTTCTCAATGGTCAGTAGTAATTCTAAATCTTATTACTTTGAATACTTGTGGGGAGTTCCCTGGTGGTCCAAGTGGTTAGGACTTGGTCCTTTCACTTCCAAGGATGCAGGTTTGACCCCTGCTTGGGAAATAGATTCCACAACATGTGCCGTGAGGCCACCAGGGGAAAAAAAAATTGCGGAATCCTGCATGTTCGTGCTTTTAGAGACACCGCTGTGCACAATTAGCAAATTTTTAACGGAACCCTAAGATGAAGTTACAGTCCAGAAAGCTATGTCTGGAAGGTCATGCCTGCACTTAATGCCTATTTAAGTTGGATTTACAAAGCATTATGTTTTACGGTGATAAAATATGCATAACATGTAGTATACCATGCTAACCACTTTTCCCCAGTGGGTTACAGTTTGATTTCCTGTTTTAACCATTTTTAGATGCATAGTTCACTACCATCAGGCTTCCCTTGTGGCTCAGCTGGCAAAGAATCCGCCTGCAGTGAGGGAGACCTGGGTTTGATCCGTGGGTTGGGAAGATCCCCTGGAGAAGGGAAAGGCTACGCACTCCAGTGCTCTGACCTGGAGAATCCCATGGACTGTGTAGTCCATGGGGTCACAGAGAGTCAGACACGACTGATTGACTCTCACTAAGTACGTTCACCTTGTTACACAGCCATCAGCACCATCCACGTGTAGAACGTTTTCCATCTTTCCAAGCGAACACTGCATACGAATTTCAACAACTCTCTGTTCCCCTCCCCCAGCCTCTGGCAACCACGGTTCCGCTTTATCTTAATATCTCTCCAGCTAAGACGTCTAAGCACCACACATAAATGGAATCACATGAGATTCGTCCTTTTGGGCCCGTTTCAGTTGATCCAGAGGAATGTCTTTGCAGTTTAATGATGGGGTAGCTTGTGTTTTCCTTCTTGTGGCTAAATAACGTTCCATCGTGTGTTTGTGTGTATGATGGTTTGTTTACCCCATGGATGGATAGTTGAGTAATCTGCGAAGAAGTCTTTTAAAGCTGGGTCCCGTGACTTCCCTGCTGGTCCTGTGGCTAAGACTCCATGCTCCCAAGTCAGGGGTACGATCCCCAATTGGGGAACTATATCACGTGCTGCAAGGAAGGCCCAACACAGCCCATGAAACAATGCAAAGATTTAGTAATGAACTCAAAACTTCAAATCCTTGTACCTTCAAAGGGAGATAGCTAATTCCTTTTAGTATGAATTTATAGACTAAAGAAGTGTTTTTCAAATTTGTGTAATGTAATGACTCCTTTTAAAAGACAAAAATAGTTATTGTGACCTGTTAGTGTTGACTTATATTTTAAAATTTCACATTACTTAAATAGGTAAAAGCACAGAACTTGGCTTGAACACTTTATGCTTGTAACTCTTGTGCAACTGTTTTACACATCCCATACACACAAACAACACAGAGAATGGTAATGATACATTGCTGCAAAGAAATTGGCACTTCTAGTGCAACTGTGGTTCTGGCCACTAAGCCGTTATGGCCTGGGTTCTTTCAAGTTCACCATGCCCACAGTACTAGAACTTAAATGTATGGCTTGTGCTTTTGTGTTATTTTTTGTCAGCTCACAAATATTTGAAATATTACTACCTGATGTCAGCTTGATTGTGAACATAAAATGGGTATAGTATACAGTTATAAGATGATTATCCAGATTCAGAAGTTATTTGTATTACATTTTTAGAGTTTATACTTGGTATGGTTCAGTTCAGTTCAGTTGCTCAGTCGTGTCCAACTCTTGGCGACCCCATGAATCGCAGCACGCCAGGCCTCCCTTTCCATCACCAACTCCCGGAGTTCACTCAGACTCACGTCCATGGAGTCAGTGATGCCATCCAGCCATCTCATCCTCAGTCGTCCACTTCTCCTCCTGCCCCCAATCCCTCCCAGCATTAGGGTCTTTTCCAATGAGTCATCTCTTCGCATGAGGTGGCCAAAGTACTGGAGCTTCAGCTTTAGCATCATTCCTTCCAAAGAAATCCCAGGGTTGATCTCCTTCAGAATGGACTGGTTGGATCTCCTTGCAGTCCAAGGGACTCTCAAGAGTCTTCTCCAACACCGCAGTTCAAAAGCATCAATTCTTGAGTGCTCAGCCTTCTTCACAGTCCAGCTCTCACATCCGTGCATGACCACATGGTACTCACATGGAAAATTCCAAATCTTCTTTTATACTCTTCCTCAAGTACCTTAACGCCGTCTTCCGCTGATTTAGGAACTGTCTTCTGAGATGAGCTTCTATTCCTCGTTCATCCCACCTGCCTCGTTCCAATCGGCCTCCACGGGAGAGAGCCGTAGAAGAAATGTTTGGATGCGTAGCAGGCGTGTTCAGAACTGGGTCCTGTGCCGGCCAATGTCTCCTGTGCTCTTTTCCAGTGAAATGGCTTCCTCCTGAGCTGTCTTTAAAAATATACATGATTTTACTTATTCATTTATTGTTTAACTCTGCTGGGTCTTCCACTGGGCTTCCCTGGTGGCTCAGCTGGTAAAGAATCCTCCTGCACACTGCTTACAATCGCCAGGACATGGAAGCAACCTAGATGTCCATCAGCAGACAAATGGATAGGAAAGCCGTGGTACATATACACAAGGGAATATTACTCAGCCATTAAAAAGAATACATTTGAATTAGTTCTAAGGAGGTGGATGAAACTGGAGCCTATTATACAGAGTGAAGTAAGTCAGAAAGAAAAACACCAATACAGTATATTAACACATATATATGGAATTTAGAAAGATGGTAATGATGACTCTATATGCGAGACAGCAAAAGAGACACAGATGTAAAGAACAGACTGTTGGAGTCTGTGGGAGAAGGCGAGGGTGGGATGATCTGAGAGAATAGCGTGGAAACATGTATATTAATTATCATATGTGAAACAAATCGCAAGTCCAGGTTCAATGCATGAGACAGGGTGCTCAGGGCTGGTGCAGTGGGATGACCCTGAGGGATGGGATGGGGAAGGGGGTCCAGGGAGGGTCAAGATGGGGAACACGTGTATACCCATGGCTGATTCATGTCAATGTATGGCAAAAACCACCACAGTATTGCAAAGTAAGTAGCCTCCAATTAAAATAAAGAAAAAAGAAAAAAGTGATAATACCAAAAAACAAAAAAAAGGAATCCGCCTGCAGTGTGGGGGGCCTGGGTTGGATCCCCAGGTTGGGAAGGCCCCCCTGGAAAGGGAAGGGCGGCTCACTGCAGCACCGCTGCTGTTTGGGCTTGCGTTCCAGCTGCAGAGGTCGGGGCCTCCTCTCTGTAAAGCTGCCGTGCACGGGCTTGTCACCGTGGTGGCTTCTGCTGGTGCGGAGCTCAGCCTCTAGAGTGTTGGGTCTTCAGTAGTTTTGGAGCACTGGCTCTCAGTGGCACGGGCTTCAGAGGTTGGGGCGCCCATTCTTAGCTGGTCCATGGCATGTGGGATCTTCCCAGGGCCAGGGATCAAACCCTTGTCTCCTGCATTGGCAGGCGGATTCTTCACCACTGAGCCACCAGGGACACCACCTCAGGAGTTGACCACAGCCCCCAGGACGGATGAGTGAATGTCCCCTATCTGCCCCCTGACTCTGCCTTCCTGTTACCAACTCCTTTGCCTTCTCTGCGAAACTGTCAACTCCGGCGCTGTGTGTATACACTTTTGAGACACTTTGCAATCAATGTGATGAAGTGTTTATGTGAAAGGGTTCTTGATGATTCCTAAATGGGTCTATAACTCAAGCATCGTCTTAAAAAAAAAAAAAAATCAGTGCTCTATATAGGGATCTGATTTTGTCCTGACACGGTTATTGCAATACTAAAATTCTCAAGCAGTTGCTGTTTGCTGACGGGGTACACAGCAATGTCTTTCAGCTTGGATGAGCTTAGAACTTCACACAGAGCATTTGAAATTAATTTCTTTTGACACTTGGTTGCCAAATAGGAACCCAGAATGGATGTTGAGGTTATCTGTTCGTCTTTCACAGGTAAGGAGGGCATTTAAGTGTTGTATGCTAGGATTGGAGCAGGATACGGGTTTGCCAGGGGTGCCACACAGATATTTGATCTGAGTTTTGGTTTGGGGTGGAAATTGTAGGGTGCAGACTTGGAGTCTTGACAGAAGTGCATTGGGATAGTTGAAAATCTGTTAAACAATTTATATTCTCTCTGGCAAGTTACCTTGCTCAACGAAGTACTCTGGTAGCATCTTTGGGTCTTTTAAAATACACACTATCTTTTACTTTTATTTTTTTCAAAGTAAATAAGGCGCTGCGGTCTGCTTTTTATTTTATAAACCTAAAGTAAAGCTTCATCAGTAAGGCTGATCCTCACTGCTGTGGGATTTTCTGGTTTATGTGACTGATTCATTTGAAGCATGATTTGCTGTTTAACATAGTTTCTGTGTTAAATTAATGACATTACTGGGTTCACATTTTGTCTTTATTTTAGTGTTGCTGATTAATTTTAAGTGTGATTCACATTTTAGCCTACACTTTCTTTGTTAAATTAATTATGTTATTGGGTACTTTATTCTTTGGTTTACAGACCTTCTAATTAGAGGCACTGCATTTCACAGTGATAAAGCGCTGGGTATTTCCTGACCTTTAAAATTTTTTCCATCCACTTTAAAGACATTTTTCTGTGTGGCCACATAGTATCTGGTTTATAAAATATCAGTTCAGTTCAGTCGCTCAGTCGTGTCCAACTCTTTGCGACCCCATGGACCGCAGCACGCCAGGCCTCCCTGTCCATCACCAACTCCCAGAGCTTGCTCAAACTCTCGTCCGTTGAGTCGGTGATGCCATGCAACCATCTCATTCTCTATCGTTCCTTTCTCCCTCCTTCAGTCTTTCCCAGTATCAGGGTCTTTTCCATTGAGTCAGTTATTCGCATCAGGTAGCCAAAGTATTGGAGTTTCAGCTTCAGCATCAATCCTTCCAATGAATATTCAGGACTGATTTCCTTTAAGATTGACTGGTTGGATCTCCTTGCAGTCCAGGGGACTCTCAAGAGTCTTCTCCAACACCACAGTTCAAAAGCATCAATTCTTTGGTGCTCAGCTTTATGGTCCAACTCTCATATCCATACATGACTGTCGGAAAAACCATAGTTTAGGCTAGATGGACCTTTGTCGGCAAGGTAATATCTCTGCTTTTCAATACGCTGTCTAGGATGGTCATAGCTTTTTTTTTCAAGGAGCAAACGTCTTTTCAATTTCATGGCTGCAGTCACCCTCTGCGGTGATTTTGGAGCCAAGAAGATAAAAGTCAGCCACTCTTTCCATTGCTTCCCCATCTATTTGCCATGAAGCGGTGGGACTGGACGCCATGATCTTCGTTTTTTGAATGTTGAGTTTTAAGCCAAAATATACATTCCTCTAAAACACAGAAGTTAAGCTGCAGATATGTTTTCAACCGAGTCTTTTCACAGTGTTTACTTACATAGAATACTGTCACTTTGCGTTCTGGAGCTGTTTGTCTTTGCCTAGCCTAGGATGTAGGTAGAATATTAATTTCATGTGAAACTCAAGATAAGCCGGGAGCAGATGGATTTATGGCTCTCGAAACCTGTGAACTCTGCTGCGACAGAGAGTTCTTGAATACGAATGAAGAAATTCTGGATTGTGGCTGTGGCTAGCCAAGGCTGGCGTGACCTGATTTGCCACACGATACGTCATCCTGCCGTGGATCCATATCCTGCGATGTGCTTCCTCGGCGATGGTCCTGACTCTCTGACGCTGCTGCACTGGACTCCCTTTGAGAGAATGAGATGGCTCCTTCATGTAGGAGCCCCGGGCATGGGGATCAGGCTTGCTCCATAATCCCTGGGGGGAATTCCAGGTCCCAGCGGCTGCAGCAAGTTCTCAGATGTGTTCACTCACTGGAGGTTGAGGAGTACCTGCACCCCAGGCTCTTTGTAGCCACGTAGGGAGCAGAAGGGACTTCCCAGGTGGCTCAGTGGTAAAGAACCCGCCTGCCAATACAGGAGATGGGGGTTCGATCCCTGGGTCGGGAACATGCCCCTGGAGGAGGAAATGGTAACCCACTCCAGGATTCTTGCCTGGAGAATCCCACAGATGGAGGAGCCTGGCGGGGCTACAGTCCAAGGTGATGTAAGAGTCAGACGTGAATGAGCAGCAAGAACAGGGTACTCGCATACCTGTCCGGTCATTGCCACAATTTAGAGTATTTTCAGTACCCCCCGAAAGAAACTCCATCCCCCAGAGCCATCACTTCCTACTTTTTTCTTGCTCTCCTCGGCCCCCTGCCCCCTCCGCCCCACAGGTGAAGACCTGTTGTGTGTTTCTGTGGATTTGCCTGCATTGGGCGTTTCCTGTAAATCATACGTTATATGGCCTCTTGTGACTTGGTTTCTCTCACTTCTCACAGTGTTCTCAAGATTCACGTATGTCGTAGGCTGTGTCCATGGCTTCCTTCCTTTTTATAGCCAAATAGTACTATTTCCTGGTTCAGCTCAGTCGCTCGGTCGTGTCTGACTCTTTGCGACCCCATGGACTGCAGCACGCCATGCTTCCCTGTCCATCACCAACTCCCAGAGCTTACTCAAACTCCTACCCACTGAGTCGGTGATGCCACCCAACCATCTCATCCTCTGTCGTCCCCTTCTCGCCCTGCCCTCAATCTTTCCCAGCATCAGGGTCTTTTCCAGTGAGTCAGCTCTTCGCGTCAGGTGGCCAAAGGATTGGATCTTCAGCTTCAACATCAGTCCTTCCAATGAACGTGGTAGGGACAGACTGTATCTTCTCCATCCATGCATCAGTTCATGGATAGCGGTTGTTTCCGCTGTTGGATGATGTCAGTCACGCTGCTGTGAACGTTCCAGTCCTGGGTATGCTGTGGATGTGTGAGATTGCTATGTGAGATTGCTATGGCCCAGTGAACCGCTGGCTGCCAAATTGATAAAGGGGTGGTCTTTATGAAAATGTGCACACACACACACACACACACACACACACAGAAAAATGTGCGGAAGTGCATTCAAAAAATTATGTGTATATAATCTTATATACATATAAGTTTATCTTTATATCGTTGCAGAGATCAGGGGCTGCTTCAGTTCTGATGTTCAGGCTTCTCATTTCAGGGGGCTTCTGTCGTTTCAGAGGATGAGCTCTAGGCATGCGCACTTCAGTAGCAGTTGCGGCATGCGGGTTTAGTTAGTTGCGGCCGCCTGGACTCAGTTGCTCTATGGCGGGTGGGCTCTTGCTGGACCAGGGATCAAACCCTGCTTCAGGTTCCCGGGCCTGGCCTGGTCCTTCCATACAGTAGAGACAGCGCAGCCCTGTCTTCCAGAGGAAGAGAAGGTGCTTGTTTGCCGGGTCAAGCCGGGCGTCCAACCTCCGTGTGGCTTCTCCACCAAGCGCCAGACTTAGGAGGGTGAAGTTTGTCGGATCAGGCTCTGAGTGTTTCCTGGTTGAGTGAGAGAAGCTGGCAACGCCTCCACACTGTTCACCACTTTCTCTCAGTTTGAATTATGGGAAACCCAACCCCATCCACCAGCATATAGGGAGATGGTCAGGGAGCCTGGCTGTGTCCTCCTCCCTTCCTGTTTGTTTACTTACGGTCCAAGGTCATCAGCCTCTGGAAAGGGCCTTTTCTGCCAACCAGCCTTGACAAAGGTTTAGTTTCTAAGTCTTGTCTAGCTCTTTTGCAATGCCTTGGAATGCAGCCCGCCAGGCTCCTCTCTTTCCGTGGGGATTCTCCAGGCAGGAATCCTGGAGTGGGTTGCCATGCCATCCTCCTCGGGGAATCTTCCCAACCCAGGGACCAAACCCGCGTCTTCTGCATTGGCAGGCTATTTCTTTACCACCGAACCACCTGGGAAGAAGCCCCGGGGTATTGGCAGTGTCGGGACCCCAGATCGTCTGGGTAGAACTGCAGAGGGAAGGTCCACGGCTCGCCAAGGCTGTGATGAGATGCTTAAGACTCTTTGCTGAGTACAGTAAACCTTCCCCACCCGCCCGCCACCCACATACCCCAAGTGGAGGTGGTAACCCGCCCCGCTGCCTTCCCTGCACCCTCGTCTCCAAAGGAAAATGCTTCAGTGGGAGGTGGCCCTGGAGCTGAAAACGATGGGGTGTCACAAGTAACGCCCCACACCTGTGAGCGTCGAAGCCCGGCGGTATGTCACGCCCAGCTGGAGGATAGAACAGAAGGGAGCCCTGGAAATGCTGGGCTGAAAAGGACTCTGTTGGTGGTGTCAAACAAACGATGTCCTGTGTCCTCCGTGGTTCCCCCGCGGCAGGATACGTGGGTGTGTTTGGCACTGAGACCGACCTGGCAAGCAAGGCGGCCTTG
>SJXQ01001024.1:278916-309602 GCA_006408695.1 Aepyceros melampus
TTGTGGTACTTGTGGCACACAGGCTTGGTACTTGTGGCACATAGGCTCAGTACTTGTGGCACATGGGCTTGGTAGTTGTGGTACTTGTGGTGCACGGGCTCAGTAGTTGTGGCACGTGGCTCAGTACTTGTGGCACACGGGCTCGGTACTTGTGGTGCATGGGCTCAGTACTTGTGCACGGACTCATTACTTGTGGCACACGGGCTTGGTAGTTGTGGTACTTGTGGCGCACAGGCTCAGTACTTGTGGCACGTGGGCTCAGTACTTGTGGTGCATGGGCTCAGTACTTGTGCATGGGCTCGGTACTTGTGGCACATGGGCTCAGTACCCACGCTCAGTTGCCCCACAGCAGGTGGAATCCTTGCAGGCCAGGGACAGAGCCTGTGTCCCCTGCCTTGGCAGGCAGATTTCCAGTCACTAGCTCACCACGGAAGCCCCAGGGTGTTACCTTTCGTAGCAGTGGGATCTGAGACTCTGGGGGTGGCAGAAATCTGGGGGTGCAGCTCAGGGCCTGGAGGACGGCACCTCTGTGTCCCACCATGGGCCTTCACCAGCTACTCTGTGTCCTTATAGAAGGCCAACGTGAACATCTGGGTCAAATCGCACTGGGATCCTGGTGCCCGCGAGCGGGCCCCGTGGAGATTTCAGGAACGGGCTGTTGGGTGAGGGCTGGCCTCCCCTGGAGGAACGTGCTCCCTGGTCTGGGTTACACGTGTGGACTGTTTTATCACATGAATGACAGAGGTTGCAGATGGCTGTCCAGCTTTGGGCAGCCTCTATAAGGACAGAGCTTGTTTCTGGAAGGGAGGAGGAGCCACTGACCAGTCCACTCCCCTGGAGGTGTGACCTGGGACATCCACTGCCCTGGAAATGGGACGTATGGATGAAGATCACTGGAAGGAACTAAGGCTCATGATGTCCTTGACGTCTTCCATCCAGACCCCTCATTTCACGCTGCCAGGGTCTCCGCTTTCTCGTTGCGTCTACCCAGGCCACTCTGCCTCTCCTCTGATGAGGGGTACGGTGAGGGGCTTCAGAGTCTCGGGTGGCCAGCACGAGATCTCAGGGAAGGACGTGCAAGCATTTGCAGCCCCGGCCCACTGCTATGTGCCTGGAGTGAGACTGAAATGCTGGCCACATCCACGGGAACCTGGGCATGATCAGCCCCCCGATGGCGTTTTTCCTTCTTGTCATCATGATCATAAGCAAAGGCTTTTTTTTTTTGCAAAGAGATAGTTAATGACCAACGGCAGTATTCTGTGCTATGTATCATCTTGCAGAACCATCTGTAACATCTCAAGGTGCTGCGGAAGGTCAGTGCGGCGACCGCAAGCAAACAGTCCGTGATCATTAAGGACACAATCGTCTTCAAGTTCCTCTCCTCCCCTTGAAGACTTGAGAGTGTGGGATTTCAGCTTTCCTCACCACCAGTTTTCATCAAGAGGCTGTTTAGTTCTTCTTCACTTTCTGCCATGAGGGTGGTGTCATCTGCATATCTGAGGTTATTGATATTTCTCCCGGCAATCTTGATTCCAGCTTGTGCTTCATCCAGCCCAGCGTTTCTCATGATGTACTCTGCATATAAGTTAAATAAACAGGGTGACAATATACAGCCTTGAGGTACCTCTTTTCCTATTTGGAACCAGTCTGTTGTTCCATGTCCAGATCTAACTGTTGCTTCCTGACTTGCATACGGGTTTCTCAAGAGGCAGGTCAGGTGCTCTGGTATTCCCATGTCTTTCAGAATTTTCCATAGTTTGTGGTGGTCCACACAGTCAAAGGCTTTGGCATAGTCAATGAAACAGAAATAGATGTTTTTCTGGAACTCTCTTGCTTTTTCAATAATCCCAATGGATGTTGGCAATTTGATCTCTAATTTCTCTGCCTTTTCTAAAACCAGGAACCCCATGTTTCTTTGCAACCCCGTAGTCTATATATAGTCCATGGAATTCTCCAGGCCAGATTCTAGAGTCAGTAGCCTTTCCCTTCTCCAGGAGATCTTCCCAACCCAGGAATTGAACCAGGGTCTCCTGCATTGCAGGCAGATTCTTTACCAACTGAGCTATCTTATAAGATAGATGCTATTTAATAAATGATGATAGACTGTTTCTTTTTGTTTTTACAAATATCAGGTAAGCCTCAAGGTGGTGGTGTTTGTTCTTTCTAATAATTGGTCTTGGTTGACTGCTCATGGAATAACAGAATCCACAAGTTCAAAAGGTAGATTTTTTAAAAAATTGGATTATAATTGATTTGCAGTGTTGTGTTAGTTTCAGGTGTAAAGCAAAGTGAATCAGTTATACATACACATATATCCACTCTTTTTCAGGTTATTTTCCCATGTAAGCCATTACGGAGTATTGGGTAGAGTTCTCTGTGGTATACAGTAGGTCCTTGTTAGTTACCTGTTTCATATCTAGTAGTGGAGAAGGCAATGGCGCCCCACTCCAGTACTCTTGGCCTGGAAAATCCCATGGACGGAGGAGCCTGGTGGGCTGCAGTCCATGGGGTCACTAAGAGTCGGACACGATTGAGCAACTTCACTTTCATTTTTCACTTTCGTGCATTGGAGAAGGAAATGGCAACCCACTCCAGTGTTCTTGTCTGGAGAATCCCAGGGACGGGGGAGCCTGGTGGGCTGCCGTCTATGGGGTCGCATGGAGTCAGCAGCAGCAGTGTGTTTGTTAATTTGTCTCCCAATTTTTCTCCCCACCCCAGCTCGTGGTAACCATAAGTTTGTTTTGTACATCTGTGACTCTTTTATTTTGTAAATACATTCATTTCTACCAGTTTTTTCCTTTTTTTTTAAGCTTCTGCATATAAATGATATCATATGGTATTTGTCTTTCTTTGTCTGAGATACTTCACTTAGTACGACCTTCTCTGGGTCCATAGTGTTGTAAATGGTGTTATTTTGTTCTTTCTTATGGCTGACTAAGCAGACTTAGCCCTTAATCACATGTGGAACTTAATCCGCTTGGAGTCGGATTCTTGTCAGTCCTGTTAAGCATGATGCGTTGACTGATAACACTGGAGAACTCATGGAGTATGTGAAGATCCCTTGACTTTGCAGATATCCTAAAATGTGAGCGGTAGAGGTGGATGACTAAGCACGCACATTGATATGAGCTAGTTTCTTCGGCCCCTCTCAAGAAGCCCGCCTTTCTGCTTTCAGAGAAGCCATGTCAGAATTTTTAATTAATTCTTCAAAAGGGCTCATTACCAGGAGGAATAGAGAGATTCTCATTATGGTGATGGTGTTTTATCCATGCTGAGATTTGATGTACGGACCCTGGCTGAACTGGAGTTCGAGGGCCTCTCCTATTGGTCTCAAACCCACATGCCACCTTGGTGTTTAGAATAATTATCTAGTGATGTTAAACACCGTAGGAATTAAGGAAAGATTTTAAAATGCATGCATGGACATGCATGTAGATACCAGTCATGTAAACAAACATGCTTTTGATCTGTGCATTTGTGGGCAGCATTTTTCAGCCCCGAAAATATCAACTCGGTAATGTGGAATCTTGTACCTCGTCCTGCTCCATCCCCACCTGAACCCCAGCTTCCTCCCAGGATGTGGAGGGGATGCGGTGGAGGCCTGGGTGATTGAGGTTGAATATTGGGGTGGCCACCTGAGTGGAGAAGGTCTGAAGTCCCAACCCAGGACCAAAGCCGGCCAGAGGGACCTTTTCCTTATGCACGGATTCCTGGGCTTCACTGGTGGCTCAGACGGTAAAGCATCTGCCTGCAATGCAGGAGACCTGGGTTCGATCCCTGGGTCGGGAAGATCCCCTGGAGAAGGAAATGGCACCCCACTCCAGTACTCTTGCCTGGAAAATCTCATGGATGGACGAGCCTGGTGGGCTGCCGTCCATGGGGTCGCAAAGAGTCGGACACGACTGAGTGACTTTCACTTTCACCTGACAGTCTGTGAGAGAATTCCTTTTATTTGATGTTTTTTTTTCCTCTTTTAATGAAATGAATGTCTTCTCTTATAAAAATTGCTTTACGTTACATTCGGAAACAGCGTTTTAATAAACACTTGTCTTGATTATAAAGCAGGTTAGAAGCCATGCTTCTCAGTGGTCACAGCACGTTCCTAGGGCAGCCCTAACAAAATTCCACAAGCCACGCGACTTATAGCACCAGGAGTCCACTCTCTCACATTCCTGGAGGCCAGAAGTCTCAGATCCAGGTGTCAGCAGGCTGGCCGTCTGCGGAAGGCTCTGGGCCGGCTCCTTTCTTGCGCATCTCTAGCGTCCGTGGTTTCCAGCAACCCTGGATGTTCCTAGACTTACAGATACGTAACCTTAGTCTCTGTCTTGTCTGTGTGTCTTTGTTCACATGGTCATTTTCTTATATGGACACCATCAGAGTGGGTTAAGAGCCGTCCTGCTCCACGGTGACCGCACTTGATGAATTCTCTGTGTGTGATTGGATGTATTTTTTTTCTCTTTTATTGACATATAATTGACCTACAGTGAGCTGTGAAAGGAGTGAAAATATTAGTCGCTCAGTCGTGTCTGACTCTGACTCCATGGACTGTAGCCCGCCAGGCTCCTCTGTCCATGGGATTCTCCAGGCAAGAACACTGGAGTGGGTTACCTTTCCTTCTCCAGGGGATCTTCCCAACCCAGGGATTAAACCCAGCCTGATTCTTTTTCCGCCGAAGCCACCAGGAAAGCCCAAATTGACCCTCAACACGATGTTAATTCCAGGTACATGACTAATAACTTGATATTTCTATACATTACAGAATGATCACCACGAGAAGTCTAGTTACCATCTGTCACCATACAAATGTAAGACACTGTTAATTGACCGTATTCCCCAGGCTCTATGTTTCATCTCCTTGACTCATTTTGTAGCTGGAAGTTTCTCCCTCTTAAGCTCCCTTATATATTTCACTCACCTTCACTTCCTGCCCCCTGCCAACTACCTCTTTCTATGTGTCTGTTTTTGTTTTATTGTGTTTGTTCATTTGTTTCAATTTTTAGATTCTGTGTATAAATGAAATCATGCAGTCTTCTCTTTGACTTACTGAGTTTCATGTAATAGCCTACACTGACTTGATGGACATGAGTTTGAGCAGGCTCAGGGAGTTGGTGATGGACAGGGAAGCCTGGCATGCTGCAGTCCATGGGGTCACAGAGAGTCAGACACGACTGAGTGACTGAAATGAATAGCCTGTGGGTCCATCCATGTGGTCACAGGTGGCAAGATTTCATTCTTTTTTTATGGCTGAGTCATTTTCCTCTGTGTGTGTGTGTGTGTGTGTGTGTGTCACATTTTCTTTATCCGTTCATCTCTCGATGGACGCTGAGGTTGCTTCCAGATCGTGGCTATTCTAAATAATTCTGAGCGAACATCGGGGCATGTATATCCCTTCAACTTCATGCTTTTGTCTTCTTCAGGAGCATGCCTAGACGTGGCATTGGCTAGGTCGTGCGATTGTTCTGTTTGTAATGTTCCGGGGAAGCCCCGTACGATTTTCCACAGTAGCTGCACCAGTCGACATTCTTACTGTCACTGCGTCGTACGGGTTCCCTTTTCTTTCCATCCTTGGTGACTCTTGTTATTTGTTGTCTGGCTGGCTGAGCCCACGCTCAGCAATCTGACAGGTGTCAGGTGGGTATCTCATTGTTTTTTTCACTTGGCGTTTCATCTTGATGAATTCTATCCGCGACCAACCTATTTCCAAATGAGGCCACACTCTAAGGTGTCCAGGGAATTAATTGGACCACAGGATACCTTTTTTGAGGGGGTGCCCAGTTCAACCCATAGTAGTGGCGATCTCTCTTTACCTTTGGCCATTTAGGGGGCGGGTGAAGAAGTCCAAACTGGTATAAATTCTTTGCCTTTAATCAGATGAAACGAGGTGGCAGAACAGAGCTGCAGGTGCGGCCACCTGCCACCCGCCAGGCCTGCTGTTGTGGGGCCTGGGTGACCATCATACCCACAAGCCCCAGGGGACTGTGTCTTTCCTGACATTTATGGGAGGTCTGGGAGCGCTCGTGGCCTGTCTGTCAGGAGGGGATTTTTTCGTGAGCGCAATTCATGGAGGTGCGGGCAGCTTTGCTGGTTCCTGGAGCCTGTTCTTGGTCACAGGTGAGCAGGAGGTGGTGGGCTTTGCCTTGAGACCAGCCCAGAGGGCTGCTGCTTATGAAGATGGGGTTCAGGGGGTGAAGTGGACAAAGTGGAGACTGTGGGCCCACTTAACCTGATCCCTGGAATATTCCGTGATGGAACCACATGATGTTGACCGGGCGAAGCCCCCAGCCACCAGGGGAGGCTCTAGAATCCACTCTGTGTACTGCAACCCCCTTCCCTTTCCCAGCAGAGGTGATCGAGGCTAGAACCAGTTGTGCCCGTGAGTGCTGTTGGTGCCTGGAATCCCCAGGCCCTTCCATGCAGTCTTGTCCAGTTTCCTCTGAAAGAAATTGCACCGTAGAAGACTCCTTGGTGCCTAAAGTGAAAGTGGCTCAGTTGCGTCCGACCCTTTGCAGCCCCATGGAGACTATGTGGTCTCCAGGGATTCTCCAGGCCAGAATACTATAGTGGGGAGCTGTTCCCATCTCCAGGGGATCTTCCCAAGCCAGGGATTGAACCCAGATCTTCAGCATTGCAGGCGGATTCTCTCCCAGCTGAGCCACCAGGGGAGCCCAGGACTGTTGGAGTGGGTCTGGCACGTATTTCAAGGCTTCCTGGCACTTTCCAGGGAAACGTGTTAAACAGACATGTCAGAAATGCTCCGAATTTGGAAGTCTCAGAGCGCGGTAGGTGAAACCTTGACCTTGGGTTTGCGTCTCTCGGCGACGGTGGCTTCACGTGGTAAACAGCAGGTCACCTGGGTGCCCCGTCACTGTGTTCAGCCCTCGGGGATGGACCTTGGGCCTTGGATGATTGGCTTCCAGGAGCAGTTAGGACAACGGGGAATATGATTTCCCGTCATAATTACAGCCCCCGCGCCCGATCCAGCTCCAAAATTAGGGCCCCAGTTAGAATATATACACATCACTGTTTCTGAGCACTGCTGTGAGAAAGTCTGCTAAACAGAAACGGGAATTCTGCGTTGAGAAAAATAATCTAGAATAGTTGAAAGCCACAAGTGGAGACTCTTTCTTTCAGGTCAGTCTACGCTTTAACGACCTAAACAGCATATTAAAAAGCACAGCCATTGCTTTACCAACAGAGGTCTGTCTCTTCAAGGCTACGGTTTAACCAGTGGTCATGTAGGGATGCGAGAGTTGGACTGTAAAGAAAGCTGAGCACCGAAGAATGGATGCTTTTGAGCTGTGGTGTTGGAAAAGACTCCTGAGAGTCCCTTGGACTGCAAGGAGATCCAACCAGTCCATCCTAAAGGAGTTCAGTCCTGAGTGTTCATTGGACGGACTGATGCTGAAGCTGAAACTCCTGTACTTTGGCCATCTGATGTAAAAAACTGACTCATTGGAACAGACCCTGTTCCTGGGAAAGATCGAGGGCAGGCGGAGAAGGAGACGACAGAGGGTGAGATGGTTGGGTGGCATCACCGGCTGAATGGACATGAGTTTGGGTAAACTCCAGGAGTTGGTGGTGGACAGGGAGGCCTGGCGTGCTGCAGTCCATGGGGTCCCAAAGAGTCGGACACGACTGAGCAACTGGACTGAACTCCTTAACGATGATGTAACATACAGCACAGCATCTCAAGACCTTATGTCAAGAATTTGCTAAAATAAGGCAGACACGTTTAGGATTCATCTCATTCTGAATCAAGAACTTGACGCTTGATTGGAAAGAACTTTTCTTCTAATCTAATGGAAAATGGTGGGTCATGGCTAAAGAACCCACAGGCCAACGCAAGAGACACGAGTTCCATCTCTGGGTCGGGAAGATCCCCTGGAGAAGGGAATGGCAACCCACCCCAGTGTTCTTGCCTGGAGAATCCCACGGACAGAGGAGCCTGGTGGGCTACAGTCCATGAAGTTTCAAAAGAGCCGGACATGACTGAGTGACAAACAGCAAATAACAACAATGGAAAAATGCCACTTTTGTACCATTCGGACATGGAGGTGCCTGGCTGAGGGGAGCAAGTGATTGCTGGGGATTTGGGGGAAAAATGTCAGTGTGGTTTCTAAGCGTGCATGGTTTATCTGGTAGACCCGGTTTTACTGGAAGAGAGCTATGTGATGAGGGCAGGAGAGATGCGTGTAGTTTTCTGGGTCTTAGGTTTGCAGCTGTTTGTGTGTTTGCAAGCTTGGTTGAAGGCAAACAAATGGAATTAGATGCTAATTGGCTAGGAGGGGTTGGCGAGTTGTGGGGAGCGAATGAATGGGGTTAGTTTCTACGCCGGTGTTCTCTGACGTCCACCAGTGCGTTCCCATTTCCAGCCCCTGTGTTGTTTATCCATTGGGGTGTGAGAGATCACCCCAGCACTCCACTGCTGAACACTGCAGACACGGATCATGTCCCGTGCATTCTGAGACTCAGGAATCCAAGCACGGATGAGCCGGAGTGTTCCCACTCGAGGTCTCCCATGAGTTGCAGTCAGCACGTTGGCCCCACGACCGCAGTCTCTTGAGCCTAGTGCTGGGCTGGAGGCTCAACCCCAACCCCGTTCACGAACGTGGCAGTTGGCGGGAGGCTTCAGTCCCCTCCGGTCTCTGCAGGGCTGCCTGTGACCTGGCTTCCCCGGAGTGCGTGATCGAGAGAGAGAGGGAGAGATAGTAGAGGAGGGGAAACAGTCCGGGAGAAAGAGATAGAAGGGTGGTGCTGGGAGTTCCCTGGTGGAACAGTGCTTAAGACTCTACTCTTCCAGTGCAAGGAGATCTTCCAGCCCTGGATGGGGAGCTAAGGGTCTCATATGCCTCATGGCACAGCCAAAAATAAATAAAGTAACAACAGAATTAAAAAAAAAAAAGGCATTAAAAAGAAAGTGCTGGAAGCCACATGCTTTTACAACCCGATCTAGAGGGGATGTGCTAGTCCTTCTGCCGTGTTCTGTCGGTTGCATAGACCAATCCTGGTCGGTGTGGGTTGGGGTGGTTCCTGGGTGCAGATACCAGCGGGGTGGGGCTCCTTGGATTTCATCTCAGAGGCTGCCCGGGGCCTTCTCTGGCGTCTGGTGGTTAGGACTCATCCTTAAGCTGCACAGGTTCGATCTCGGGTCAGGGAGCTGATTCCCCATGCTGCACGGTGGGGCCACATAAATGAGATGGTAAAGGAAAATGCATGTGAAGAGGCTGCCTGCCACGGCCTTTTATTTTTTGCAGCCGTGAGTTGCCATCTTGGTTACAGAATTACTCACTTGAGTACATAGTCACCTGTCAGAAAGTGTGGGGAAGTTTCTGTAGCTGTGTCTGTGCCCTGACTTTTTGATACAGTAGAATCTGTATGTAATGACGGTCACTTTTCTCTGTGTGTCTGTGTGTCTGTCTGTCTGTGCTCAGTCCTGTCTGACTCTTCTTCACCCCATGGACTATAGCCCACCAGGCTCCTCTGTCCATGAGATTCTCCAGGGCAAGAAGACTGGAGCGGGTTGCTGTTTTCCTTCTCCAGGGGAATCTTTCCAATCCAGGGATCGACCCTGAGTCTCTTGCATCTCCCGCACTGGTGGGCAGATTCTCTCCCCCGAGCAGCATCTCAGAAGCCCGTCGCTTTACTACCTAGCTAAGTAAAAATGATGCACCTGTTTTGCGCTCTCCATGATATTCTTGGACAGGAAATCAGTTTCCCTCCCGCAAAATGGAAACATCCGTTGAGCCTGCCCCCGGTGGACATGGCCGGTCAGCTCTCCCATCTCCTCCTTAAACTCGGGTAAATAAATCTTCAGTGACTGCCTGAATTATTGCTGCCCCTGCATGTGCGCCTTCTGCCCCAAGACATTAGGAAAGGTTGCCCTTGCCTTTTTTAACTAATGAATTGCCCTTTTTAAAATTTTTATTGTCTTCTAGGCAGTTAATGGGGGGAAAAAAATGAATGAGAATTTTTTTCCCCGTCCCTGAGCTCTTTGTGACACTTTCAAAGATGATAACATCTTTATAGCCTTTCAGTCTCAGCGCTCACATCATTCATTCATTCAGCAAATAACCTCCATGTGCCGATGAGGCCGTGAAAGTACGGAGGTAGAGTGTAAGCTCAAACGACCTCTTTACGGTTATTAAAGGCACGTCAGGAGAAGGCAGTGGCACCCCACTCCAGTACTCTTGCCTGGAGAATCCCAGGGACGGGAGCCTGGTGGGCTGCCGTCTATGGGGTTGCACAGAGTCAGACATGACTGAAGTGACTTAGCAGCAGCAGATAGAAGAAAGGGCTTCCCTGGTGGCTGAGACTATAAAGAACCTGCTTGTCAGTGCAGAAGACTCAGGTTCTATCCCTGGGTCAGGAAGATTCCCCCTGGAGGAGGGCATGGCAACCTGCTGTGGTATCCTTGCCTGGAGAATCCCGGGGACATAGAAGCCAGGTGGGCTACACGGTCCACAGGGTGGGTCGCAGAGTAGACAGAAGAAATGAACCCCGGAGGGTAGCGAATTGAATTTTGTGAATTCTGCACCCGTAGTTTGACTTAATGAACATTTCGGAGGATCCTCAGAGTCAGGATTCTCTTTGTCATTCGTGTTTTCTAGAAAGGCAACTGCTGAGCAGAAAGTGGAGTGGGTTTCCAGGACAGGGAACTGGACCTGGCCCAAGGTGGACCCCAAAGGGTCTGACCCCCAGACTGGCTGCGTCAACAACCTGAAGCCTTTGCATGTGGAAAGGCTGCATGGGAAGCCCTTGACTTGCCCTAAATGCTGCTGGTCTCTTTGGCATGAGGTTGGAGATATGGCCACCTTCACAGCTAGTGGCCATCATGTCCAGGGCTTTGCCAGTATCCTTCCCCCCAACCCCAACTTTAACTTTTCTCCCATGGACTCTCATCTTCCCTGTCTTTTCAAGTTCAGCTAAGGCAGATAGCCAAAATTCCTAAGGGGGGAAAAGCGGAAAGTCAAAGAGAAATGAAAGAAAATGGCATTTTGAAGGATGGAAATGCAACTTGATAGGATCGTGTGTGTGTCTGTGTGTGTGCACGTGTGTGTTTCCTCCTGGGTTGCCAAGACTGAGGACTGCTGATGTGTCTGAAGATTGAGTGAGGCTCGCTCATAACTGTGAAAGAATTATTGGTGGTTTGGCCAAGGTAGCAGCGTTGACCCAGATCGGGGTGGGTTTGGGAACCTGTATGTGTGTGCGGATTTGCTACCCAGAGACACAGACCATGATGTAGGTGGAAAGTACAGCCACTCCTGCACAGATTTCTTGCCCATCATGGTTGAGCCGTCTTTGCTGAAAGAATGAGACCGCTCTCTGGGCATTTCATCAGGAAGCAGCCATTAAAAAGAATGCATTTGAATCAGTTCTAATGAGGTGGGTGAAACTGGAGCCTATTATACAGAGTGAAGTAAGCCAGAAAGAAAAACACCAATACAGTATACTAACACATATATATGGAATTTAGACAGATGGTAACCATAACCCCGTATGCGAGACAGCAGAAGAGACACAGATATACAGAACAGTCTTTTGGACTCTGTGGGAGAGGGAGAGGGTGGCATGATCTGACAGAATAGCACTGAAACATGTGTATTACCATATGTGAAACAGATCGCCAGTCCAGGTTCAATGCATGAGGCAGGGTGCTCGGGGCTGGTGCACTGGGATGACCCTGAGGGATGGGATGGGGAGGGAGGTGGGAGGAGGGTTCAGGATGAGGGACACATGTACACCCGTGGCTGATTCATGTCAATGTATGGCAAAACCAATACAATATTGTAGAGTAATTAGCCTCCAATTTAAATAAATCAATTAGGAAAAAGAAATGAAGCACGTGTACATGATTTTAAAAAATTTCGTCCACTGTATATGGGATTATTTTTCACGTGTAACCTTTTCTCGATCCATGTCCCTTTTCTGTCTTGGAATTCCATCCCCATCACGCTGAACTCAGTCACCTGTCTCCATGTTTCCTTTGGATTGGGGCGGAGTCTCGGACTTTCCTTGGTTTTGGTGGCTCTGTTTTGAGGGATACCAGCCATGACTTTCTTAGAAAGTCTCTCACTTTGGGCTTGGCAGGTGTGTGCCCTGTGGTGAGGCTGGGGTTATGAGTTTGGGGAACGTAGACTGCAGAGACAGGCCCTGTGATCAGGTCGCCTCCACAGCGGGGACTCTCACGTGACTTAACGCTGATGAGCTTGCAGAGCTTGCCCTCTGCTCAGGGTTTGCGTTTGCCGAGTCTCTTCACTGTCGAGTTACCGCTTTCCCCTCTCTTGTCTGTCCACACTTCTTTCAAAGCCCATGCTCACTGTAGGGGGAGTAAGGTAAGCTTCACCTCCTGGAGACTTTAGGTTATAAACTGTTTGAATGCCAGGCTTCCCTAGTGGCTCAGAGATAAAGAAACAGCCTGCCAAGGCAAGAGATTCCGGTTTGATCCCTGGGTTGGGAAGATCCCCCAGGGAAGGAAATGGCAACCTACTCCAGTATTTTTTTTTTTTTAACTTTTGGGGGCAGCACCATGCAGCTTGTAGGATCTTATTTCCCCTGCCAAGAATTGAACCTGAGCCCCCTCCTTGGGAAGCACGGAGTCTGAACCACTGGATCGCCAAGGCAGTCCCCCACTGCGGTAATCTTGCCTGCAAAATCCCACGAACAGTGGGAGCCTGGCAGGCTCTATAGTCCACAGT
Source organism: Aepyceros melampus (assembly GCA_006408695.1). Classification (NCBI taxonomy): domain Eukaryota; kingdom Metazoa; phylum Chordata; class Mammalia; order Artiodactyla; family Bovidae; genus Aepyceros; species Aepyceros melampus. The sequence continues at coordinate 291,612 of SJXQ01001024.1, forward strand.
GTCGTGAAAGAGTAGGATACGACAGCGTCTAAACAGCAGCAAATTTAAACGCAGGTTTCTTCACTCGTTGCTTGATGGAAGGCAATTCAGCCTTGTCTTGGAATATGGGTCCAGTAATTGTAGTTTGGAGTTGTCTCTCCGTAATAAACTGTACCCATGGTGCACCCTCTGCCGTTTCCGGGGTCGAGTCCCGTGAAGCGCAGTGGTTCCCGAAGGAAACCGTCTCTGCACAGAATCCATCTGCATGCTCACTGCCTTTTCTGAGATCGCTTCACTCTTGTCCACCCCGCCAGCATTTTTCATAATAACTTTTTTTTATTTTGGGCTGCACTCTGTACCAGGCACACAGCATGTGTGATCTGAGTTAACCCGACAGGAGGTCAAAGCCACATCCCCTGCTGGTGGACACTCAGAGTCTTAACCACCGGACCTTCTGGAAGCCCCTCATGGTACATTTTTGTCTGACCAGGTGTCTGTTGCTGCTGCTGCTAGTCACTTCAGTAGTGTCCAACCTGTGTGACCCCATAGACTGTAAGAAAGTATCCAAAGTAGTTTTGGTAGGGGGGAGAAAAGACTGTCTTCCTAGCTGATAAGCTTATGTAATATTTCGTTACATTTCATCGATGGAGTAGGATGCCCCATTGCATAAGTGGGTTTGAGGCCCCATCGACACTGGGGTATGAAGGCCCGAGTACCTGGCTCAGGTGGAAAGGGCCTCTCGGGCGTCCACTGGATTACGGATTTCCAGGGCCTGTGGGTGGCTGTCAGTGTGTCTACAAAATCAGCAGCCTTGGTGATTTCAGCGAGAAGGTTGATGGGAGGCCTTGTTAAGAGACCGTCTCCTCCACGTTATTTTTAGAAGCAGTAAATATTTAATGTTGTGTTTATAGACTCTGGCATCATAAAACTTCACAAGGTGACTCAGAGGAGGCTGATCACTGTGAACCCCCGAGGAGAAGGAATCTCCGCCCCTCCTCTGCCCCGCCGGTGCCGTGTGAAGAAAGCCATTGTTGACATTCTTAGGAAAGAGGTGAACAGGTACATCACTGTCTTAATTCATCTTCATCATCCTCAATAGATGAGGAATTTAATCATTACTCCTTGCTGGCCAGTATTTTCGGTCCCTCTTTTCTGATTTTTCAAAAGCGACATGCCGCATAGAATGAGCAATTTGGGGAAAAAAGAGAGAGAATGGAATCTGGAAACAAAATAAACACCTCTGAGCCCACCCCCATCAGACTGTTCGTACATTTCCTCCCAGCTGCCTATACTCCTGTGCCTGAAACATCAGGAAGGTTCAGCTTTGTGACCCAGCTCTCCCAGCTTAATCTTACGCAGTGAGTCTTGTGATCACCACCGACGTTCACTGAAAACATTTTTCAGGCATCTATGCCGTCAAATGCGTGTACTGTAATTGATTTAACACTTGTTGCCGGAGCTTCAGATTGCTTCCAATTTTTTTTTTTTTTTTTTTTGCTTAGGAGAGATGGCTGGGAATGGAGCTGTAGGGCTCTTGAGACCGATTACCAAATTGTTTCCTTGAAAGATTGTGCCAGTTGTGCCCTGTTGCCAGGGAGCCCAGGGTGGGGTAGGCTGGGGTTGGGAGGTGGGGCCCTGCCTCTCAGACAGCTCAGGACATTGTGGGCAACTTAGACGGGAATGCGGGCACTTTTTTTGTTTGTTTTTGGATTTCTTTGATTAAAAAAAAAATGAGGTGGAATATCTCATCCTGTTCCCCAGTGTTTTGCATTTCTTTTTTTTTCTTCTGTGACTTGGATGTAAGTTGTTTTGAAAGCAATGGCTCAGGTTGTGTTTGGGGTTACACTCTCTGGGTTCCACGTGAATGCCAGCTGTTTTAATAAAGACTGCACTGTCAGAGTTTCAGCTGCACGGGCCGTTGCTGGCGTTTGCTGGGAAGTTGAGTCTCCCGACTGGAGCCAGACTGTGAGTCTGCATATTGGGGCTGAGTCTTAAACAGGAGTTGAGTCCAGAAAGCAGGAAGGTGGGTCAGCACATGAGCTTATTACTGAGATTATACCAAAATACCTTCATTGCTCATTAACTCTTTGGCCCCTTTCTTTAAAGCTGGGAGGGGAAGGGTGTGTGTGCGCTGTGACTGCTCATGGATGAGAATGGATGCCTTTGAATATCAGTGCTCTGCGTGGATTCAGCTAATCTCACGATTCCTAGTGAGTTTATCAGAAGACGGTGTTTTTACAGAATGACATCTGTAGGAAAAGCACAGATTCTTAGGTTAGCCTGCAGAAGATCTTAAAATATTTATAATTATCAATAGGCCAGGTTGCAGTTTGTTTCCACTTGTCATTAGCCCGAGTTTGTTTCCCAAGGGTGTGTGTCCAGGTGTGGATGAGTGTGTACGGCTGGCAGATGTTTTGTTGTGCAAATGAATTGATCGAATGTCTCTGCTGTGTCTTGGAAGCATGGTGCTATTTCATGCCACACTAGGGACAAGGAGGGGGATTGTTTGTTTTCTGTGTTGCTCTGAAGTCATCAGTGAGACGTGTCTGCGTTTGCTGTTATTTCTCCTTTCGCTGTGTATAACATCACACATTTGGAAAGCTTTGCAAAGATATATTTCAGTTCCTCCTTTCAGAGTGTTTAAGTTTTTTTTTTTTTCTTCGTTTCCAAACCTGGAAAGGAAAGGAATGAAAGGCGAGAGAAAAGATGATACAGGAATGATGAGTAGAGGGACTCCCCTGACGGGCAGGTGGTTAAGACTCGGCACTTCCACGGCAGGGGTTGCTGGTTTGATCCCCTGGTCAGGGTGCTAAAATCCTACATGCCTGTTGATGTGACCCCAAAAAAAAAAAAAAAAAAAAAAAAAATTCATGAATAGATTATTAAAAACAAATGTTGTAATGATTTTGGGATACGGTTCTTGTCGCCTTGTACTTTAATGGCTTTCGCTTCTCAATGATGTGTGAATGTTTTTGCTCTAGATTATGTTCAATAGGTGAGCCATGAATCATTTCCTGCCAAGTGTCAATTGATGAGGTAATGCGTACTTAGAGAAATGGCCGTATTTCTGTAATAACATGCATCTCCTCAGGTCTCGGGGTTCTTTTTCCTGGGAGTGTGTTACTGCTGCACACTAGGAGTTTCCTTGTTTCTACATGTCTACATGGATCCTACCTACTAGGATTTTCCTTGTTTCTCCATTCTGTGCGATTACGCACAGAAATGAGGAATGGGGAGAGGACTCACTCCCAGGTTCCCTTCCCTACAGTGGCTCAAGGTCAGAGATGCTCAGTTTGAACTCTTGTTTCCCAGGGCGTGTGGGAAACAGAGATACGTGCACGGTACCGGTTCCAGCTGTGGGCAAACAGAAGCCATATTCCCTCCACCCAAGTAGTAAAAGTAGAAAGCTCTCCTGTACTATCGTACCATTGTTGCAAAATAAACTCCTTCTCCTTAACACCAACCTGGGCTTGCCTGGTGGCTCAGCAGTAAAGGATCAGCCTCCCAGTGCAGGAGACTCAGCTTCGATCCCTGGGTTGGGAAGATAACCCTGGAGAAAGAAATAGAAACCCTCTCCAGTGTTCTTGCCTGGAGAATCCGTGGACAGAGGAGTCTGGTCGGCTACAGTCCCTGAGATCGCAAGAGAGTGGAACATGACTCAGGAGACTCAGTGGCTAGAAAGCAACTCAGTGGCCAGGCAACTCAACCAATCCCATCTCTGCATGGTGTTTTTTTTTAATTGTTGTTAGTTCAAGGTAGAACTCAAAGAGACAATAAAGGGCCTCTTGCAAAAGGAGACCTTCGAGCGTTCAGTTTGTCATCATTGATGAGATGTGCACAGCTCTCTGTGCTGGAAGCCTAAGCATCTCTAGCTGTGGGTTCTCCAGTGCTTTGGGTGGGCGAGGCTGAATTAAACTTTAAAAGTGATAGCTGACAGTGTAAGGGGCAGGAAGCCTTGTCTAACAAGGGGTTTAATATAGCAATAACAGCAAGAGAAACTGTCTGTAGTCCTGGCTAAAATATCCATTCAGCAGCACCCCTTCTTAAACAGAACATGTGCAAGCTCAGTTGTGTCCGACTCTTTGTGACCCTTTGGATTGTAGCTCCGCCAGGCTCCTCTGCCCATGGGATTCTCCAGGCAGGAATACTGGAGTGGGTTGCCCTTTCCTGGTCCTGATCCAGGGGATTGAACCCACTGAACCCGCGTCTCCTGTGTCTCCTGCGTTTGCAGGCGGACTCTTTACCCGCTGAGCCATCAGGGGAGCACATGTTAAACACGGTCGCACTGAAATTTGAGCTGTACTGTGGCTGTGGTACAGAGTCCATTGTAGCATCGCCACCGTTGGTCTCCCATGGCAACCTGCTAGGAAGAGGGCTGCAGCTCTGGTGACGTCACCCCCCAGGTTGTGGACGAGAGAGGCTCAGCCAGACGGGGTCCACACCCAGTGCTCTGCAGTGAGCCCTGGAGTTCACCGCGAACCTTGCCGTCTGCTGGGCCAGGTGGCTCTGAAACCGGAAGGTGTAACAATACACACTCAGAGGGTCAGGGTTTTCCCATAAAGTGAGCAACCTGCCAATGACTGTGGCTTTTTTTTGAGACCCACAACCCTTTCAGGTGTCTAACAGAACTTGTGATAAGTCCCTATATTAAAAAATCCTCCAACAGAAAGTTGCTTTTTTTCCTAGAGAAAGGTGGTCTGCATTTAGAACAATTTGTGATTATTGACCTGTCTTGAATTGGTCACGGAATAAGAAAATGTTGTGATGGGCATCTAATTAAAATTTTGCAGTAGACACAAAAGAAACTTTGGAAAAAATGCTATGGTTTCATCTTGCTGACTATTAACAGCACATTTTAGAGCCTGCAGGCACCATAGAAACTGTCTGGGTTTTTGCACTTTCCAAGTAGAAGTAGAATGCAAACCATAAATTTAATTTAAGGTTTTCTAATAGCCACAGTAGAGAATTAAAAAGAAATCATAAATTATTTTTGCAATATATATCTAAATATATGCTGCTGCTGCTAAGTCGCTTCAGTCATGTCTGAGTCTGTGCGACCCCATAGACGGCAGCCTACCAGGCTCCTCTGTCCCTGGGATTCTCCAGGCAAAATACTGGAGTGGGTTGCCATTTCCTTCTCCAACCTGCACGCATGCTAAGTTGCTTCAGTTGTGTCCGACTCTATGCAACCCCATGGACAACAGCCCACCAGGCTCCTCCATCCACAGAATTCTCCAGGCAACAATACTGGAGTGGGTTGCCATTTCTTTCTCCAAAATATATGCTAGATTAATATTATTTGAAACATTAAAAAAAAAATCAGTCTCTTGGTCATGTCCCAACTCTTTGGGACACTGTGGACTATAGCCTGCCAGACTTCTCTGTCCATGGGATTGTCCAAGCAAGAGTACTGGAGTAGGTTGCCATTCCCTTCTCCAGGGGATCTTTCCAGACCAGGGATCGAACCCAGGTCTCTTGCGTTGCAGGCAAATCTAACTGTTTGAGCCACCAGGGAAGCCCATTATTTGCAACATATGTATTAATATATAGTAATTGAATAATCTAGTCAACTCACTATCCAAAATAGTATCATGTTGACAAGTTACCCATATTTTAAAAATCATCCAAGAACAACATTTTTGTCTTTCCATTTCTATACTAAGTCTGCAAAATCCAGCATGGAATTTAAACCTACAGCACCTCTCACTTTGGACTCATTGTCTTGGCCAGTCCAGTCTGAGACCCCAAATTCCAGTGTCTATGTAAAAATATGAAAATAAATGTGCATTATGAAAAATTATTTTCTATCAGGAAGTTACACTGTTTTGAGAAAGGGATAGTTAAAAAGTTGGACGGGTTTGTTCGGTTTTCTTTTTAATTTATTTGAAATTTGTCAAGGGAAAAAAAAGTTGTGGGTGCATAATTTAAGAATTTGCCTGTGGACCAGTTACAGAGGAATCGTGTAGCCTGGAATGTCCCCAGGTCCTTCCGTCCTGCAGACCCACAATCATCGAATTTCCGCTGCTGCAGGCTTCTTAGCAGCCATGCTGACCTGCACCATCCAGTACAGGGGCCACAAGCCTTGTAGACCCAAGGAGCACCCTCAAATATAGCTAGGGTTACTGAGGATCAGATTTAGAGATTTTATTTCCTTATTGATTTAAATTTCGATCCTTGGTTCAGCTGTTCCATGAGTTTTATGTTGGGAATCACGTGGGTATGTGTATCTGTGTTTTCAGTGTACGGAATACATCTTCTGAACTATAATAGCAGCGGTCTGTTGCCTTTGAAAATTCCATTTCCTAATTAAGATGTGGCGCAAGTGGAAAATAAATAGACTTTGGGGATTTTAGAGATTTTTTTAGGTAAAAGGAATTTCGAAGATCTCAATAAGTTTTTAAAAAACCAGTGTGAACTACAGTTGAAATGATGCTATTTGGGATATGCTGGGTTAAGTTTAAATATGTTGTGAAAATTGCTTTGCATTTAAACATTCTTTAATTAGGTGTACGCTCACCTCGCATTTCTTTTGGATCATCCCCATCTCCCATCAGAGCTCTCACCACAAACGAAAGAAGCAGTGCTTGAGATCACAGGTGGTGGGTGGGTTGTGACATCCCCGTCTGAACACGGGCCCTGCTTCCACTGTTGGCCTTCGTAAAGCATCTGTACGCCCAGGTGAGTCAGCGTGAGGATTTGTTTGGCTCACTGTGAGCCGTGTTCATGCGTGGCCACCTCCCCTTACCTCTGTTGGATGTATAGGTTACTGGCCACAAAAGGCAGTGCTGACGTGGAAGGGAACGCGGTCCTTGGTCTACGCTGTTTTTCTGACCCCTCAGCATCTCCCGTGAGATAAAGGTGGTTGGTTCTTCCCACTGTGCACTTAAAAAAAAGGTCTTAGAGGTTGAATTGGGCTTCCCAGGTGGTGCTAGTAATAAAGAACCCACCCGCCATTGCAGGAGATGCCAGTTCGATCCCTGGCTCAGGAAGATCCCTTGGAGAAGGAACTGGCAACCTGCTCCAGTATTCTCGCATTACTGGAGAATCCCACGGACAGAGGAGCCTGGCAGCCTATAAGTTCAGGGGTCCCCAAGAGTCTCACAGACTCCTGTGCACATGCTTTGAAACTCATACAGGTTCAGAGCTAGAAAGTCATAAGCTCAGGGCTGCCTCTAACTGATGCCTCGTCTGATGAAAGGGATTTTCTTCCGGCTTTGTTTACGTGGTGAAACACCCTAGGGTGCCCGTGAATTAACATTGTTATCCAAAACACGCTGTGAAGTCTTAGGTTTCTGTCCAGGGAATCATTAGTAGCTGTAGTTTTTAATTTCTTCACTTCCTCTTCCCTGCTGATGCATGTCTCTGCGTTATAAGAGGCCAGGAAGCAGCTTCTAACCTTTCTGCAAGGTAATTTGGCAGTGAGGGGGTGAGTCATTGAAGTCAGCTGAGATGTAACTTTCTGTGGCTTTGATAGTGGGGTGATGGACCTCTCGTTCCATGAAGCACTGCCACACAGTAGGAGCCCCAAAGTTCTGTCCTCCTCTGTGTCTGGAATGGCTGCCCCAGCTCCTGCCCTCACATCACGTCCCTGAGTAGGAGCGAGGAGGGGGATTTCATTGCCTTTAAGAGCACAGACTAGAGATATCATATTTGACTTCTGCTCGTAGCCGTTGGCCAGAACTGGGTTCAGGGAAACCGTGTGCCCACACAGAATCCAGGTGTCCTGTTCTTAAAGCGGGAGGGATGGAAGTGGATAATGGTATTTTAGCACATTCTACCTTTAATCCTGTCTTCACTCTAGTGGGAACAAGGCATTGCTAAAACAACCACGTGTTCAATGCAAAATTCTAGACTATGGGACGAGGATGGGTATATGATACAGCAACGGCTCCTGCAGAGAGCTTCTGGGTTCTGTCTTCTGCTCACCTGTTGAGTGTTTCCGTTCTTGCCCACCACTTACTCTGAGTTTCAGCCGAGTGACCAGGAACCTCTTTCTTTGTGCACCAAGTGGGAATATGATCTCCCCTGAGTTTATAGTGGTTGCATGAAGTAATAAAGATGAAAGGGCACGCCTTTGTGGCCTTCCTTGTACCTCGGTCAGAGTTAGTCTAATGTGCTGTTTGTTGGGAGTTATCTTTTTACGCAAAGCCTGTGTGGTTTGTGGCACAGGCTTCTTGTACAGGAAGGGGCTTAGGCATCTGTCTCCATGGTCCTTAGGCACCACGTAGCCCTTTGCAGAATATTTGCACATGAAGTTCTTGATGAGCTTGTATGCTCTTGGGTCATTTGCGTTTGCTCCATCTCTCAGATTGAACGCATTCACCTAAGCAGTAAATAAATGTTTCTAGAGCACCTACCACCTGTCTCAGGAATTCTTCTAGGTGCAGAGAATCTTAAAGTGAACAAATTAGACAGAACACGTACATCCTGGTGGATAAAAGTGTGTGTTGGGTATGACACATTGGGTGTTGTTATTTAGTCGTGTCTGACTCTTTTTTGCAACCCCGTGGACTGTAGCCCACCAGGCTCCTCTGTCTGTGATTTCCCAGGCAAGAATACTGCTGCTGCTGCTACTAAGTCACTTCAGTCTTGTCCGACTCTGTGTGACCCCATAGATGGCAGCCCACCCGGCTCCTCCATCCATGGGATTTTCCAGGCAAGAGTACTGCAGTGGGTTGCCATTTCCTTCTCCAAAGGGATCTTCCCAATCAAGCTTCCAGCCCTGCCTTGGCAGGCGGTTTCTTGCACCTGGGAAGCCTGCATTGGGTGTTGGGGTGTCAGGTAAACCTGAGTGCGTGTGAAATCACTTTGATATTGGCAACATACGTTGCGCTTCATAATGTTTAAATATAGGCAGTATTTACTAGAGAGCAGATTCTAACAATCATATATACATTCCTACTCACTGAAAAGAAATAGAATAGAAATGTTGAGTATTCATTGAATGTTTTTTAAAATGTGAATATGGTATGTTTGGATTATTTGTTCATAATTTTTCAGCCATGTAAATAGAAAATGAAAGTTCATTTAACTTCTTTCTATGTTTTCAACAAGTATGTAAACTGTTATCTCCCTTTATATTAATATAATAGTACTTGAGTTGGGGAAAAAAGAAAAACAGAAAACCACAGCACTTTTGAGTGGACCTTTGCCAATTAGGAAGATTGTAAAGAAAAATTGATTTTTTTTTTTTTTTTTTCTTTGATAGAAATTAGCACACATGATGATTTTCCCTGAGCATGGTCTCTCTTAAGCTACTGAGAAATTTTTGGTTATGCAGGCTGAATGGAGTGGATGGTGGTTTAGAGGAGAATTGAACTGATTAATAAGAAACTCCTGATTTTGTTTTAATCACGTATGGTGACACAGTAAGGAAGAGTCACACTGTGTTTTCTTACAGTAGTAGTGTTATAAAAATGTATGTAAAAAAATAAAAACAAAATGTATGCAGATGGAACACGTTTATGTATTACTGAACCTTTCATGCTGTTTTGCTTTCCAGGGCTCTTGGTAAATCATTATAATTATTTTTATCCACGGTGTCCAACCCTCCCCTTGACCTGACACCGTGAATTTTCTGTTCTGTGAAAATCGTATTGTTGAATGGGGGCTTGTGCCCTGTAGAAATTAAGAAGAGATAAATGCAGAGAGACCTAGCTGTGTGAGGCCCCCTGTGTGTGATGATGGACTTCCTTGCGTTTAGGGTGGACTCTTACCTCCCTTGTGTGGACGAGGAACAGCCCCATTTATCACGAGTGCTTAAGTGTGGACTTCATCTGTGTGACCCCATTTTGACTCATTGAGCCTTTAAAATCCGGTAGGAATAATGCGATGAGGGGGTGGGGGGCGGGGGAAGACAGTACAGATAAGCTACAAGACACCGTTTTTTAAAAAAATTATTATTACTTGACCGACCTGAGACTGAATAGGCTGGATTTGTGATATCTGGGAGGAACAGCTTTTTGTAGTAGACACTCTGATCAAACAGCGTTCATGATGGCTGATGTGTGGCATTTAAAATAGATGCCTTGTGAATTCTTAGCCCGTTGGTGTCCGAATGATCACTGTGGTCTTCCGTTTCTCACCTGCCCACTCCATCCTTTCCACAAAGCCTTGTCCTGATCATAAGCTGCTGGGTTGTTTTTTTTTTTCCCCCATCTCGATGAAGCTGATACTCGAAATGTTTGAAGTAAAAGACGGTGCATCAGTGGTGGAATTATCTGACCTAGAGTTCGTCAAGTTGAGAGGCATTATCTCCAGTGTTTCTAAGTCTGTTAAGTTTGGGGAGAAGGTAGAAGTTTCCCGTTGAGAATTAACCTGTGAAGAATGAAGGAGAGTTATCTTTGTGAGGTTGTAGCTTCTGAAGAGAGGTATCTTGATCTTCCTGGTGGTCCTGCAGCTGAGAGTCACTGCTCCCAATGCAGGGGGACCCGGGTTCAGTCCCTGGTGAGGGAGCGAGGTACCACATGCCAGCACTGAATTCAGATGCCACAGTGAAAGTTCTCGTGAGCTGCAACAAAAGACCCATGTGCCCTGAGACTTGGTGCAAGCAAATAAGCAAGAATAAAAATAAATATTTAAAACAAAAGGTGTCAAAGGTGTCTGAATTGCCAGTTCATAACGGCTTATTCCCAGCAGCTGTCTATTACGACGTGAAGACTCTTTGAATGCTGGAAAGCGAGAAGCAAGACTGAGTTATTACAAAAATGAAAGTGTCTTATGGACAATTTAGAAAGAACGGGGTGAGGATAAAAGGTACAACTTGTATAAACTGTGAAAACTGGCTCCAGGAAGAGGAGATAAATTCCCTGTGTACATAAGAGGATAGAATGGGTTTCTGAACCTTGGCGCTTTTGACATTTGGAGTTGTAGAAGACTCTTGAGAGTCCCTTGGACTGCAAGGAGATCCAACCGGTCCATCCTAAAGGAGATCAGTCCTGGGTGTTTGTTGAAAGGACTGATGCTGAAGCTGAAACTCCAATCCTTTGGCCACCTGATGCGAAGAATGGACTCATTTGAAAAGACCCTGATGATGGGAAAGATTGAAGGCAGGAGGAGAAGGGGACGACAGAGGGTGAGATGGTTGGATGGCATTACCGACTCAGTGGACGTGAGTTTGAGTAAACTCCGAGAGTTGTTGATGGACAGGGAAGCCTGGCGTGCTGAGGTCCATGGAGTCGCAAAGAGTCGGACACGGCTGAGCGACTGAACTGAACTGGATTTTGAGGGAAGCCTCTCGGGAGTCTTCTCCAGCACCACAGTTCACAGGCCTCAGTTCTTTGGCGCTCTGCTTTGTTTACGGTCCGGCTCTCGGACACGACTGGGCAACTGAACAGCGACACCAATTTTTGATGGTAGGAGCTGTTCTCTGCATGGCGGGGTGTGGAACAGCATCCTGGGTCTCTCTGCAGTAGTGTACAGGAGCGCTCTGCCAACAGCTGAAGCAACCAAGCATGTCTCCACATATTGGCGGATGTCCCCCCACCCTGAGTGCTTGGCAGCATCACCCCCAGTGAGAACTACCACAATAGATAGGTCAGTGCAGACAGATGGGAGGATCTTAGCTCTTGCATTTTGGGGGGGCTTCCGAATTGAAAGGAACCATCAGAGGGTACTAATGTGAGTTCTTTTTTTAAAAATGTTTTCAGGTTAATCCCTTGCAGCCTTTTTTTTTATTGTAAATATATTTTACAAGGAGGCTATGTTAGATCGGCTAGTACTTCAATTTGAATAGTAGTTGCAAAGTCATTCTATATATATTGAGTGAATTAGAGCGGATTAGTTACATCACAGGGACTTAAATCTTTGAGGATAAATTCAAATCCCTATGTCAAACACAACTGATAATTTTAAATGAAAAACCTTTTATAAATATATTTGAACAGACATAATCTTATAACAAATCATACACTTTCAAGGTGACAAGTCAAAATGCAAGGTGAATTAAGTCAGAAGGAGAAAAACAAATATTGTATACTAATGGTTTCCCTGGTTACTCAGCTGGTAAAGAATCCCCCTGCAATGCTGGAGACCCCGGTTCAGTTCCTGGGACTGGAAGACCTCCTGGAGAAGCGATAGGCTACCCACTCCAGGATTCTTGGGCTTCCCTGGTGGCTCAGCTGGTAAAGCATCCGCCTGCAGTGCGGGAGACCTGGGTTCGATCCCTGGGTTGGGAAGATCCCCTGGAGGAGGGAAAGGCTACCCACTCCAGGATTCTGGCCTGGAGAATTCCACGGACTGCCTGGTCCATGGGGTCGCAAGGGGTCAGACACGACTGAGTGACTAAGCACACACAACGCATATATATGGGATCTACAAAGATAGTACTGGTGAAATGATTTGCGGTAATGGCAACACAGACGTAGAGTAACATTATAAAGTAGGTTCTTTCACGGCAATGCCCACAAGCATACCCTGAAGCCCAAGCAAGCAACCAACGAACCATTCCTTCTGAGGCCCAGAAGGCTTTGACTGAACCGTCTCCTGGGGAGATAAGTTTTAGCCAGTGAAGGCAGAAGTGGAGATATGGTGAGGGATTAGATTAAAAGGATCAGCAGGATGTATTCTTTTTTTAAAATTTTATCGTATTTCATGGTTATGTATCTCACTTCACAGATAGCTGCTTTAATAAAAAAAAAACTGTCGTAGATGATTTTGTATGAGCTAATGCATTCAAAAAAGTGCAGAATGTACTCATTTCAATACGAATTTAGTTCCAATTCCATTGTGTATCCTTTCTAATGTTAAGAAGCCAGTTGTGAAAAAGTGAAAGGGTAAGTTGCTCCGTCGTGTCCAACCTTTGCCGACCCCATGGACTGTACCCCACCGGGCTCCTCTGTCCATGGAATTCTCCAGGCAAGAATACTGGAGTGGGTTGCCGTTCCCTTTTTTCGGGGATCCCTTTTTTCGGGGATCTCACTGACCTAGGGATTGAACCTGGGTCTCACCTGCAGGCAGATTCTTTGCCATCTGAGCCACCAGGGGAGCCCACGCAGCTAGTTGTATATATTCTTAATTTATCTGTGTAATAGAGTCAGCATTCAGACACTACTGTCTTGTGAAGGGGCTTCAGAATACTAGGGGTGTCTGGAATATTGTAGTGACTTTGCTACATTAATTTCATATTATCAAGTTTTAGCCACTTAACTCTGGGCTTTCTCAGGATTCCAGAAAGTATGTGTAATCACTGTTACCTGTCGTAAACACCTGGCATTTGGAAGCACAAATGAGTTCTTTGATTTGTGCACATTGAGCTCAGTTCAGTTTAGTCGCTAAGTCACGTCCGACTCTTTGTGACCCCGTGGACTGCAGCACGCCAGGCCTCCCTGTCCATCACCAACTCCCGGAGTCCACCCAAACCCATGTCCATCGAGTTGGTGATGCCATCCAACCATCTCATCCCCTGTCATCCCCTTCTCCTGCCGCCTTCAATCTTTGCCAGCATCAGAGTCTTTTCAAACGAGTCAGCTTTTCTCCATCAGGTAGCCAAAATATTGGAGCTCGATTCGTTCCAAGGAATTTTCAGGGTTGATTTCCCTTAGGATTGAGTGCTTTTATCTTGCTGTCCAAGGGACTGTCAAAACCCTTCTCCAGGACCACAATTCGAAGGCATCATTTCTTAGTGACTAAATTGTTATTATAGTTTATGGTTGATCTCCTTTAACTGTTTTCCTTTGTTTCTGCATTTTCTCACTCCTCTGATTAAACTTATTCCTTGGCTAACGTTTTTCCACAGACAAAAAAGGAGGTGCGGGACGTGAGGGGCAAGGACCGTAAGGTCTTCCTGTGTTTGAGTCTTGGTTGTCTTGAAAGTGAAAGCGCTCAGCCGTGTCTGACTCTTTGCAACCCCGTGGACTATACAGTCCATAGAATTCTCCAGGCCAGAATCCTGGAGTGGGTAGCCTTTCCCTCCTCCAGGGGATCTTCCCAACCCAGGGATCGAACCCAGGTCTCCTGCATTGCAGGTGGATTCTTTACCAGCTGAGCCACCAGGGAGGCCCAGGAATACTTGCGTGTGTAGCCTTTCCCTTTTCCAGGGGATCTTCCCAACCCAGGGGTTGAACCAGGGTCTCCTGCCTTGCAGGCGGATTCTTTACCAGCTGAGCCCTCAGGGAAGTCCCTCGTGGTTGTCTTTCCCACATGTGATTCCACAGCTTCTGTTAAAAGGATTGCCACTCACCCTGTCTGCAGAGCATCAACTCTGCTTTAGCAAAACTCCGGTCAGTGGCTGTGCGTGCAGTCACACTTCCTCAAGTGAAGACATACTTCATTACAGCAGCAGGTGCAGCTGGGCAAAGCTGGACCGGCTTTGGGAGCGGGCGTATCCAGAGTTAGGGGGAGGAAAGACGTGCATGGTTGTGAACACTGCCTTCCCAGCTGTGTTCGTCCATCCCTGTGTGTCGGGCATCTCGCTTTAAGGTTCTTCTGTAGAGAAGGTGCAGATGACGGGTACGGACCTGTCCACAGCCTGGACTGGCTGGCGTCCCTTTCCTCAGCTGTGCTCGTGGAAATCCGTGCCCGGCTGGTGGCAGCAGGCTCAGCCCCTGGGAGTGGCTGAATCCTTTACGAGATCCTTTTGCCGTTCATCTTTTTATCTGTTAGCCCTGCCAGCAAAGAGCGGACCCTGCTAATCACGTGTGTGTGTGCACGCGTGTTGGGGGCAGGACTTGCCTGATGGTCTGTCTCATGTAATGACCATGATATACCCTTGTGTGTAGGTGATGTGGAGGTGTCATGCCATCTGCTCGGTCAGCTATGCATTTAGAAGGATGTGATTCCAGGCAACTTCCACACACACTTTCTACTTGTCGTTAGTGCTTAGTATAAAAGCTCAGCAAGACCGAAAGCCGCCCCTGAGTCATGAAGGAGGAAAGTGCCATCTTCACTGGAGTTTGGGTCTTAAGTACTCATATTTGGTTTTTCTTTGTGTTTTTTGCTAAGTCACTTCAGTCGTGTCCGACTCTGTGCGACTCCATAGATTGCAACCCACCAGGCTCCGCCATCCCTGGGATTCTCCAGGCAAGAACACTGGAGTGGGTTGCCACTTCCTTCTCCAGTGCATGAAAGTGAAAAGTCAAAGTGAAGTCGCTCAGTCGTGTCCGACTCTTCGCAACCCCATGGACTGCAGCCCACCAGGCTCCTCTGCCCGTGGGATTTTCCGGCAAGCACTGGAGTAGGACGCCACTGCCTTCTCCCCTTTGTTTTTTTTAACATGGGCCTTTTTTTTTCCCCTCTCTCTCTCTTTTTAAAAAAAAAATATTTTTAATTGGAGGATAATCGCTTTACAATATTGTGTTGGTTTTTTGCAACACACCAGCATGAATGAGCCACAGGTATGTGTGTGACCCCTTCCCTGTTGAACCTACCTCTCACCTCACACCCTGTATAGGTGGATTTGACCTCCCTGCGTCATATAGCAAATCCCACCGCCGCTTTAATTCTGTGTGTGGTACTGTATATGTTACAATGCTACTCTCTCCAATTCTCGCTCCTTCCCCTCCCTGCACTGTGTTGACAAGTCTGTTCTCTGCGTCTGCGTCTCCGTTGCTGCCCTGCAAATAGGTTCATCAGCCCTCTCTTTCTGGATTCCGTATACATGCATTAATACGTACTGTTTGTCTTTCTCTTTCCCGGTTCACTCTGTATAATAGGCTCCAGGTTCATCGACCTCGTTAGACTGACTCGAATGCGTTCTTTTTCATAGCTGAGTAATATAATAATAGGCTCCAGGTTCATCGACCTCGTTAGACTGACTCGAATGCATTCTTTTTCATAGCTGAGTAATATAATAATAGGCTCCAGGTTCATCGACCTCGTTAGACTGACTCGGATGCATTCTTTTTCACAGCTGAGTAATATTCCATTGCTGCTTGTATATTTTGAATATTAATCCTCTTTCAGTTGTTTCATTTGCTATTATTTTCTCCCATTCTGAGGGTTGACTGTTCACCTTGTTTACTTTGCTGTGCAAAAGCTTTTAAGTTTAAACAGGTCCCATTTGCTTCTTTTTGCTTTTATTTCCGTTACTCTAGAGGGTGCGGCATAGAGGATCTTGCTGTGATTTATGTCATCGAGTGTTCTGCCTATGTTTTCCTCTAAGAGTCTTATAGTTTCTGGTCTTACATTTAGGTCTTTAATTCATTTTGAGTTTATTTTTGTGTTTGGTGTTCAGAGGTGTTCTGGTTGCATTCTTTCACGTGTAGCTGTCCAGTTTTCCCAGCACCAACTATTAAGGGGCTGTCTTTTCTCCCTTCTGTATTCTTGCGTCCTTTGTCAAAGACAAGGTGCCCATAAGTGCTTTGGTTTGTCTCTGGGCGTTCTATCTTATTCCATTGGCCTACATTTTTGTTCTTGTGCCAGTACCATACTGTCTTGATGGCCGTAGCTATCTATTTTCAGATTGTAAAGCCTGAAGTTAGGAAGCTTGATTTCTTTAGCCCCCTTTTCCTTTCTGAAGATTGCTTTGGTTATTCAGGGTCTTTTGAGTTCCATACACATTGTGGAATTTTTTGTTCNTATCTTATTCCATTGGCCTACATTTTTGTTCTTGTGCCAGTACCATACTGTCTTGATGGCCGTAGCTATCTATTTTCAGATTGTAAAGCCTGAAGTTAGGAAGCTTGATTTCTTTAGCCCCCTTTTCCTTTCTGAAGATTGCTTTGGTTATTCAGGGTCTTTTGAGTTCCATACACATTGTGGAATTTTTTGTTCTCCTTCTGTGGAAAATACCATCAGTTATTGATAGGGATAGCATTGGACCTGGTAGCTTACTTCGGCAGAGCATAGTTACTTTCACAGTATTGATGCTTCCCATCCAACAACATGGTATGTCTCTCCATATTTGTGTCATCTTGGATTTCTTTTATCAGGGTCTGCACACTTTTTGCATGCAGGTCTTTTGTCTGTTTGGGGTGCTTTAATCCGAGGTATCTTATTCTTTGTGTTGCAGTGATAAAGGGGATTGTGTCCTTAACTTCTCTCCTTGATTTTTCATATGTGGACCATTTCTTAAAGTCCTTACTGAATTTGTTCCAATCCTGTTTCTGTTTTGTGTTCTTGCTTTTTGCCCCCGCCCCTCGCCACCAAGGCGTATGGGATCTTAACTCCCTGACCAGAGATCGAACCTATTACCCCCTGCTTTGGAAGTCGAAGTCTTAACCACTGGGCCGCCCGAGATGCCCCTTTTGTGTTGTATTCTGAATTTTAAGTTCATGCCCGTTTTTGAGTTCATGCTTGTATGTTGTAGGCTGTTTATCACGTGTGTCTGTTGCATCTGGCATGAAACTCAGTTTTGTGGCTGGAGGGAGAACTCTGAGCTCAGCGATATGGTGGGCCAGGGGCCATGTCCTGCTGGAGCCTGCCTGCTACCTGGAAGACAGGCATTACCCAGATGGCACAAGATGCTTTGATGGTGACTAAAGCTGTCAAGAAGGAATGGGACCGTGTAGCTGAAGGCTTGGGACCCGAAGGGCTTCTATGTTGGAGCTTTTAGAAGGGGAGACTGGTGAGCTGCCGTCTGAAGGATGTCTCCCGGAAGAGCAGGGAAAAGATAGTTCCAGAGAAAGGGAGCAGCACCTACCAAGCTGCAGCCTGCAGCGCTGAGCTCTGGAAACCCCAGGGACGAAAGGAGGCCAGGCCAGCTTGGTGGGGGCCCGAGACCGACCAGGAGATGAGGTTGAGAGCTGTGTGCGGGGGGGCCCCCCCCGCCGGCTCCGTGCAGGATGTGATGTCATGGCGGTGCGTTTGAAGTTGAGAGCCTGCAGGCCTTTCCCACCACAGTGACAGGTGGCTGGCTGCTGCTGGGGGTCGGAACCAGAGTGGTTCTAGTGGGTCC
Organism: Aepyceros melampus; assembly: GCA_006408695.1. Classification (NCBI taxonomy): domain Eukaryota; kingdom Metazoa; phylum Chordata; class Mammalia; order Artiodactyla; family Bovidae; genus Aepyceros; species Aepyceros melampus. The sequence continues at coordinate 309,424 of SJXQ01001024.1, forward strand.
CAGAACGAAGGCAGTCGTACTTTTCCACTAGCACAGCCCAGTGGATCTGAGAAGGAAAAGCACAGGCTCGGGCGGTCTTGGGCAATGAGCCCGGTGGATGTGTGGACATCCTGGTTGGAGGAGCCACAGGGCTGACCCGTGTCCACCTGAGTGGGAGGCAGGTGTCATTTTTAACTCCT
>SJXQ01001024.1:315761-373768 GCA_006408695.1 Aepyceros melampus
TTATAGATTTATATATATTTATATGTAATTTATTATTTATTTTTATTTATAATATAATTATATGTATTTAATCATCTTGGTTTTTATTTTTTCTTTAAAAATTGAAACAAATGATGAACAGACCAGAAGGAACACAGCGTCATTCCAGTAACCACTCCACAGCTGTTAGCGTGCTGCAGTTAACTATCATTCTGTACAGGCCTACACATCAGGCTTTATATGTCTGAATCTGTGAATTTCGGCAGCGTAACTGTTAAGCATGCCATGCTCCTTTACTGGCCCAGAGAGGTTAAGTTCCTCACCAGGGGACACACAGCCCCTAGCGAAGGAGTCTGGGGTTTAGCCGAGGACCACACTGCTTCTCCGAGACTCTGCCAGCTTGTGTCGGAAGGGAACCACTACCCTTTCCAAGCACTGAGTGTAAGTTCTGGGAAATAAGGCCATGCTGGAATCTGGAGAAAAGGAAGCCAGCTTAGATTGAGCGTAAAGAACGGCGTGATTGAGACTAGCCACCCAAGACAGAGGCAAGAGTTTGGCCTTCAAGGCAAATAAAAAGGGCTAGAAAAACCAGCGTGTTCGTGTGTGTTTTTTATTTTTTTTTAGTACCTCAAAAGTGCATCTAAAGATAGGCCAGTGGTCCAGTGGAAGGGAGATGGGATATATAATGCTGCACCACCTGGGATGACTTCCAGGTTCTGACTGCCCAGCGATGGGCCCTCCCAAGTCTGTGAGATGGCAGAGGGTGATGATGAAATCACTGAGGGGACCGCGTCCATGCAGACTTGAAGCATGACGCACATGTCCTGTAGCTCTGTCCTACACGTGCACCTTTGATCCCTGATCACGCAGGGTGACATTCTCTCTATTTTATGTGACTTCCGCGTCCCAAGCCCACCCTGGAAAGCCAGCGGGGACCATCACACCCTGGGATGAATCTGGGAATTCTGAGCGCCAGCCAAGCAGGGCTTGTTGACCCCTGGATATTCATTAAATTGTGCGTTGTTTTTTTCTGGTGTTAAATTGTGCCATTTTTTTTATGTCTCAAGAGTCAGTTGCCCTCTGAAACCACATGAGACCACAAGTCTTTCTTTGATGTTTGTAAGGCCAGGCCCTGCAGTGCCTCCTCAGTCCATGAGGTGTGCTGTTGTTTGGTATCACACACCATCAGCTTACAGAGGTGGTACCTGCCTCGCAGAATTTATGTCAGATTGCTTTAAAGGGGGAGGCTTTACTTAACTGATAGATTTCTTGGTCTTGTTTCAAACGAATTGTCTCAAGTGTTTGTTGCTCCAAATAATCGCATACTTCCTGTTGTCCATTGTTCAGTTGCTCAGTCGTGTCTGACTCTTTGCAGCCCCATGGACTGCAGCACACCAGGCCTCCCTGTCCATCACCAACTCCCAGGGTTTATGCAAACTCATGTCTGTTAAGTCAGTGGTGCCATCCATCCATCTCATCCTCTGTCGTCCCCTTCTCCTCCTGCCCTCAATCTTTCCAAGCATCAGGGTCTTTTCAAATGAGTTGGTTTTTCACATCAGGTGGACAGAGTGTCCAAACTTCAGCATCAGTTTTTCTTAGGAATATTCAGGACCAATTTCCTTTAGGATGGACCGGTTGGATCTCCTTACAGTCCAAGGGACTCTCAAGAATCTTCTTCAACACCACAGTTCAAAAGCATCCATTCTTTGGTGTTCAACCTTCTTTATGGTCCAGCTCTCACATCCATGCATGACCACTGGAAAAACCATAGCTTTGACGAGATAGACCTTTGTCAACAAAGTGATGGATTTTGAATCCATTCAAAATCCAATGGATTTTGAATCCACTGTCTGGGTTGGTCATAGCTTTTCTCCCAGGGAGCAAGTGTTTTATAATTTCATGACTGCAGTCACCATCCCCAGTGATATTGGAGCTCGTACTAGCAACTGCCTCATGTGGAGACAAACTTGTGTCATGAAAGCTAGAAAGAAACAAACTCTCAAACTGTTTTAGTCATCTTATCCGAGACACACCAACCCACCTGTCCTCTTCATCCCTGGCTTTGAGGACTGACGGACTGGCACCCTCACGTGAGTCTGTTCTGGTTAGCAGCCTTCACGTTGGAGGAAAGGGCAGTGAGGAATCACAATTCTAGAAAAGGTAGCCCGGGACTTCCCTGGAGATCCAGTGATTGAGACTTTGCCTTCCAGTATAGCAGGTGTGGATTCGATCCCTGGTCGGGGAAGCTTAAGACCCCGCAGGCCTAAAAATCCAAAACATAAAGCAGAGGCAATACTGTAACAAACTCAAAAAAGACTTTAAAAAACGGTAGGTGACTTTGTTTTTTTTTCCTTTTTGTTTCACTGTACCACAAGCGCTTATGGGATCTTAATTACCCGACCAGGAATCAAACCCAGACCCTTGACATTGACAGCACAGAGCCCAAGGGAATTCCCAGCTCTCATATTCTGGTTTGGAAACTCCATATTGAATAGCTGTAGTTGCATCAGGAGGCCTGATGTAAGAATGCACGTTGTACATATTTAGCTATGATTTTAGTTTCATCAGTGTGTGTGTACATGTGTATGTGTGTATATATGTGTATGAATACATGGGTACATATCTCTGTGTGCATTTTGGCTTCACCTCGAGGCATTCAGTATCTTAGTCCCCCAGTTAGAGCTCACACTCATGCCCCTGGCAGTGAAACTGTCACCTCTTAACCACTAAACTCCCAGGCAAGTCCCCAGTCATGACACTAATAATAATGGTTGCTTGTGATTTCACAAGTCTCCGGTACCACTGATGGAACAAGAGAAGCGTTAACATCTTGAAGGCAGATGCACTCAGAGACGAAGAATTTTAATGACAAATAGGGTGTGTTTTATCTCCAAAGAACTGCATTCCACGAATCAGGAAGGAACTGCCTTTTTCCGCACTTGCGTTTCCTCGTCCAGCTGCACACGCTGCTGCTTTCTCGGTAGGGGTAAGGGTGCTCTTGGTCATCCTGCTCATCTATAAATAAACAGTCGCTATAAATAAGACATTCACTGTTGGTCTGAGTTTGACGCCATGGGGGAGATACGCCGTGAACGGAATGCTAAGCCCCAGGATGACTCACTCCCGTTCTGGCTTTGATCTTCTAGATGTCAAGGCTGACTGCGGAAACTTGGAAGGCGGTCGGGTGAAGAAAAACAAAAAATCACAGAAAATCCAAAACTGAATATAGCGTAGTTGCTTGTAGATAAAGTGCAAATGAGGGCTTTCCTGGTGACTCAGGCAGTGAAGAATCTGCCTTTGGTGCAGGAGACCCTGGTTCAATCCCTGAGTTGTGTAGATCCCCTGGAGAAGGGAATGGCTACCCCCTCCAGTGTTCTTGCCTGGAGAATCCCATGGACGGAGGAGCCTGGTGGGCTACAGTCCATGGGGTCGCAAAGAGTAAGAAATGACGAAGCAACTAACACATGTATACACACAGTTCAAATGACTGAATACATTTCAGACCAGCTCAGGAGTGTGAGATCAAATTGCCAATATCTATTGAATAATAGAAAAAGCAAGATAATTTCAGGAAAACGTCTACTTTGGTGTCATTGACCACACTGAAGCCTTTGACTGTGTGGATCACAACAAACTATGGAAAATTCTTAAAGAGATCAGAATACCAGACCACCTTACCTGCCTCCTGAGAAATCTGTATGCAGGTTAAGAACCGGACAGGTTGAACAGGACTTGCAACAACAGGCTGGTTCCATTTTGGGAGAGGAGCACATCAAGGCTGTATATGGTCACCCTGCATATTTGACTTACATGCAGAGTACATCATGAGAAATGCTGGGCTGGATGAAGCACAAGCTGGAATCAAGATTGCCAGGAGAAATATCAATAACCTCAGATAGGCAGATGACACCACCCTTATGGCAGAAAGCAAAGAGGAACTAAAGAGCCTTTCAATGAAAGTGAAAGAGGAGAATGGAAAAGTTGGCTTAAAAATCAACATTCAAAAAACTAAGATCATGGCATCTGGTCCCATCACTGCATGGCAAATAGATGGAGAAACAATGGAAATAGTGGCAGACTATTTTCTTGGGCTACAAAATCATTGCAGTGGTGACTGCAGCCATGAAATGAAAAGATGCTTGCTCATTGGAAGAAAAGCTATGACCAACCTAGACAGAACATTAAAAAGCAAAAACATTAACTTTGCCAACAAAAATCCATCTAGTCAGAGCTATGGTTTTTCCAGTAGTCATGTACGGATGTGAGATTTAGACCATAAAGCTGAGCACCAAAGAATGGATGGTTTTGAACTGTGGTGTTGGAGAAGACTCTTGAGAGTCACTTGGACTGCAAGGAGATCCAACCAGTCCATCCTAAAGGAAATCATCTCTTAGTATTCATTGAAAGTACTGATGCTGAAGCTCCAGTAATTTGGCCACCTGATGCAAAGAGCCAACTCATTTGAAAAGACCCTGATGCTCGGAAAGATTGAGGGCAAGAGGACGAGGGGACGACAGAGGATGAGATGGTTGGAAGGCATCACCAACTCAGTGGACATGAGTTTGAGTAAAACTCCTGGAGTTGATGATGGACAGGGAGGCCTGGAGTGCTGCAGCCCATGGGATCGCAAAGAATCGGATACAACTGAGCATCTGAACAGTTCAGTTCAGTTGCTCAGTCGTGTCCGACTCTGCAACCCCATGAATCACAGTACGCCAGGCCTCCCTGTCCATCACCAACTCCCGGAGTTCACTCAGACTCACGTCCATTGAGTCCATGATGCCATCCAGCCATCTCATCCTTGGTCATCCCCTTCTCCTCCTGCCCCCAATCCCTGCCAGCATCAGGGTCTTTTCTAATGAGTCAACTCTTCGCATAAGGTGACCAAAGTACTGGAGCTTCAGTTTTAGTATCATTCCTTCCAAAGAAATCCCAGGGTTGATCTCCTTCAGAATGGACTGGTTGGATCTACTTGCAGTCCAAGGGACTGTCAAGAGTCTTTTCCAACACCACAGTTCAAAAGCAGCAATTCTTCGGCGCTCAGCGAACTAAAATGGACTGGAATGGTTGAATTTAACTCAGATGACTATTATATCTACTACCGCGGGCAGGAATCCCTCAGAAGAAATGGGTGGCCATCATGGTCAACAAAAGAGTCCGAAATGCAGTACTTGGATGCAATCTCAAAAACGACAGAATGATCTCTGTTCGTCTCCAAGGCAAACCATTCAATATCACAATTATCCAAGTCTATGCCCCAACCAGTAATGCTGAAGAAGCTGAAGTTGAACGGTTATATGAAGACCTACAAGACCTTTTAGAACTAATACCCAAAAAAGATGTCCTTTTCATTCTAGGGGACTGGAATGCAAAAGTAGGAAGTCAAGAAACACCTGGAGTGACAGGCAAATTTGGCCTTGGAATGCAGAATGAAGCAGGGCAAAAACTAATAGAGTTTTTCCAAGAAAATGCACTGGTCATAGCAAACACCCTCTTCCAACAACACAAGAGCATCTGAACAACAGCAAACAAATTTGACCATTTCCTAGCTGTGAAACCAGTCTGGACCGTTCCGTTCACTTAAATTCTCTAGAACTTAGCCTTTTTCAGCTAGACAGTGGGAATAACAAAAGGATTGATGTGATGGTTAAGTTATATCATGGACCTAAAGGGACTTGATAAAATGTACACTTCCTGCGATAACAGGTGGACGACGAGTTATTTTATGTAGGCAGGTACTGAGTAGCCTTGCCGTTGAAAGATTTTCGTGATGAAAACCAAGTGACCCGCACCTCTTGTGACTCAAATTCAAGGATAGTTAGCAGAGCACATTTGTGTGAAAAGGCAGAGTGCCACACGGTGGGCACTTGTAGGACTGTAGGGGAAGCTGGGAAATAGAGGCAGTCTCTGTGAGGTGAGACTGAGTGGACACAGGGAGAGTTATCATTTTATCCACATACCAGGGTTCCTCAGGGTTTCCCTGGTGGCGCTAGCAGTAAAGAACATGCCTGGCAGCTCAGGGGATGTAACAGACATAGGTTCAATCCCCAGGTCGGGAAGATCCCCTGGAGGAAGGCATGGCAACCCACTCCAGTATTCTTGCCTGGAGAATCCCACGGACAGAGGAGCCTGGCGGGCTACAGTCCACAGGGTGCAAAGAGTCAGACACGACTAAGTGGCTGAACAGCAACAGCAGGGTTTCTCAGCCTCAGCACTAGTTACATTGGGGGCCCAAGAATCCTTTCTCATGTGGGAATGTCTTGTCTGACCTCTACCACTTCCATGCCAGAGACCCTCCCTAGAGTTGTGACAGTGAGGAATATCTTCCAGACATCGACTGATGACCCTACAGGGACACAGTTGCCCACAATTGAGAACCTCTTAAAATCTTTCCTATGAGCATCTGTTAATAAGATAATTTTTTTAAAAATATGTTGATTTATTTGGCTGCCCAGGTCTGAGTTGCAGCACTGTGGGTCTTTAGGCTTCATTGCTGCATCCAGAATCTTGAGTTCCATATGTTGGATCTAATTCCTTGACCAGGGATCGAGCCCAGGCCCCCTGCAATGAGAGCATGGAGACTTAGCCACTGGACCACTGCTAGGCAAGTCCTCACTTAATATCATTTTAATGGCTTTTTTTTTTTTAATGTACCCAAAGGAAAAACTTGCACACATATGTTTATAGAGCTTTGATTCATCATTGCCAAAACTTGGGAGAAACCATGATGTCCTTTTATACGTGAATGGATAAATATTTGCATGTTGCATCTAGACAGTGGAATATTAGTTCAGTTCAGTTCACTCCACTCACTCAGTTGTGTCTAACTCTGTGCAACAGCATCTTCAGTTCTCAGATGAGCCCCTGGAGCACAGAGAACTTTTAGGGCCGTGAAAGTATTCTTGATGATGTAGTGGTGGACACGTGTCTTTATGCGTGCATGCGTAGTAAGTCGCTTCGGTCATGTCCGACTTCTTTCGACCCCATCAGTCTGCTAAGCCTCGGTTTTCTTGAGTGAGTGAGTGAAAGTTGCTCAGTCGTGCCTGACTCCTTGCGACCCCATGGACTGTAGCCCGACAGGCTCCTCTGTCCATGGGCTTCTCCAGGCAAGAATACTGGAGTGGGTTGCCATGCCCTTCTCCAGGGGATCTTCTCAGCCCAGGGATCGAACCTGCTCTCTTACGTCTCCTGCATTGAAGGGGGAAGGTTCTTTACAACTAGCACCAGCTGGGAGGCTCAGGTGTGTTTATGTCATTTGTCAAAACCCATGGAAGGTGCCACAGCCTGATATAACCTGTGGGCTTCAGGTGATAATGTCCGTGTAGGTTCATCAGTTGTAACAGATGGACCCTCTGGTGGGGGACCTAGATAATGAGGGAAATTGAGCCTCTGTAGGGGCAAACAGTATACAGGAAATCTGTGTACCTTCCTGTCACTTTCACTGGAAATCTAAAACTAGTCTAAAAACGAAACCTGTTAAAAATCATGTTTAACGAGAAAAAAAAAGAAAAGAGAGAGAGAGAGAGAGAGAGAGAGAGAGAGATGTCATCTCCATACTGATGAGCTTTATTCTGTTCAGCTTCACACTTAGGCGATCCATGAAAGAACTGGGAGGTTTCATGAGACTTTGCACTTGGGTTCTGAGAGCATCATCTTAACCTAGAAGGGCATTTGCAGAAGTGTCCTGAAGGGTCCCCATGGCAGGTGTACGTGTGTGTGTGTGTGTGTCCCAGAGCCCAAGAACCTGGGCTGAAATCCACTCCTCAGTCCAGTGGCTCCCCCTCCACTGTGGTCCTTCCCAGAAACAAGGCAGAGACTTGTTTTACTTCTCGAATAGACCACTTCTGTCATATGTTAATTGTCTAAAGTCACCCTGAGGATATTAGAAGGTGGTCTGTTTTAATGTAATATGGGTCGTCTTCCCAGGGGGCACTAGGGGTAAAGAACCCATCTGCTAGCGCAGGAGACGCGGGTTTGATCCCTGAGTTGGGAAGATCCCCTGGAGGAGGGCATGGCCACCCACTCCAGTGTTCTTGCCTGGAGAATCCCATGGACAGAGGCGCCTGGCTGGCTACAGTCCTTGGGGTCGCAAGGAGTTGGACCCGACTGAAGTGACTGCAGACATGCACACAAGAAGTTTGGAGCACACGCCTTAATAAAATGAACATGATATTGCCTTGGGCTTCCCTGACAGCTCGTGGGTGAAGAATCTGCCTGCAATCCAGGAGACCCTGGTTTCATTCCCAGGTCGGGAAGATCCGCTGGAGAAGGGAATGGCTATCCACTCCAGTATTATTGGGCTTCCTTTGTGACTCAGCTGGTAAAGAATACGCCTGCAATGTGGGAGACCTGGGTTCGATCCCTGGTTTGGGAAGATCCTCTGGAGAAGGGAAAGGCTACCCACTCCAGTATTCTGGCCTGGAGAATCTCATGGACTGCGTAGTCCTTTGGATTGCAAAGAGTCAGGCACGACTGAGTGACTTTAACGGGATCGGCAGACTCCTACCTATAGGCCAACCCCACCTGCAATCTATTTTTTTTTTAAGTTGTGTTGAAGCACACCCAACACCCATTTATGTACTGTCTGCAGCTGTTTTTCAGCTAAAGCAGGTGTGAACAGTTGTAGCAGACTCAGTTTGGCTGTCAAGGGTCCAAGATTCATGCAGAGAAAGTGTGCTCATCCCTGCTTTACCAGTCTAGAACTTTTCCCTCTTCGGGCATCATATCCTGAACGTCTCCTGATTTTTAAACTCGGTTTCAGAAAAGGGGAGGATTTTCAGCAGAGTAGCCTAGTTAGACAAATAATAGGGCCATACAAGTACATCGCCTGTGAAGGGTCCTGCAGCGTTACTCCTGCTAACTCTGCATGTGAGATGCACTCCATGTCTATAGGGTGCCTTTGTGGAAATGCCTGCTCCTTGGGCCTTTTAATCAAGGATACAAAACACCGAGCATCCCCCTTCCCCCTTCCTTCCCCATCTTTTCTCTCCTTTCCTCTCCCTTCCTTCCCCTTCCTTCCAATTCCTTACCCTTCCTTCCTCTCCCTTCCTTCCAATTCCTTCCCCTTCCTTCCTTCTAATTCCTTCCCCTTCTTTCCTCTCCCTTCCTTCCTTCCAATTCCTTCCCCTTCTTTCCTCTCCCTTCCTTCCCCTTCCTTCCTTCCAATTCCTTCCCCTTCCTTCCGCTCCCTTCCTTCCCCTTCCTTCCTCTCCCTTCCTTCAATTCCTTCCCCTTCCTTCCTCCCCCTTCCTTCCTAATCCTTCCTTTCCCTTCTCCTTCCTTCCCCTTCCTTCCCTTTTCTTCCCCTTGAAATTCATGCACGTAATTAGTGTTTATCATGAAGGAAACAACACAGAATCTTTTTGTGTGTGTTGTAAATAGAACTCTTAACAGAGAACGGATCCCTTTACTCTTGTCTGCCAGTTTACATATAAAGAAAATTGGGTACCCTTTTAGTATAGTGACAAAAAATAACTAATCTATCTAAATAAAGAGTGTTCCAAAAATGAATGGTTTTCAAAGAGAAATGCGATGATAGGAGGTGCTGCTGCTGCTAAGTCACTTCAGTCGTGTCCGACTCTGTGTGACCCCATAGACGGCAGCCCACCAGGCTCCCCCATCCCTGGGATTCTCCAGGCAAGAACACTGGAGTGGGTCGCCATTTCCTTCTCCAATGCATGAAAGTGAAAAGTGAAAGGGAAGTCGCTCAGTCGTGTCCGACTCTTCGTGACCCCATGGACCGCAGCCTACCAGGCTCCTCTGTCCATGGGATTTTCCAGGCAGGGATACTGGAGTGGGGTGCCATCGCCTTGGAACTGATTAATGTACTGTGACCTCTCACCTCATGGTACCCATGTTCCTAGTTTGGTGAGTGAAAAGAGCAGTGAGGATCATGGCCTGATTTTAATTCCCAGCGGGTAAAGGCTCATGTAGAACTGCCCTACTTCTTGACACTATTATGATATTAAAAGTAGAGTTTATTTTTGTAAGTCATTACCATCTTGGCATACTTGCATTCATTTTTGTCAAGCGCTGTCATCTTTAGCTTGTAGGCTTCCAGAGGCTAGAGAAATGCACGTTGGTTTTATATTTCTTTTGGGGAATCTATAGTCTTCCAGCAGGAGAACCTCCATTTATTAGCATGTCTAGCAACTGGTATATTCAAAATCTGTCAGGAAGTCATCAGGAACATCTCAGCATGTGTCTGAAAAGTCAAAGTTTGGGAGAGTTACATACTGAGCCGGAGTGTCATTTTCTAGGGGAATACCTAGGTATACAGACAAACTAGAGAAGGAAAGTGAAAGTGAAAGTCACTCAGTTGTGTCCGACTTTTTGCGACCCCATGGACCATACAGTCTGTGGAATTCTCCAGGGCAGAATACTGGAGTGGGTAGCTGTTCCCCTCTCCAGGAGGTCTTCCCAACCCAGGGATGGAACCCAGGTCTCCCGCATAGCAGGCGGATTCTTTACCAGCTAAGCCACCAGGGAAGCCCCTAGGGAAGGACAGTGATTCACAAAATTTCTGCTGCCTGCAGCTCAGAGCCAGGAAGGCATCATGACAAAGTGATGGTTTGCTGTGTGTGAACCCCTGGTCTGACACTGCTCGTGGTGGTACCTGGGCTCCTTGTTGAAAACATGTTGTGACATTCTGGTAGGAAGGATTCTGTCATTATTTATTAGCAGGATTGCATAACTTTAAGGCACTTAGATCCACAGTAGATGCAACTATGTGTAAACCATTTTTATGCTTTTCTTTTTCATTATAGCCTATTATATGATATTAACTGTACGGAGGAGCCTGGTAGGCTGCGGTCCATGGGGTCGCTAAGAGTCGGACACAACTGAGCGACTTCCCTTTCACTTTTCGCTTTCATGCACTGGAGAAGGAAATAGCAACCCACTCCAGTGTTCTTGCCTGGAGAATCCCAGGGACGGGGAAGCCTGGTGGGCTGCCATCTATGGGGTCACACAGAGTCGGACACGACTGAAGTGACTTAGCAGCAGTAGCAGTTCCCTGTACTTCACGGAAAGACGTTGTTTTTTTATCTGATTTATGTGTAGTAGCATGTGTCTGCTAGTCCTAAAGTCCTAGCTTATCCCCTCCCCAATCTCCCTTGGTAACCATAAATCTGTTTTCTATGTCTGTGAGTCTTTCTGGTTTGTAACTAAGCTCGTTTGTGTCATATTTTAAGTTCCACATATAAGTGGTGAGTTTGCCTTTGTCTGACTTCATACAGTAATCTCTAGGTCCATCCATGTTGTTGAAAATAGTATTATTTCATCCTTTTTTACGTCTGAGTAATATTCCATTATATGTATGTATATGTGTGTATATATATATATATATATGTATGTATAGATGGATATGGATGTATTGGAGGAAGGGCATGGCAACCCACTATCATATTCTTGCCTGGAGAATCCCATGGACAGAGGAGCCTGGCAGGCTGCCCCAGTGTATGGGGTTGCAAAGAGTTAGACAAAACTTGAGTCACACACACACCTATATACACACACACCACACCTTTGGGGCTTCCCAGGTGGCTCATTGGGAAAGAATCCACCTGCAAATGCTGGTGATGTGGATTTGATCTCCGGGTCAGAAAGATCCCTTGCAGGAAGAAATGGCAACGCACTCCAGTATTCTTGCCTGGAGAATCACATGGACAAAGGAACCTGGTGGGCTACAGTCCATAAGGTCACAGAAGAGTTGGACATGACTTATCGACTAAACAACATCCCACACTTTTACGGTTTCCTCTCTCAGTGAACATTTGCAAAGTGCTGCTGTGAATGTTTGGGTGCATGTATCTTCTAGAATTAGGGTCTTCTCTAGATATATACCCAGGCTGCCGTTTGTGGGGTCGCACAGAGTCGGACACGACTGAAGTGACTTAGCAGCAGCAGCAGCATACCCAGGAGTGGGATTGCTGAATCCTATGGTAATTCTGCTTTGAGTTTTTTTAAGGGGCCTCCATACCATTCTTCTGGAGAAGGTGATGGCACCCCACTCCAGTACTCTTGCCTGGAAAATTCCATAGATAGAGGAGCCTAATAGGCTGCAGTCCATGGGGTCGCGAAGAGTCGGACACGACTGAGCGACTTCCCTTTCACTTTTCACTTTCATGCATTGGAGAAGGAAATGGCAACCCACTCCAGTGTTCTTGCCTGGAGAATCCCAGGGACAGGGGAGCCTGGTGGGCTGCCGTCTATGGGATCACACAGAGTTGGACACGACTGAAGTGACTTGCAGCAGCATACCATTCTTCATAGGGGCCATGCCAAATGCATTTCTGCTGACAGGGTACGAGCGTTCCCTTCTCTGCACGCCCTCTCCAGCATTTATTATCCGTAGACATTCTGATGATGGCCGTGTGGACCTGTGTGAGGTGATGCATCATCGCAGTTTTGATTTGAATTTGTCCAGTGCCTAGCATCTTCTCAAGGGCTCATTGGCTATTGGTATGTCTTCTTTGGAAGAGTATCTACTTTGGTCTTCTGGCGATTTTTTTGGTGGAGTTGTTTGGTTTTCTGTTATTGAGTTGCATGAGCCATTCATGTGTTTTGGAAACTGAGCCCTGTTGAATTGCAGCCCAGCCTGTAGGTTGTCTTTTTGTTTTGTTTATGGTTTCTTTTACTTGTGCAAAAAACTCTTGTGAGTTCACTTCCGCTTTCCTCTTGTTTTTCCAATGCAGCAGTCATCAAGTCACATGTTAGTCTTTTCTCAAAGCTCCAGTTCCCTGGTCCTTTCCTCTGGGTGGAGGCTCTTCTACTTTCTCGTTAATCATGGATGTTTAAGTGAATATTGGAGGGAACTGAGACATAAACTGCTTGAAATCAGGGTGTTAGACCCCTGACAGTATTGCAAAGGTTGCTTCCTTCTCTCTTTAATTTGCTGGTTTGTGATTGAAAAAAAAACAAGCCAAACTTGGAATCTCTTCACCTGTGCTTTGGAAAATACTTATTAACATGTGACTTGATCACCTGGCCAGGTAGTTTTTGGTATCTTGGTGAGTTAACAGTTAAGCATAAACAGATAAATTGAAACTTGATACCATGGAATCTCAGAGCTAGAAGGCACTTAACTGTATCTAACTCCCCCCCAAAAAAGACATTTTGTTTTTAACATCTCAACAAAGTCTGATGAGCTGTTCATCCCTGAATGTAGAGTAGTACATTAGCCACAGTGAAGTATAAAGAGATGGTATAAGGCATTGTTCTTGGCTTTCAAAGTAGCTTACAGCCTCATAAATAACAAGGGCAAATCAATAAGTTCACAGATCTTTTTATGTGAATTAAAAAAAAAGAACCCTTTTACTTTGGCAGATTTCAAACATACTAAGAAATGAAGAGAATAATGGACTTCCAAGTATTCATTACAAAGCATCAGAAATTTTCAACAGTTTGCTAAACTTTTTTCAGGACTCTTTATTATAGAAAGCATTTACATGTTATGTGTATTTACAGAAAAGGATAAGCCTATGAACTTCCTCTCTTATAATCTTTTATACTTGATTTTCAAGCCCTTCCACTCAAATTTCAACTTTAGTCTGTTAAAGCCGTTTTTCTTTCCTTTTTTTTAATGTTTTTTGCAAACACGGATATTCTTCTTTCAAATGAATGATGCTGTTTCTTCTTGCTTTCATTTGTATCTCATTAAGTGGTGGGATTATCTGCTGAACCTTGCATGTTTTGGTATTCCTATTTTTCCAGAGACTTTCTCTCTGGAATAGTTAATATTTTGCTTCATTGCTCTTAAATATTTTTTCTTTATCAGAATTTTTTTGGGGGGCTGTGCTTCGAAGCATATGGGGTCCTAGTTTGCTTCCCAGGAGATGTGCTCCGTGTAATGAATGTTATCAGAATTCATTGTTATTCCCATGCTCTTAATTCACTGAATGCCTTGAATTATTTTGCAGTTGGATATCTGATGTTGTTGTGTCTCTTAGTGAAGCATTTTCTCTATACAGAATCCATAGCTGACCTCGGTAACCCGTTTTAGAGTGTGACAATCTAGGCTCAAGTGTCCCCTACGTATCCCTTTCTGAGTCTAAGGCCCGTGTGAAAGCGTTACTTCTAATGTTGCACAGTAAGAATAAGGCAGAAGTCGTGAAGAGAAGTGTCTACTTGGTGAGTCGACTGTCAAGTAGGTTTTTTCCCCTCCATTCTTGTCTCTTCGTAGGAAAGATTAAAACGACAGGACGAACACGGCTCAAGCAGGCAGGATTTATTAAGCAAGCCACACGCAGGACACTCTTCAGACAGGAGAGTGGACCCACACCCGTTGGAGTGGTCTGGTCTCATTTTTAGGTTTCCCTTTGTATACATTTTTCTCTTCCCCTTGGTTCCTCGGGCTCCACTGGCTATTTCCCCTTGCAAAATAGGGCTTGTGTCTGCAACCAGTCAGGGAAGGGGCCGTGTTAGGCTTCTTCCTCCCCAGAGGTTCTTACTCCAGGCCTCAAGTTTTCCTTTCCATGGGCTTTTTCCTTTCCTTTGTCTGTCCTGCACATGGTTCTCCTAGTCGTCCCTTCCTCTGACTACCATCTTGGACTCTGTTTCCCTGGTCTAACCTACCTAACACTAAAGTCTGTCCCATTAAAATATAGTTTCCAGGTTATTAGCGTTTGGGGGCCTGATCTGTCTCCTGTGTGGAAGACTGCTTTGTGAGTTGTATATGATTAATGCTATGCCAGTAGCTTCCCTCCTCCAGTTGTGACAACCGAGAAATGTTTCCAGACATTGCCTGATTTCCTAGAGTCCCCTGGGGCAGAGGGCACAGCCACCCCTGGTTGAAAGCACCTGTTTTCACTGTGGACATGCCATGATGCTTCCATGTTTTTATTACGGGTAACGTGGCTCAGGTTCAATCCCTGGGTCGGGAAGATCCCCTGGGATTGAATGGAATCCAATTCAATTCAATTGATTCAGTGGAATCAATCAAATTCAATTCATTCCCTTCTTAAATCCAAGAAGGGAATGGCAACCCACTGCAGTATTCTTACCTGGAGAATTCCATGGACAGCAGAGCTGGGCGGGCTATAGTCCATGGGGTCACAAAGAATTGGACGGGCCTGAGGGACTCACACTGTCACTTTCGTTTTATGTTTACCTTTGAGAATTAAGGAATATATTGCATTTGTTAAAATCATTTGCATATCCCACAAATATTTTTCAGTCCCATAAATTCTTGCCAGCACAGTTTATGGATAGGGTTCTCTTTGGCTGTTCATAATGGGAAAATCAGGAATGACAAGGTATTGGAAGGTCAGATTTCTCACTTTAACTTCTTATTTTTTAGCAGTAAACTGATTAATTTGTCATGTTGCATAACCAGAAAGTCATTCATCAGTCATATTTCACATGTTTTGTGTGTTTATAACACACAGGTGATGATAATTACTCTTATTGAATTGAACAACTTATATCAAAGATAAACTTCAATTTGTGAGTTACCATCTGTTTTGGACCAAAGAATAGGTCCAAATACTAAATACTGAGGCATTTTTTTCTTTTTCTGAACAGCTTGTAATAAGAGCTGTTTATATATTAATTGCCTAATTGAATTATTGTGGATCTTAATGTTTTAATTTTCAAGCAATTGGGGGCTTATTGTGGTGACATCTGCTCATATTTTGATAGTTTATGGTATTTAGCAGTCTCATCAGAAGGCTATTTTGGGTTTACAACACAGTCCTGAAAATAGTCAGTTGCTTTCTGCATCACGTTACTCTCAGGAGTATTGTCCTATTTCATCTCTACTACAGAATTTATTTCATAATGAAATGCATTTTTATTTTATAAGAAAAGTCCATATTCCCTTGTCCCTGCTTTAGTCTAATGCCCTTAAATATCTGTTCAAACAACCGTACAGTTTTGTTTAAATCTTATTTTCCTTTGGTGGTAGATTTTTTTTTCAGTTGTTCTGGTTATTACTTTCATCTTACAGATCCTTATGATGTTTTAAAAATGTACCGTAATGAAACTTAACAGCCTATGAACCTGCTTATAGAATCTTTTTAATCTCCTTTCTTTGAACAGTGTAACTATAAACATACCTCAGTGGGAATAATTTCCTTGAATTTCCTTAAAAACGTTTCAAGAGGTTCTTATTAATTCACTAATAAGAAACAGCTTCATTCATAGCCCTGCTTCTGAATTTGAATTACATTAAACCTGGCACCTTTTTATATCACTTAAGACTATTGAACAAGAATTTACAGAAAGTGGTAGTCTTTAATTTCCTTCGTTTTGGAGCATGTGGATAATTTAAACCCTGTAGGAGCCTGGATTCACTCACAACCAAAGACATTTTGTAAGGAAGGAGGTACATATCCTTACATAGATGCTGGCTGACTGCTTTGTATTTATATTGACTGAAAAAGGCAAGTTTGTGATATGAAGTATTATCTTGTGAGATATACCCCTGGCTTCTTTAGAAATCTGTGCAAATACAGAACTGCTCTGAAATGGAAGTGCAGGAGAATAATAGAGGAAAACTTGAGACCTAGTAGTCAGTGCTTCCTTGCTTTGTTTTAGGAAGCTGAAAGAAGGGGGGAGAAAAAGATTCTGTTTCCCTGTTTGCATGAGCACATAAATGAGTGAATATCTGCACACAAACATGCATGGCAAGATTATTGTAACACTGGCCCAAGCGCTCTTTATAAACTTTCTGTGACACATCTTTCTTTTCTTTAGGGTGTATACAGTTTAATTTATTGATTGTATGTGATACACCCCCTAAAACAAAGATGTTTCAAGTGGGCGTTCATTATCATTGAATGATAGTAGAACCCTTGTCTGCGCTAAAACCAATGTTATTTACTTTGAGACATTTTCCTTGTAAATCTCTGCACGTACCGTAATGCCGATGGCTGGTTTTAATTACTTCCTTTTTCACATTGCAAATAAAACTGCATAGTTTGTATAAAAGTTGAAGACAGAGGGTATGAAACAGTAACACGTGTTTGAGATGACAAAGGAAAAGAAGAATAGGAGAGATCAAAGGCGAACAATTCCCAAAGAATTTTCAGGTTTATTTTTTTATTTTATTTTTCTGTTTTTCAATCTCGTTGTTTCTCACCAGGCAGGTCCCAGCAGACACTTGGCGGTTCCTATGATCGGGTGCTGGGGAGCCCACTGGTTCAGAGGTCTACACATGAAGTCACCCTAAAGGTATACCCCTGCGTTTGATCTCTGTTCTCTACCTGAAATTTGTTTCAAACAGAACTACACTTTGGCAAAACTGAACACCTTCGATTTAAAATGATATATGTTTGAGGTCTTCTTGCTGAAGTTCAAGGTAATTGTTTAATCGCTAAGTCATGTCTGACTCTTTGCTACCCCGTGGACTGTAGCCCACCAGGCTCCTCTGTCCATGGGATTCTCCAGGCACAAATACTGGAGTAGGTTGCCATTTCATTCTCCATGAGGGTAATAGACAAAGCATTATTAAATAATGATGTGCTACTTACTTGATTCTTTAAGATGAATTGGGCTTGTTTGCCTTCTAAGAATTTTGGGAAATTCTTAAAGAGATGGGAATACCAAACCACCATACCTGCCTCCTGAGAAATCTGTATGCAGGTCGAGACGCGGACAGTTAAAACTGGACATGGTACAGCAGACTGGTTCCAAACTGGGAACAGAGTACCCCAAGGCTATATATTGTCACTCTGCTTATTTAGCCTATATGCAGAGTACATCATGTGAAATGCCCCACTGGATGAAGCACAAGCTGGAATCAAGATTGACAAGAGAAATATCAATAACCTTTGATATGCAGATGACACCACCCTTTTGGCAGAAAGTGAAGAACTAAAAAGCCTCTTGATGAAAGTGAAAGAGGAGAGTGAAAAAGTTGGCTTAAAGCTCAACATTCAGAAAATGAAGGTCACAGCATCCAGTCCCATCACTTCATGGCAAATAGGTGGGGAAACAGTGGAAACAGTGAGAGACTTTATTTTCTTGGGCTCCAAAATCACTGCAGATGGTGACTGCAGCCATGAAATTAAAGATGCTTGCTGCTCCTTGGAAGAAAAGCTATGACCAACCTAGATAGCATATTAAAAAGCAAGGACATTACTTTGCCAACAAAGATCCGTCTAGTCAAAGCTACGGTATGTTCAGTAATCATGTATGGATGTGAGAGTTGAACCATAAAGAAAGCTGAGCATCAAAGAATGGATGCTTTGGAACTGTGGTGTTGGAGAAGACTTTTGAAAGTCCCTTGGACTGCAAGATCAAAGCAGTCCATTCTAAAGAAAATCAGTCCTAAATTTCATTGCAAGGACTGATGCTGAAGCTGAAAGTCCAGTACTTTGGCCACCTGATTCGAAGAACTGACTCATTGGGAAAGACTCTGATGCTGGGAAAGATTGAAGGCAGGAGGAGAAGGGGACAACAGAGGATGAGATGGTTGGATGGCCTCACCGACTCGATGGACATGAGTTTGAGCAATCTCTGGGAGTTAGTGATGGACACGGAAGCCTGGCGTGCTGCAGTCTATGGGGTCGCAAAGAGTTGGATACAACTGTACTGAACTGAAGATACAGCTGAATACGGAACCAGCTATTTTAAACTTTTCTGGATCTTACCAGGAGCAGATGACACCTTCTAAAATCAATCCCTCTCATCAGCGTTATGAATTAAAATTAAGCAGCAAAATTGATTATAATTGAGGGCATGAGTCTGTATCTTATTTGGCTCCTGGATCTTAATTCTTTGCTTTGCTAGTTTCTTAATAGGATTTGTGTCTATCTGCAAATTGATTTCCTACTTAACCTTGAAAGTTATTAGAAAAACATGTAGCCTACTGTCAGTAGATTTAGTGAGATGATAAGATGTACCCAGAGGAGCAAACCAAACAATCACAGATGCACAGACATCAAGAGTGGAAGCCCAGGAAGTTCCTTGGTGGCTCCAGTGGTTAGGGCCGTGCACTTTCCATTCCAGGAGGCATGGGTTCCATCCCTGGTCAGGGAACTATGATCCCGAAAGCCTTGTGACTCCCCCCCCCCACAAAATGAAAAACCAGAGTTGAAGCCCACGTCTCAACCTAAAGCTGATGGTTCCCCTCTCCACCCTCTATCAAAAAGAAGCACTGTTAATATTTTGGAAGATGGAATTTTAGGGTTTGATTTTATCCTCTTTTGTGTGTGTTTTCTGGTTCTTTAATTGTTTTAATGGAAAAAAGAAAAAAACCACTGATAGGAGTTTTGTTATTTTAAAAACATAAAAGGTGGAAATTTGCAGATTTTTTACTGTACTGCTTTAAAAAGAGCCAGTCAGAAGTAAAATGAAGGCCCAAATTTAACCACAGGAATAATCTTATGTGGTATTTTTGTTTCACACCAAACATGTAGCAAGGTAAGTGTGTACCGTTGGCACTTGACTGGGGTCATCTGCAACAGTTTGAACTGCACGGGTCCACTTACACGTGGATTTTTTTTTTCCCCCCAGTAAATACCTAACTGCTGTCCACAGTCCATGAGTGAATCCACAGATGAGGAGCCATGGATATGGAGGGCCCACTGTAGTTATAAGTGGATTTTCAGCTGTGTGGGATTTTCACCCCAAACTCCATTTTGTTCAAGGGCCAGCTATATTAGAATTTCAATATTTTACTTAATTATCTGGAAGGGGTAGTTTGATATTTTAAAAAATAAAAAATTTAGAAAAGGTTAATTGAGTCTGTGACATCAGGTTGTAGCATGAGTCTTTTAATGGCCAAAGAATCTTCCATTTGTATGGATGTAGTACTGTATTTTATTTATCCATTTGTCAGCTGATGGACATTTGAGTCGTGTTTACTTTTATTGAGTTGTTCAGAATAGCGCTGCCCTGAACGTTCGTGTATAAATTTTATCTGGATATGTACCTTCATTTTCTCTTGAGTGTATACCTGAGAGGAGAATTGCTCGGTCATATGGTAATTCTGCTTAATGTTTGGAAGAAACATACCAACTTTTCCAAAGTGGCTGCGCCATCAGTCGGTATTTTTAAAACGCAATTGAGTCATAGTTTAAATGTCAGAGGGAAGAAGGGAGAGAGAAGGTCTGTTGCTCATCAGTGTCTTGATTGAGTCTGAATTCAGTATTCAGGGAACACAGAAGCTTTGAGTGAATTGAATTGAGCACACACGTTGACTTCCTACGGTGAGTTGGACATTGGTGTTTAGCTTCATAGATGACTCTGGAAATCTGTGTAGCCTTTGATGATTCCCTGTGCGATTTCGACATGCGGATGTTCATTTGGGATTATGCTGGGGAAAGGCATTGCTGCTCACATGCCACAGTGCCCATGGTGCCTCTGTGACCGTGAGTTGGGAGTCATCTGTTAATCACAGCCCTTTCTCACTGCGCTGGGTGCTGTGCATCAGAAAATGAGGGCTCAGATCTGTTCCTGTTGTTCTTTCGCCAAGTTCTGTGTGACTCTGCAACGCCAGGCTTCCCTGTCCTTCACCATTTCCCAGAATTTACTCAAACCCATGTCCATTGAGTCAGTGATGCCATCCAACCATCTCATCCTCTGTCGTCCCCTTCTCCTCCTGCCCCTAATCCCTCCCCACATCAGAGTCTTTTCCAATGAGTCAGCTCTTCACATCGGGTGGCCAAAGGATTGGAGTTTCAGCTTCACCATCAGTCCTTCCAGTGAGCACCCAGGACTGATCTCCCTTAGGATAGACTGGTTGGATCTCCTTGCAGTCCAAGGGAGTCTCAAGAATCTTCTCCAGCCCCACAGTTCTAAAGCATCAGTTCTTCGGTGCTCAGCCTTCTTGATGATCCGACTCTCCCATTCATACAGGACTACTGAAAAAACCATCGCTTTGACCAGATGGACCTTGGTCTATTCCCATCTGACTTAGCCTAGTTTCAGCAGGTCCCTCCTCGGAAAGCATCGGACAAACACCAGATGATGGCTGTGGTGTGTCTTCTTGGCTCTTCATTGCAGAGTGACCGGTGGGTTATCCCCAAGGAGCGTCCGTCCACATTCTTGGGGCATCACCTTCAGGCTCCCAGACAGGAAGATTTCCGGCCGGAAAGCGACAAGGCAGGCGTGCTCTAGTGTGGAGAGGGGAGAATCTTCGGGAGAGCGAGGTTGGCAGACGTTTTCCGTCAAGGGCTAGAGAGTAGATGTTGACAGTTGATGCTTTGTGGGACCCGGGGTCTCTGTTGCTTTCTTCTGCCTTTACTGTTTGAGAACCTCTACTGATCTTGCACAAAGGAATGAGTGTGGCTGAGTGACAGCGCTAATACTTCGCCGATGGGCACTGGAATTCCAGCGTCATCGCAATTTCAGGAGTGGCAAAATAGGATTGTTTGGATTTTCCTTGCAGCCATTTAGAACAGAGACTCCGTGGATAGCTCCTAAGCCTTACGGAAGGTGGGCAACGTGTGAGTCTGCCTGCGGGCTGCAGTGCACCAGCCTTGACCTCGAGAAAGACACCTGTTTTATTTCTCCTCAAACCGTGAACTTTGAGTTGAAGGGCCTCTGACGTGCAGCTCTGCGAGGTCCATGGCGAGCTTAAGACAGCGTCCACATTGTGGTTCCCCTGGTGGCTCAGATGGTAAAGACTCCGACTGCAGGGCAGGAGACACGGGTTCCATCCTGGGGTCAGGAAGATCCCCCTGGAGGAGGGCATGGCAACCCCTCTGCAGTATCCTTGCCTGGAGAATCCCCATGGACAGAGGAACCTGGCAGGCTACAGTCCATAGGGTCGCAAAGAGTCAGACATGACTGAAGTGACTAACACTTTATTACTAAGTTGTGGTTGCTTGGCCAAGACCCTGCAGTTGCTCATGGACTTAAGGAATTGTAGGCCCTTCCGTGAGCAGAGTGGCTCTGGACGTGTGTAACCAGCCTTCCCCAGGAGACATTTGATCATGTCTGCAGACCTTTGAGGAAGATGTTGGCTCCTGACACCCAGTGGGTGGAGACGGCGGATGTTCAACATCCCCCAGGGCATCGAGGAACCCGTCACAGAGATCCATGTGGTTCCGAGTGTCCACAGTACCGAGGCCGACGACCCCTCCCTGCTCCCGTCAGTATTTCTTTCTGTGTTTTGATCTGCGCAGTCCTCTGGCTGTGGGAATTTCACCTGCCGAGCGTTGGATGACAGAGCTGAATACCTTCCGCTTGCTGATTTAAGTGTCAAAGGACCCTCTTGGGATGGTCGACTTCACGATGCTTTTAGTATTTTTCTTTTATTTGGTGTGTTGTTGTGGTGTGTGCCTGCGTGATCACTCATGTCCAGCTCTTTGAGACCGCATGGACTGTAGTCCACCAGGCTCCTCTGTCTGAGGGATTTCCCAGGCAGGAATAGAGGCATGCTCATTTAAAGCTGAAGCATCACAATATATTTCTGTATGGTTGTTCGGTCGCTTAGCCGTGTCCGACTCTTTGCGACCCTGTGGCCTGCAGCACGCCAGGCTTCCCTGCCCTTCACTGTTGCCCTGCGTTTTGCTCATGTCCATTGATTCAGCGATGCCATCCAGCTATCTCAGCCTCTGTCGCCCCCTTCTCCTCCTGCCCTCAACATCTCCCTATTTGAGCACCAAGGTTTTTGAGATACAGGCTGACTCAGAGGGCAAAGCATTGCCTGCCTTTATATTTACAGAGAAAGCCACAGGATTTTGTTTCGTGTTTTTTTTTTTTTCCAAAACTCTGGAGACCACATTATAGGAGTCGATGACCTCACTTAGGACTCCACCTACCACAGAAAAGGGAATCATCCAGGCCAAGATAAATCTTGCGTATGTGGCTGAAAATCACAGTGTCTGTGAGCTTTCATAACCAGCCTGTGTACGGGCCTAGTGCAGAGACTCTCATTCCAGCCCCTCGGTCTCAGAGATAATTAAAGTCTGTAAATTAATTTACAGACTAATCGGAAGCCTTAGCTGGCAGACCCACGTCCTCCAGCAAAGAAGGGAAAGGACGTTTTTGCATTGAAGCTGTCCGTGTCTCCTGAGGCACTTAGCTGCGAAAGCTTGGGCACCCGAACTTGCATTTCACCGTGTGGACGGAAGGCTGTAAAATGAAACTGTGCTTTCGGACTTGGGTGTGTGTGTCTGTCTCTCACCTTACTTAGCAGTGGCTTGCTGTAATCGGGGTGAACTTTTTAGGAAGGTTTCCCTCTGGACCTGCCTCCTGATCGGGCAGAGAAGTGTGGGGTGGTCAGGGTGTGCGGCTCAGAGGGTTCGAGACGGGGACCCATGGCTGCTCGGGAGGGGGACACGTGGTCTTGGCCGCACGTCTGGGCCAGGACATACTGTCCTCTCGCGTCTCCATGCTTCATGCCTGTGTGCACAGGGTCGGAACGGAGCTCACCAACCAGCCACTAATGAATCTGGGCAGGCAAATAGACTCAGAAAGGCCCCTTTCTGAAGGCTCACCCTGGGGGTGTTTTTTGATTTCTGTGAAGCGCGTCATTATTTTTCTAACCCGAGGAGGCTCCCTTCTCCCTGCTGTCTCAACCCTGCCAATTTCTTCCTCCTTAGCTGGGTTGTTCTCATACTGATTTCTGAAGACGCTGCCAGATTTTAATTACATCCTAATGAATGTGACTGCAGTTCACGTTCGTAGGAGGAAATTAGGAAAATACTGAAAAGGCACGCCACATGTACATGGATTTAAGTCCAGCATCATCCCAGCCCTGGAGAGACCGGGATGGGTCTCTTTTTTACTGTTTACATTTTAGAGGGTATCTTTTATTTGTACGTGTGTGTGTGTGTGTGTGTGTGTGTGTGGTTTGTGTGGTTTAGTTGCTAAGTCATGTCTGACTTTGCAACCCCATGGACTGTAGTCTGCCAGGCTCCTCTGTCCATGGAATTCTCTAGGCAAGAATACTGGAGTGGATTGCCATTTCTTTCTCCAGGGGATCTTGCCCATCCAGGGATCGAACCTGGGTCTCCTGCATTGCAGGCAGATTGCTTACCCACTGAGCCACCGGGGGAGGTCTTGTGTGTGTGTATACAGAATGAAACTTAGGCACACGCGCATTCCATTTGAAGCTTCCTTCCCCCCACCCCCACCCCACATAGCACTGTGTCGTGGACATCATCACTGGTCATGAAAATCCTTTTGAAGACTGCAATCTTACTAGGTTACTTCATTCTCTTACTCAAACGGTGGCGCTAGTGGTTAAGAACCCACCTGCCAGCGCAGGAGACGTCAGAGATGTGGTTTCACTCCCTGGGTTGGGAAGATCCCCTGGAGGAGAACAGGGCCACCCACTCTGGCATTCTTGCCTGGTGAATCCCATGGACAGAGGAGCCTGGCGGGCTGAGGTAATAGGGTTGCAGAGTCGCACACACTGAAGCAAGCTAGCACGCATGCGTGCCACTGCTGGGCATGTGAACCCTGGTGAGGAGAGAATAGTTCTTTGATCATGTTTATAATTTTGGACCATTGGCTCCCAAGTAAATAAATATATAAAATTAGTGAAAAATCTTACCTTTGGGGGAGACTCTTTTTCTTACTGTAGAATAATATGCATGCAAATATTCTTTAGTAAAATGAAGAAAAGTCTGTGGGGGAAGAAAAGAAGGTGAAAGCATTGTTGACATTTTCCTGTTCCCTGTCCAATCTATTCTGTATATTCTGCAATAACTGAAGTCCAACTATAAAAGCCATCATTTATTGGATAGTACTCATCACTGTCTTTGAACAACAACAAAAAGGTTTGCAGTAGTTTTCCAGCAGTTACATGGCAGCTTCGTTGCAGTTAATGCAAGCAGAGCAGGTGTGCAGCCTGATGAAACAGGCTTGCTTCCTCTCCACCTTAGTCTCCAGCAGTGTGTACAAGAGCATTTATACATAAATGTTGATGCGCACGTTAAACTTCTAGTCTCATAACTGGCCACTGGGAAACACAGTTTCCATTTGAAAAGAGAGCAATGTTAGGGACTTCCCTGGTGGCTCGGTAAAGAATCCGCCTGCCAATACAGCAGACACAGGTTCGATCCCTGGGTTGGAAAGATCCCCTGGAGGACGAAGTGGCAACCCACTCCAGTATTCTTGCCTGGAGAATCCCATGGTCAGAGGAGCCTGGCGGGCTACATTCCATGGGGTCGCATAGACTTGGACACGACTGATCGGCTAAACCACCCCCAGTGTTACAGAGAAGGGAAGCCAGGAGGTGATACCTGCTGCGTTGCAGTCGGCAGAGAATTTGTGAAAGCGCCTTGCTGCAATGAGGTCATTTACAGCAGATTTTCCAGCAGCTCTGGCTCTGCACCCTCACCCTGCGTGGAATCAAGTCCCAGAGCCCTGAACCTCGTCCAGAAGATCACTTTACGTGATGCATTCTTCCAGCGTCCAGGCCAGCAGACTTGTAGCAGAGACAAGACCTCAGACCGACTTCATTGCTGGAGAATGACAGAAGAGGCTGCTGAGAGGATGTTAAGAGACTGCGTCCTAACGGCAGTGATTGCAAGAGAGAAACTTCTGCCACGGATGATATCACGCTGAACGCCGTGCTCCCCACCCTGGAGTCACTGTTTCCGAACCAGGCTCCCCGCCCGTGGGCAGGGAAGCTCACTCGCCCTTTCTGTCTTCATCTCCCAGAGTGGACGCTCAAGTGGCTCTGCAGTCATTACATCCTTTAAGATCATCACAGAGCAGTTTGGATTTTATTGTTTGGGGAGCGGTCCTGTCCCTTCCTGATGTATGAGAGCATATTAAATACTGTACACGCAATACAGCCAAACCCTAAGACACCAATTCCTGCTCGCTTAAAAAAAAAAAACTATATTTTTCTTAATTTGTATTTGGTATTGGGGTGCAGCTGATTGACAACATTGCTGTAGTTTCTGGTGGAAGGCAAAGGGACTCAGCCATACATTAAATATATCCCTTTTCCCCCAAACTCCCCTCCCATCCAGGCTGCCATATGACATTGAGCAGAGTTCCCTGTGCTGGACAGCAGGTCCTTTTTGGTTCTCCATGTTAAACACAGCAGTGTGTCCATGTCCATCCCAAACTCCCTAACTATCCCTTACCCCTTCCTTCCCCCTGGGAACCATAAGGTTATTACAGAGGATTGAGCAGAGTCCCCTGTGCTGGACAGCAGGTCCTATTTGGTTTTCCATGTTGAATACAGCAGCGTGTCCATATCCATCCCAAACTCCCTAACTATCCCTTACCCCTTCCTTCCCCCTGGGAACCATAAGGTTATTACAGAGGATTGAGCAGAGTTCCCTGTGCTGGACAGCAGGTCCTATTTGGTTTTCCATGTTGAATACAGCAGCGTGTCCATATCCATCCCAAACTCCCTAACTATCCCTTACCCCTTCCTTCCCCCTGGGAACCATAAGGTTATTACAGAGGATTGAGCAGAGTTCCCTGTGCTGGACAGCAGGTCCTGTTGGTTCTCCATTTTCAGTATAACATCATAGACACGACTTCTCTTGCAACTGAATTTCAAACTGTTTTGTGACCGTGGTTATTACGAGTCTTTGCCACCTGGAAATTGTTATTAAAAAAAAGAAAAATACTGTAAATAATCTTCTCTTCAGCTTCCTGATGGATTTCAACCCCCCAATGATTATTTATGTTGGAATACTCGTGTTAAACAGGAAGTCTCCAGACGTGTCATCAGCTCACACTGATTTTTTTCTTCTTCTGAAATCAGAACAGTGAGGGAATGTGTGGTTGTTACCACCCAGTGAAGATGGTCATTTCCTTTCTGCCCAGTCACAACTGCAAAGATCTCAGACCTGCCTGATGGGAGGTGCCTCCAGTGAAAACTCTGGAGAAGGGAATGGCAACCCACTCCGGTATTCTTGCCTGGGGGGAGATCGCATGGACAGAGGAGCCTGGCAGGCCACAGTCCATGGGGGTCACAAAGAGCCGGGCGCGACTGAGGATGCACACGCATGAGTCATAACTGGGTCAGGCAAGAAAGTAAACACCATGTCACTAATCAAGAACCCGTTTTTGTTGTTGTTTTTGGAGGTGTGTTCCTTGGGGGCGGGTGTGGTCTCTTTGCCTTGAGGATGCTTGCAGAGGAGCGGAGTAGGATTAAGAGCCCTCCTGGGTCTCTGCGGTACTCAGGGCCCTGGCCCTGGTCATCCTCACCACCTTCCCGGGGGAGGGGGAGGGCAGCGGTTTTTAGCATCCTCAGTTGGCGTTAGGTGGAAAATTGAGGCTTGTGGTTCACAGCTGCATAGGGGTGAAGGTGCAGTCAGCATCAGGCCTCCTGGCTCAGCCTCAAGCCCCGCCCCCCCCCGACACCCCAAGTGCCACGTTCTCTGTTCTCCTTGGTGCCCTCAGGACACGATTCCCCTTACCTCCAGCCAGTCAATCCTTGGAGGTCCGAACCATCGCCTTGGGGTTCCCTTAACTTCATTGCAGCCAGCACAAGCATTTCCCTGGAGAATGGCATGGCAACCCACTCCAGTATCCTTGCCTGGAGAATTCCAGGGACGGAGGAGCCTGGCAAGGCTACACGTAGTCCGTGGAAGTCGCAGAGGGTCAACACGACTGAAGCGACTTAGCACGCACAAGCATTCTGAGCTCTGTAAGAATCCTGCTTGGCCGATGACACAGGCCGACTCCTGCCATCTCAGAGTCCACGGTCCGGGCACACAGGCTGGTCTTCCTGCCCCTGGGTTCTGGGGAGCACTCGGTCCATCCTTGAAGATGCCGGGGTCTTGGCCAGTCTGCCATGGACTCGAACGCT
Organism: Aepyceros melampus; assembly: GCA_006408695.1. Taxonomy (NCBI): domain Eukaryota; kingdom Metazoa; phylum Chordata; class Mammalia; order Artiodactyla; family Bovidae; genus Aepyceros; species Aepyceros melampus. The sequence continues at coordinate 343,420 of SJXQ01001024.1, forward strand.
GTTGGTTCGCTCTGTGTCCGTGGGGCAGCTTGCTGACTCCCCGCCTCCTAATGGAAGTCAGATCACCGTGTCTCGGGGCCACGTGCATCCTGTTGGTTTGGTGACCATCAGGTTCGGCACAGAACTTCAATGCGTGGGAGGTTACTGTGAGTCATCTGTGCTGCAGACCCACAGGTGTGAACAGGGCCACGTGGTCAACCCACCGGGGGATGTCGACAGGACTGTGGGGGTACCCCCGGTAATCTTCCTCATCTGTCCACGGAAGGGCCAGCTGGGGCAAGCAGCCACCTTCTGTCCCGGGGTTTTGTTGAAGCTCGGTACCAACCGCTGCGGGATCTTCATTGAATCAAGTCGCTACATTTGTTTTCATTTTCTGGTGCCCCTGATTTTGTCTCCGTTAATGTGGTTTATAGATGGGTCCATGCCAGCATTCTAAAACGCGTCAACTCATGTTTTGGGGGATACTTTTCACCTGTATGTTTATACGTTTAGTTAATTATAAAATCTTTACATAAGCAGAAAATACAGGGGAAATTTTTCACCGGTATGTTTATATGTTAGATAATTATAAAAGCTTTCTGTCACCAGGAAATACAGGGGGAAATTTTCACCTGCGTGTGCTTAGATAATTATAAAGCCTCTATGTTACCAGAACGTATGGCAGGAATCGGGCATTGGTTACCTCCTGAGTATTACATGTGTTAATTGTTTTCTGAAAGAACTGCGATTGAGGAGGAACACGCAGGCAGTGTCTGAAACGTCTCTCCGCTTTCTCCTCTCGCCTTTTCCGACAGAGGGTGGTGGCTGCTGCTTCGTAAGACCTCATCCCCGCGAGGTGAGGCTAAGATGAGCATTACCAGTGACGAGGTGAACTTCCTGGTGTACCGATATCTCCAGGAGTCAGGTAAGAGGCCGGCTTCCTGCCCGAATCGGGGGGAAAAAACACCTTCTTCCAACACGCCACCTGCAGGGCCAGCAACCACGGATGGAAACTCCGGGCTATAGAGCTATAGAGCTATAGAGCTACGGACGCTCTCATTCAGAGGACTGAAGGGAGGTGGAGAAAGGGCTGGGCTGTCCTGCTCTTGGGGTGGGATGAGAGAACGTGTTCTTGTTTCCGCCGACATATCTATTCACCTGAAGCCAGCTTGGAATGAAGATCAAGTGAAGGAAAAGTGAAAGTCGCTTGGTCCTGTCCGACTCTTTGCAACCCCTTGGACTGTCTGGTTCACGGGATTCTCCAGGCCAGAATACTGGAGTGGGTGGCCTTTCCCTTCTCCAAGGGGATCTTCCCCAGCCAGGGATACAGCCCGGGTCTCCCGTACTGCAGGCAGATTCTTCACCAGCTGTGCCACAAGGGAAGCCCATTAAGATCAAGAGCAGTTGTGATAGATGTGTTGAGGGGCGAGGAGGATTTGGTGTTCTGGGTCCCCATCCTTGGGAGGGCACTTGTGGTCTGGTGTATACGTATGGTGCATCTCTGTGGGGCTGGGGCAGTTGGTGTTCTTGGCCCGACCATAGGGGAGGGTCTTTATGGGCTGGTGTATACATGTGGTGTATATACATGGGGAGGTGGAGTGATTGGGTGTTCTCAGCCCCCACCATAGGGAAGGCATTTGTGGGCTGATATATAAATATGTGTGTGTGTGTATGGGAGTGGGGTGATTGGTGTTCTTGGCACCCACCATAGGGAGGGTATTTATGGGCTGATGTATACACGTGGGCTTCCCTGGTGGCTCAGCTGGTAAAGAATCCGCCTGCAATGTGGAAGACCTGGGTTGGGAAGATCCCCTGGAGAAGGGAAGATCCCCTGGAGAAGGGAAAGGCTCCCCACTCCAGGTTCTGGCCTGAAGAATTCCATGGGGTCACAAAGAGTCGGACACGACTGAACAACTTTCACTTCACATACATACGGTGTGTGTGTGTGTATATATATATATATATATGGAGGTGGGCTGATTGCATGTTCTCGGCTCTCACCATAGCGTAGGCATTTGTGGACTGGTGTGTATATGTGGTATATATATTACAAGGTGGGGTGATAGGGTGTCCTTGGCCCCTACCATAGGGAGGATGTTTGTGGGCTGGTGTATACATGTGGTGTATATACATGGAGGGTGGGGTGATCTGAGTGTTCTCAGCCCCCACCATAGGAAGGGCATCTGTGGGCTGGTGTATACATATGGGGACTTCCCTGGTAGCTCAGCTGGTAAAGAATCCACCTGCAATGCAGGAGACCCCAGTTCAATTCCTGGGTCAGGAAGATCCCCTGGAGGAGGGCATGGCAACCCACTCCAGTATTCTTATCTGGGACAGTAAGGAGCCTGGCGGACTGCAGTCCGTGGGGTTGCAAAGCATCTCAGACACGACTGGGCAGCTAAGCACACAAGCAAACATAAAATGTGGGGTGTGTGTGTGTGTTTGTGTGTGTATATGTATATATGGAGGTGGGGTGTTGGTTGTTCTTGGTGCCCACCATAGGGAGGATATTTATGGGGTCGTGTATATATATGAAAGTGGGGTGATTTTATGTTCTCGGCCCCCATCATAGGAAGGGCATTTGTGGGCTGGTATATACATATGGTGTATATACATGGGGAGTGGAGTGATTGGATGTTCTCAGCCCTCACCATAGGGAGGGCATTTGTAGGCTGGTATATACATATAGAGTGTGTGTGTGTGTGTGTGTGTGTGTGTGTATATGGGTGGGGTGTTTGCTGTTCTTGGTCCCAACCACAGAGAGAGCATTTGTGGGCTGGTTACAGATGCGTGTACAGAATTGGTGTGGGATAACTCAGTGGGGTGGCTTGGACAGAAGTGCACCGTCCCAGCCGTGGAGGACAGCAGAACGAAGCAGGGTGCAGCTGGCTTGCTTTCCTCCCACGACTGTCTGCCTCACGGGGGTCTGCTCCAGCCTGCCTGCCAGCTTCGGCTGGACTGTCTTTGGCACTCCTTGCTTTGTAGGCGCTTCGTCCCCCGAGACCTGCCTTCCCCTTCACGAGGCGCTCTCCCCGTGTGCGTGTCACTCTCTGTCCACATTTGCCAGATTTCTCCTTTTCGTAAAGACACAGTCATGCTGGATTAGGGGCTCACAGTATTCCAGCACAACCTCGTCTTAACAAATGACATCTTCAGGGGCCCTCTTCCAAACGCCATCACCTTCTGAGCTGTGCTGCGGGCTAGGACTACCAGCCTGTGCAGTTGCAGGGGACACAGTTCGAGCTATAACTGTCGGTTCTGCACATACTGAAGCTTTATTCACTTTGTGTCATGTTTTCTGAAGTCTGCAAATTGATTATTCAAGAAAGAACCCAGTTCTCACATCCCACTTCCACACATGCTATCATTGAGGGTGATCCAAGTGTGAGTCCCTGGGTCCAGACTCTTACAGAATCAGCCCACAAGGGTGAGATGGGCCAGTCTTACAGGCAACCCAAATGGCTCGATTCTGATCCTTGAACAAAAAGGATGAAATACGTGGGGCATGCCACATTATAAGTAAACCTCTCCCCACGCGAGCCTGAGGTCTCTGTTTCTGCTGTCAACCCTAGCTAGCATTATTCATGAAAAGTACACCTTCTTTCTTATATACATTTGACCATTTGGATTAGCTCTTGCTAGATGTTTCATATAAAAAAAATGACGAGCAGAAGAAAACAAGTACCATCTCCTTCCTTGTCAGTCAGGGAGGTCACACCCACGGCTCTGATAACTTAACCTCGGAAATTAACCAGGAAATCTCTCGCCTGCAGTCCAAGTGTCCTCCCAGCACTGATATCATAGATTCCCAGAGATGTTGCAGATGAAAATTCCTCGTACCAAACCCTGCCTCCCTGAAGACTTCCAGCTTGGAATTCAGGATTCTTTCCCTTTAGAAACACCTCACAGAAATAGGCCGGAAAACTGCGGTCCAAATGTGTAAACAGTCTTAAGGTGAAATTGCCATCCCTCTGAACTTGAGGATAAATAAAGACGTGGGAAAGAAAACTTTCCTGTAACCTGGAGAAAGGTTTCTCCCGGTGGGCAGTCCCTAGGGCCCCCCAGGGCATGAGCATTGCTGGCCTCTTTGAATAAGCACAGAAATGTCTATCCCTCCCCCTCCCAGAAAAGCGAGACTTCCTTTTTTAGGATCTGTTTACATTTGTCTCACATTTGTTGAGAAACTTTCTGTAACCAGGCGACTGAGAAAGGAGCCTTGGGAGACGCAATGTATTCCATCAGTGCTGGTTCTGTGTAGCATCTGCTGAGCGGCTGTCGTAATTTGTCAGAGCCTCGAGTAGGATCCCGTAGATCGAGGGAGGAGTTAAGAGATGACTGTGTGCTCCTCTGACGACTGTGTGCGTCCGGGAACTGCCTCTCGTGCCCCCACGAGGGCATCCTCCAAAGAAGAAACGCCTCATGTTGTTAAGCGTTCATGGTGGGATTGCTTAACATCTATCTCAGATCCTCAGGATTTGGTTAGCTGGTAGTTTAGTTGCTCAGTTGTGTCTGACATTTTGCAACCACATGGGCTGTAGCCCGCCAGGCTCCTCTGGCCATGGGGATTCTCCAGGCAAGAACACTGGAGTGGGTAGCCTTTCCCTTCTCCAGGGGATCTCCCCGACCCAGGGATCGAACCCAGGCCTCCTGCACTGCAGGCAGATTCTTTACCATCTGAGCCACCAGGGAATTTACTGAGCAGCCATCAAGTGGACAGAGCATGTTCTTGGCTTCATAATGTCTCCTTTCTAGGTGAAAGGGGGGAAGGAAGAAGAGGAAATGAAGGAAGGAAGGGGAAGGAAGGGATGGGGAAGAAGGGGAAGGAAAAGAAGGCAGGAAGGAGAAGGAAGGACTCTCCTGATCAAGTATCTGTGCTGTCTCTCCTTCACCAGCATCAAACCCATCATCCATAAATTCTCTGCCACGTAGGCGACTCACTCAACTCCTGCCAGTGTGGCTTCTCCACTAGGGGTTTGAAAGTTCCATTTCCAAGTCTTCAGTTGTGTCACCCCCCCAGGCTGTGTGTGTAGAAGGTGTGTGTGTGTGCAGGAGGTTGGGAGACGGTGGGTGGGGAGGACCTGGCAGGGAGGCAGACCTCTGGATCTCTGGGGGGGTCTGCTGTTGGCTTTACAACCAGGCAGTGGGTAGACCCAGAATATTCCACCCGCCTCGAGGCACAGGTTCTCTGCCACTGCAGGGGCTGAGCTGGTGCAGAGTCGTGCAGCGCTTGTGCCAGTCACGATGTTCGGGGCCGTAGGGAAGACAGTCCCCATCAGAACATTGATTCCTCACGCACCCCACCCCACCAGATAGCTGGGAGGTGTGGTACGGAAGCAACACTTTCCTGAAAGTGTTAGGACAAAATGCACATCACATCTCTGCAAACTCAGAAAAAGTATCTTGAAAAGGGGCTTCCTTTTCTGCCCTCAACAGGCAGAATTCGCATCATATGGGATTCCTCTCTGGCCTCCCTCCACCCTGCCGTGGATTCCACAGCCTCTAAGGCAGACGGGATTTCATGGCGTCACTGTTGTCTAAAGCAAGGGCTGTGCCTGTGGAAGGCGCTGTCTGCGTGCTGTTGTTTATGGGTGCTCCTGGCGGGCAGATAAAGAACATTGGTTAGTGAGCAAGGCTTCCCCCCCGCCAGTTCAGCTGGAGATTTTGAGCAGCCCCAGCAGCAAAGTGGCTTAGTTGTGCTTTTACTTTTTATTTTTCTCATGAGTTGCGGCAGTCCGCTTTTGAGGGCAAGGAGTCCATCGGCCTCTGCCTCTTGGGGGTTAACCATGTGGTCACTTTTGTCATCCGGGTGATTTTTAAGAAGCAGATTGAGGCAGAGCGTCTCTGCCGCCCAGCCCGTCAGTTCCCTTCATGATCCGTGTCCAGCTTCTCCATCCCTCCACACCTTCATTTCTACCATGTTTTGTTTTGTTGTGTTTTTACATAGAGTAAATTTTCACGCCAGAAAATCGACCCTTTTTAGAGTACAAATGTGCAGCACCTGCCAGATGTTCAGAGTGATATAAACACCTGCACAGACAAGATATGGAATGGTTCCACCACCCCAAAAAGTCCCCCTTGAACCTTTGTAGTCTACCCCTCACCCCACCGCAGCTGCTGGTGACCAACCTAGACAGCGTATTAAGAAGCAGAGACATTACTTTGCCGACAAGGGTCAGTCTAGTCAACGCTATGGTGTTTCCAGGAGTCATGTATGGATATGAGACTTGGACATCCAACTTTATAAAAGAAAGCTGAACGCCAAAGAATTGGTGCTTTGGAACTGTGTTGTTGGAGAAGACTGTTGAGAGTCCCTTGGACTGCAAGGAGATCCAACCAGTCCATCCTAAAGGAGATCAGTCCTGAGTATTCACTGGAAGGACTGATGTTGAAGCCGAAACTCCAGTCCTTTGGCCACTTGATGCGAAGAGCTGACTCATTGGGAAAGACTCTGATGCTGGCAAAGATTGAAGGTGGGAGGAGAAGGAGATGCAAAGAATGAGATGGTTGGATGGCATCACCGACCTGACGGACATGAATTTGAGTAAAGTCCAGGAGGTGGTGATGGACAGGGAGGCCTGGCGTGCTGCAGTCCGTGGGGTCACAAAGAGTCGGACACGACTGAGCGACTGAACTGAACTTGATACACTTAGTGCCTAAGTCCGACTCTTTACGACCCCATGGACTGTAGCCCACCAAGGCTCCTCTGTCCATGGGACTTCCCAGGCAAGAATACCAGAGTGCATTGCCATGCCCTCCTCCAGAGGATCTTCGCCGCCCAAGGGATCGAACCCACGTCCTCTGAGTCTCCTGCGTGGGCAGTCAGGTCCATTACCGTTGCCCCACCTGGGAAGGCAGAAGCTAAAACTCCACGTGCATTGATTTGCACGGGTATTCATGCAAATTCACCGAAGGTATTTATGGCTTGGGAGAAGTATTTCCCCTACCTCTAGCACTGTGACCAGCACCTGCAAGCATGAAAACCAGAGAGAGCCATTTATCAAAACCATTTGACGACTGTGGTGGTAGCTTTGACAGCGAACCAGAAACACGAGTGAGAAATTGAGTTTCCCTAATGTTTAGTCAGGTGTTACCAGGCTGGGTGTCCCCAGTCGCTGTCATTTGAAACACTTTAGACAGTGAAAGCAGCCTTTGGTTGTGGCGCAGATGGCAGAAGTTCATTTTGCGTATATCAGAAGTGAACACGATGGTGCATTGCTCTGCTTATTGTGGGGATTTTGAAACGTTCGCGCCCAGCGTGCTGCGGTCCACGGGCGTCTCAAAAGAGTCTTGGGTACGACTTAGCGACTGAACAACGACAGCAAATAGACCCTCGAGGGACTTCCCTGGTGGTCCAGGAGTTAAGACTTTACCTTCCAATGCAAGGGTTGTGGGTTTGATCCCTGGTTGGGGAGCTAAGATGCCATGTGCCTCGAGGCCAAAAAACGCAGAACATAGAAGCAACATGGTGAGACTTTGAATAAAGACTAAAGAAGTAAACACCTTTGAATAAGATTGGAAACTCCTTATACAGTGAAATATACCTCCTGCTTTGTCACGGTTCATGGTCAAGAGACTCATCTATTATGCATATCTGTTACCTACATTAGCACAGCCATACCTGCTGTCTCCTGCGAGGACCGCTGGTGGTTTTCAAACGTAAGCACCTGCACACAGGACAGGTGCTGTTTTCGTTTGTGGTTCAGTTGCTCAGTCGTGTCCGACTCTTTGCGGACCCCATGGACTGCAGCACGCCAGGCCTCCCTGTCCATCACCAACTCCTGGAGCTTGCTCAGACTCCATCGAGTCAGTGATGCCATCCAGCCATCTCATCCTCTGTCGTCCCCTTCTCCTCCTGCCTTCCATCTTTCCCAGCATCAGCGTCTTTTTCCAGTGAGTCTGCTCTTCGCATCAAGTGGTCAAAGTATTGGTGCTTCAGCTTCAGTATCAGTCCTTCCAGTGAGTTTTCAGGGTTGATTTCCTTTAGGATGGAGTGTTTCGAGCCCATATCTGCACTCACATGACTGGCCAGGTAGAATCAGGCATGTTTCATTTGGTTTAGATAATATGCACATGGCTCTATATTACCTTTGTGAATACACGTTACATAACCAGACTCTTGAGGTTTTCAGTGGAAGGTAGATGGCGTTTTTTCATTCATTTTGTGGAGCTTCTGTTAAAAGAATGGTTAGAAAGTTTTCCTGACCAGGTAGCACACACATGTCCTGTCTTGCCCCCGCTCACAGCAGATTTAGAGGAAGATTTAGGTGGCATTTTCTCTCCACAGGCAAGTCCAAGCACAGAGCCGAAGGATGGCTCTGCTCTAAACACACAGAGGTATGGCTCTGCAGAAATGTTCCTGAGCAGTGTAAAAACTATGCATATTGGTGGTCCAGGGATTAGAAATCCATCTGGCAATTAAGGCAATACCGGTTGGATCCCTGGCCCGGGAAGATCTCACATGGTGTAATTCACTGAATAAGTGTTTCCCAGGTGGCTCAGTGGTTTTAAAAAAAAAATCTGCCTGCCGATGCAGGAGACCTGGGTTCGATCTCTGGGTGGAGAAGATCCCCTGGAGAAAGAAAGGCATCCCACTGCAGTATTCTTGCCTGGAGAATCCCATGGACAGGGGAGCCTGGTGGGCTACAGTCCACGGGGTCACAGAGAGTCAGACACGACTGAGTGGCTTTCACATAGATGCTGTGTGCCTAGGTGATGCTCACACACCGATCAGAAATGAGGAAAGCTGAAGGTTTGCAGTCAGGTGACCCGGCAGCTGAATGTCACTCCCTGGTTTTGACGCTGTCTTATGGCAAGAGAAGATGTCGCCTTTGAAGGTGGCTGGGTGAAATGACTCCACTGTTTTCACAGCTTCCTTTGAGCTCATGATCATCTTGAAATTACTAAGATAAACAAAGACCAGAGAAATCATGGTTTTGTGCTTCCATGCTCTGCAGAGCTTTGCCTGTGACTGAGACAGAGAAGGTGGTCAGGAGTACAAAAGCAGCTGAGACATTTAATTAAGATTTTGCAGGTCATTAGCCAACGCGCAGGCCTCGGTTCTGATGGAGTGTCTTTTGTATAATGGCTTCAAGCGTTACCGTGTTAGCTTAGAAGCGAATGACCACACAGCCATTCTGGGGCTTCTGGCAACAGAAAGATAATAGAGTCATCTGAAGGTGAACAGCGGTTGTCGTGTACCCAGAGCCAGATTTTTGCTCCTTGGTAATTCGGCAGACTCAAGTGTGCGTCATAGCCCAGGCTCACCTGGCCGGCTCCTCCTGGGACATTGTCGTGAGAAGCCATTCTGCATTTGATTGGCACCACAGTCGCTGGACAGGCTGTATCGTTAGCAGAAGGATAAAAGTCCATATTCAGGGACTTGCCCTGGTGGTGTCCTGGGTAGGAATCCGCCCGCCCGTGCATGGGACCCGGGTTCGATCCCTGGTCCGGAAAGATGCCACATGCTGGAGAGCCACTAAGCCCATGAGCCCGAAACGACTGAACCTATGTGCCCCTTGAAACCGTGCTCTTGCAACAAAAGAAGCCGCTGCAGTGAGGAGCTCAGGCACTGCGCCTCGAGAGCAGCCACTGCTAGCCACAGCCAGAGAAAAGCCCGCCCACAGCACCGAAGACCCATCACAGCCGAAGATCAATAAATATTTTAATGGTGTTCTTCGGTGTTCTTCCACATTCCTGGTCCTGTGTCTTGCCAGCTTTTCAATATCCCCTTCGTGGTCTTCAGCTTGTAGATTTCTCCTGGGTGGGCAGAGTCTGAGGGTCTTAATCTCTTGGATTGATGCTTTTGAGCTGTGGTGTTGGAGAGGACTCTTGAGAGTGCCTTGGACTGCAAGGATATCCAACCAGTCCATCCTAAAGGACATCAGTCCTGAATGTTCATTGGAAGGACTTGATGCTGAAGCTGAAACTCCAATCCTTTGGCCACCTGATGCGAAGAACTGGCTCATTGGAAAAGACCCTGATGCTGGGAAAGATTGAGGGCAGGAGGAGAAGGGGATGACAGAGGATGAGATGGTTGATGGCATCACCGACTCGATGGACATGAGTTTGAGTAAGCTCCGGGAGTTGCTGATGGACAGGGAGACCTGGCGTGTTGCCGTCCATGGGGTCGCAAAGAGTCGGACACAACTGAGCAGCTGAACTGAACTGAGCTGAATCTCTTGGAGGGACTCTGAATGGTCAGAACAACATGCATTATCTAAAGACGCTCAACCTTTCCTAGAGGCCAGGCTTACTGAACCTCAGCACTGTTGACCTATGGGCTGGGTGGCTATGTTGTATTGTAGGTTCTTAAGACCGCATCCTTGGACTCCACTCACTTCGTGACAGGAATGCCCTGCCCCCCTCGCCCTCCGTGGTGACAACCAAAGATGTCTCTGACCTTTCCCAAATGTCCCTCTGAGGGCAGAACCACCCCTGGTTGGGAACCACTGATAACACATCCTTCAGTTGTGGGATGTGTTTCTTCAGTTAGTTTTTATTGCAAAGTGGAGTTGTAACGAGATTCTCATTTCTCCCTTCTTTTTCATCTTCTTGGGCTGCATTTTGATTCTTTCTGCAGAACGCAAGTGAACTCTTAACAGTGGTCCTAGCGGTCCCTGTTTTTATTAAATTTTTCCAGAGTATTTTTCCCCTCGAGGAAGGGGGGGAACCAATACTGTTCTCCAGCAGATAATAAAATAATTGGGAGTAGCTGGCTTCAATCTGGGTTTTGTTTTTCTTTGGGTTTTGGTTTTTGGTTTGTTTGTTTGTTTGTTTGTTTTGGACTCCCGGTGAGGAGATTAGATAACCAGGAAAAGGGTGTTACTCTTAACATTCGTGAATAATTGCATCTCCAGAAATGATTCAGCAACATTGCCCTCTAATTCCAGCAGCTGACAGGTCGCCCTGTAGGCTCCACTGTGTTTCCTGGGAGCTTGGACTGCCTTCTTATGCTAGACACGTTTACCCCCTGGATTCAGGAAGGCATTTTAATGGTTCAGCTAGCTTAATTTAAACCCAGGTTCAGGGCTCATTGTTCAGCTGAGTTGCTAAAAATACTCTCTGACTGGGGTGGCATTTTTACATTGCTAATGTTGTCCCTGTTTAAAAAGAGAATCCTTATGAAACGGTAAAAGGCAAGCACTTCTGTGAGGCACTGGTGGCCTTTGCTTTAGAAAGCATACAGGAAAATATTCGTTTCATCAGATGATAAGTAAGGAGTACCTGAATGGTTTGTCCTTGTGAGCACAGGATAAAAGTAATTTAAAAGCAGGTGAGGGAAATTTCTGGTGGTCCAGTGGCTAGGACCTGGCGTTTTCACTGCTGGGACCGGGGTTCAGTCCCCAGTTGGGGATCTACAATCCTGCAAGCTGTGAGGAAGGAAAAGGAGAGAGGGAGCAAGGAATTAAGTCAGGTGAAACAGAAATGCCTCATTTCTTTGTTTCCAGTTCTTTGGTGATGTATCCCTGTCTCCTGGATTACCCCTATGCTCTATGATTTGCTAGAAGGAGTCACAGAATTTGGGCTTCCCTGGTAGCTCAGTTGCTAAAGAATCTGCCTGCAATGCAGGAGACCCCGGTTCAATTCCTGGGCCGGGAAGATCCATTGGAGAAGGGATAGGTTACCCACTCCAGTATTCTTGGGCTTCCGTTGTGGCTCAGCTGGTAAACAAAGAACCGCCTGCAGTGCAGAAGACCTGGGTTCGATCCGTGGGTTGGTAAGACCCCCTGGAGAAGGGATAGTCTACCCACTCCAGGATTCCTGCTTGGAGAATTCCACGGTATAGTCCATGGGGTCACTAAGCATTGTATACAACTGAGCGACTTTCACGGAATTTAGTAACCGTTACAGTTGCAGTGGGTTACAGCCAAAAGATACGGATTATAACCTACTTCATAGTGGTATGTTGGGTATTTGAGGTTGCTGAGGTTGCTAAGATTGTGGAAGTCTTCTCAGTGAAGTAAATAAAGGTTAGTCCTGTGAGCTGCTGCATATGTGGGCTGACCTTACTGTGTAGTTCTTCCACAGTGTATACCCCAAACTTACACTTTGTTACATGGCACTTAACGTCTCAAGAAAAGCAATCGAAAAGATCAACACGTTAATCAAAGTCGATGCTACGTCTCCATTTTTGTTACATTCCTCTTAATCCTATACGATTGGGTGTGTATTTTGTTTGTTCAGCTTGTTTATACAGTATCCAATAGAGCCCTTTGTTTGAATTGACAGCTCCAGTTTTTCTCCATTGAGATATAATCTGTACGTGGGTGCCAAGTCACTTCAAGTGATTCTCGGTGACTCTGGTGACCCTATGGACTGGGGGAATTCTCCAGGTGAGAATTCTCCAGGATTGGGCTGCCTTGCCCTCCTCCCAGGGTTCTTCCCATCCCAGGGATCAAACCCGCGTCTCTTAAGTCTCCTGCATTGGCAGGAGGGTTCTTTACCCGTAGCGGCACCTGGGAGCAACCCCCACCCCCCTCCCAAGGGAAAAAGAGGTTACAGTTAGCTGAAGGCAAAGCTGGGTGGGGTCCAGTCCAGGAGAACCAGGGAGAGTTGCGGGTGTCCCCTCCTTGCTGAGCACTGTGATGACACCTGGTTCTCCCAGCAGCATGTGTGATGGGGCTCAGCAAAGGGGCTGAGCTGCGAGCCACCCGCGCTTTGCCATCCGGGCTTTTATGTGTACCTGCAACGCTTGTCGAAGGGGCAGGAGCACCTGGGCAGACCCAGGCTGTCCACCCAGCCCCAGTCCCCTCCAGGTGGACACCTGCGGTGTGTGGTTGTGTATTTTTACTTCACGTTTGGAAACCCACCGTAAAGAGGGTAGGGGCGGGTAAGTAGCTGGAGAATGTGATACCCACGCTTCTCACATAGAAGAGCGTAAAGCACCCCCCAGCAGAGCTTTGTCAGGGCAGGGCTGCACACGCCTCCCGCAGCAAAGCTTGCCCACGCTTCCTTTGCAGGACAGAGCTCAGTCTGGGGGGCCAATCTCCCCTTAGGCCCCTTAGGGCTTTTGAAAGACCCTGCCCTGTGTGAGGGTCATCTCATCCCAAACCCTCTTTGAGTGGTGCCTGTTGCCAATGAGCTCCTCTTCATTCAAGAAAAAGAGTGCCTTCCTGAGCTGCCCTTTGGGTGTGATGATAACCCACTGAAGTGTAGCAAAACGGAGCCGTGGCGCGGTTGCTCTTGATGCATCCCCGAGGTTCAGTCCTCCCGGTTTCCCATGCGGTTGTAGCTGTGCCATCTTTTCTGAGTGTGCTGGTCTCTGTCGTCCGTGCGTTCAAAGCTCAAGATTCAAGGCCTGCCATTCCTGTGCTTGTTTACGTCTCAGAGAATCGGGAGAAAGCAATTCGCTAGAAAAGCATTTGAAAATCGGCCGAGTGTTTCTAAGTTTTTGTTGTTTAGTTTCCCAGCCATGTCTGATTCTTTTGCGACCCTGTGGACTGTAGCCCCCTCCCCAGGTTCCTCTGTCCATGGAATTTTTCGGGCGAGAGTACTGGAGTGGGTTGCCACTTCGTTCTGCAGGGAGTCTTCCCAAGCCAGGGATTGAACCTGTGTCTCCTGGGTTTCCTGCCTTGGCAGGTGTATTCTTTACCACTGAGCTGCCTGGGAAGCCTGCATGTAAGTTATACTTGTTTCAATATGCCTCTTGCTCAATATAGCCAAATTGTGTCCATGGTTATGGCCATCAGAGAAAGGTTAGGTGCTACTGAAGAAGTCCTTAAGGCTTCTTAGGCCATTGCTTCCTCCTTTGAAGGGTGGGGACGATATGAAAAGGCCTCAGTTGGTTCCCGTTTCCTTTTTTAGCTGAGATGAATTAACCGTGCTTACCACGGTGCCTGTTTCCAAAGTTCATACACCATCACATTTCAGATCTGCCTGCTCTGAAATTCTAATGTGACCTTCAGAGTGTCCAGCTTTGATGTACTTCATTCTGCCAATCACACTTCCCTTTCTTCCTTCCAGACTCAGCGAGCCAGTCATCTGGATCTGTCTGTAGCCTCAGTGATGTCTCCTCTGTCCACATCTAAAATGCCACTATCCGCAAGGTGACACCCTTTTTCCTTTCCCTCCCACACCCAGGTCTAGGTTTCCGTCCCTAACTCACGTCTCCTCTGCCAGTCTGGGGTGGGAGTGAGGGGCCTCTCCTCAGATCCCCCAGTCTGGGGAGCCCACCTCCAGCCTCTCCGTTGCCTTCTGTACTGCTGTGTTCGTTGTGTATTTCCCAGACATTCTTCAACATGATCCCACACTGAGAGCATTGCCATTTCCTGGCCACTATTCCTCCTCTGCAAAGAGGAACTTCCTCTGACCCCGTAACCTCATCCAGGTTTCACGTGAAAATGTCAGAATCACTGTCATCTATTTCTCGTTCACGGTATCTTTCCGACTGCCTCCATGCCCAACCCTCTCATCCTTGCTTCTCTGTCAGCCAGGCACTCCCTGTATCTTATCAGTGTTTCTATCTGTTCCATTGTTTTGTCTGAGTGACACTGGCTCCCATTTACTGAGCATGAGCTGTGTGCCGGGCATGCTGCTCAGTTCTTGATGAGTCAGACTGTTTCCCCCTAAGATGGAGATGGGGCTTCCCTGGTAGCTCAAGATGATTAAAAAAAAAAACAGTCAGCCTGCAATGCAGGAGACCCAGGTTCGATTCCTGGGTCAGGAAGATCCCCTGGAGGAGGGCATGGCAACCCACTCCAGTATTCTTGCCTGGAGAATCTCACAGTCAGAGGAGCCTGGCAGGCTATAGCCCATGGGGTTGCAAAGAGTTGGACATGACTGAGCAACTAACACTTTCATTTTCTTTTCAAGAAGTAGATACAGCTGCCTCCATCATTGACAGGTGAGTGACCCAAAGCGTTGAGAAGATAGCGGCTTGCCCAGGTCACGCTGCCAGGAAGTCATAGAGCTAGAATTCAGAGCACACCCTCTGCCTCCAGAATCTTCCACTTAAATGATTTTTCTTTGCTCTTAACATGGTGGGATGGTTGGTTTCTTTTTCAACATTAAGTCTGCATTCCTGAAATAAACCCCACGTGGCCTGGACATTTTGTCCTCTTCACTGAATTCCGTTTTGTTGATTCTCTGTCTGGTATGTTCATGTCTGTTTGTATTACTAAGGGAAGCTAGGCAGTGATGTTCCTTTTCAGTATTCTCTAGGTTTGAGTCTTAGGGTTATACAAGCCGACGGATCAAAAATTGCTTTCCCTAAGGACCTGTAGTCCTCCTCTTCACTGAATTCCGTTTTGTTGATTCTCTGTCTGGTATGTTCATGTCTGTTTGTATTACTAAGGGAAGCTAGGCAGTGATGTTCCTTTTCCAGTATTCTCTAGGTTTGAGTCTTAGGGTTATACAAGCCGACGGATCAAAAATTGCTTTCCCTAAGGACCTGTAGTCCCATAATTTAGGTCTCTCCCCTGGATTAGTTGGCAGAATCTTACTTTAAAAGGTATTGTTTTGGTCTCTATCGCAACCAGTCATTTATGTCTTTGTGGTCCAAAAGTAGCCATCAAAAGTGCATAGACCATTGAGAGTAGCTGTGTTTCAATAAAACTTTATTTATAATAACAAGCCAGGGGCCAGATTTGGCCCAGAGGATACAGCTTGCAGACTCTTGTCTGAGACTGCCCATAGAATACATATGTTTCTTCCTGTCCAGAGAACCTGGACACAGTGTTTGTATACTGAGTATTTATTACTTCCTTGTCTTTTAAACATGTCTGTAGCCCTCCCTTGTCTGTGCATATATTTCCCATCCTTGGTTCTCTTGTACCAGAGACATCATTTTGCCATATTTGCATACACCTAAAAGTTTTGTTTTGTCTCAGTGACACTGGCTCCCATTTACTGAGCATGAGCTGTGTGCCGGGCATGCTTCTCAGTTCTTGATGAGTCAGACTGTTACTCCCTAAGATGGAGATGTGGCTTCCCTGGTAGCTCAAGATGATAAAAAAAAAAGAGTCAGCCTGCAATGCAGGAGACCCAAGTTCGATTCCTGGGTCAGAAAGATCCTCTGGAGGAGGGCATGGCAACCCACTCCAGTATTCTTGCCTGGAGAATCTCACAGTCAGAAGAGCTTGGCAGGCTATAGCCCATGGGGTTGCAAAGAGTTGGACATGACTAAGCAACTAACATTTCCATTTTGTTTTCAAGAAGTAGATACAGCTGCCTCCATCATTGACAGGTGAGCGACCCAAAGCGTTGAGAAGATAGCAGCTTGCCCAGGTCACGCTGCCAGGAAGTCATAGAGCTAGAATTCAGAGCACACCCTCTGGCTCCAGAATCTTCCACTTAAATGATTTTTCTTCGCTCTTAACATGGTGGGATGGTTGGTTTCTTTTTCAACATTAAGTCTGCATTCCTGAAATAAACCCCACGTGGCCTGGACATTTTGTCCTCTTCACTGAATTCCGTTTTGTTGATTCTCTGTCTGGTATGTTCATGTCTGTTTTACTAAGGGAAGCTAGGCAGTGATGTTCCTTTTCCAGTATTCTCATTAGGTTTGAGTCTTAGGGTTATACAAGCCAACGGATCAAAAATTGCTTTCCCTAAGGACCTGTAGTCCCATAATTTAGGCCTCTCCTCTTGATTAGTTGGCAGAATCTTACTTTAAAAGGTATTGTTTTGGTCTCTATCGCAACCAGTCATTTCTGTCTTTTTGGTCCAAAAATCGCCATCAAAAGTGCATAGACCATTGAGAGTAGTTGTGTTTCAATAAAACTTTATTTATAATAACAAGCCAGGGGCCAGATTTGGCCCAGAGGATATGATCAAAAATTGCTTTCCCTAAGGACCTGTAGTCCCATAATTTAGGCCTCTCCTCTTGATTAGTTGGCAGAATCTTACTTTAAAAGGTATTGTTTTGGTCTCTATCGCAACCAGTCATTTCTGTCTTTTTGGTCCAAAAATCGCCATCAAAAGTGCATAGACCATTGAGAGTAGTTGTGTTTCAATAAAACTTTATTTATAATAACAAGCCAGGGGCCAGATTTGGCCCAGAGGATAACAGCTTGCAGACTCTTGTCTGAGACTGCCCATAGAATACATATGTTTCTTCCTGTCCAGGGAACCTGGACACAGTGTTTGTATACTGAGTATTTATTACTTCCTTGTCTTTTAAACATGTCTGTAGCCCTCTCTTGTCTGTGCATATATTTCCCATCCTTAGTTCTCTTGTACCAGAGACATCATTTTGCCATATTTGCATACACCTAAAAATATTTTGTTAATATTTACTAACATTTTTCCTTAAGTTGAAGCAGTTAACTTTTCACTAAATTTTCAAATACATCTAGTATTGTCTTTGCATAATACACAATTTTAAAAAATAATAATTGTTAGATTTTAAAATATCTACCCCCCATACTTTGTAAAATTGTTTCAGGGACCATCAGAGGTACGGGCACTCTCCAGGAATCTGATGTGCCTGGATTAAGTAGCTGTCAGGATTTTCAGCACTACCAAATGTCTCTCGCTGGCCCTGTTGAGTGGTGGCACTGCCCTAGGGCTAGGGTTGGAAGGAGACACACGAGAGGAGGAAGTCTTTTTCTCCCCACCTAGGGAATTAAACAGGCGTCCTGACACAGGGACTGCTAAACATGAGTTGGCGGTGTTCACAGAGGAGCAGGGGAGGGGTGCAGACAGAAGGAGGCATTTCAGCTAGAACTCTTCAGGGGAAAAAGGAAGCAGAGCATTTCAAGCAAAATCATCAAGAGTCCCCATTAATGTTAGAAGGCTCAGCAAAAGCCGGTTACACCGTTTAGGGGTGAAGAAGCATCTTGTTGAGAAGTACAAAGGATACAGGATGGGAGGAAGAGGAAGGAAGTACAGGGTCTCTGGGTCACGGGCAGCAAGTGAAGGCCAGGGTGTCCGACGCGAGGCCCGTTGGCTAGTTTTTGAAAATGAAATCTGAAGGCCGTGCACATCAGGGTGACTCTCCGTGAAAACTGCGACTCCACCAGAATGGTGTCCGTGCTAAGTCGCTTCGGTTATGTCCGACTGACTCTTTGCAACCCCACCAGGCTGCCTCTGTCCTTCTCCAGGCAAGGTTACTGGAGAGGGTTGCCTTGTCCACCTCTAGGATCTTTCCAACCCAGGGATCGAACCCGAGTCTCCTGCTTTGGAGGCAAACTCTTTACCATCTCAGGCACTAGAGAAGAAAGCCCCAGGCAGAATGGTGGCCGAGACTAATGAGTCACTGGGAGAAGTGCTGATACTGTGTCAGGTAAGAAAGAACAGGGGTGTGAAATTCTAGGAGCACAGGGATTAAACGTGTAAAAAATCAATTTACAGAGGTAAGAGGGACTGGAGGAAATTACCCCCGGGTAAGAACAGCAGCTGCATCAAGCGTCTAGTGATGTGACTGTTCCCTCTCTCTTCCAAACTGCTTTCTCTGTTTCTCCTCCCCCTAAGTCATGTGTGTGTGTTTTTATTATTGTAATTTTTAATGGTGTCATCCATCGTAAATCTCTGTGTTGGCGGTCATGGTTGAATTCCCCAATTAACAAAATAGCGAGTCCAAACTTTATGAGAGTTCAAGGGCTGTTGGGGGTGATGGGGCCGAAAGGGGCTGGCTCCAAACCTTGCTTCTCTGCGTGGCGGCTGGAAGCCAGGGCTGGGGTCTGGGGGAGCACGCCCCGACACCCCTCGTGGGCGAGCTGCCTCCCCTCACAGTTTGTCGGCCCCGGGAGGAAATAGCACCCTGCATTTATAACCTGACTAATGCCTTCTCCTCCTGGAGCCCTCCCAGGTTTCAGGGATATTAAACATCTTGGCAGGCCCGTACTCCGCCGCCACCCCTGGGGTCCAGGCCAGATGTTAGAAGCAAAACCCTATTTTTAACGAGGTCCTCCTGCTATTTCTTTTGGGCTCCTTCCAAGCAGTTCCATTTTACACCAAATTCCACGTTACGGCAGGTCAGTGGGAGTAGGTTGCAGCTCTGAGAGCAGCCTGCCTACGCTCAAGTTTTTCTCCAGCAAGATAGTAGAGAATTAGGACAGAAAGCGGGGGCTGGGTCTCGGGGCTGGGTGTGTGTGAGAGAGAGAGAGTGTGTGAGAGAGAGAGAGTGTGAGAGTGTGTGAGAGAGAGTGTGAGAGTGTGTGTGAGAGAGAGAGAGAGTGTGTGTGGGAGAGAGAGAGTGTGTGTGGGAGAGAGAGAGTGTGAGAGTGTGTGAGAGAGAGAGAGTGTGTGAGAGAGAGAGAGTGTGTGTGAGAGAGAGAGAGTGTGAGAGAGAGAGAGAGAGACAGAGAGAGAGAGTGAGAGAGAGAGAGAGACAGAGAGAGAGTGTGTGTGTGTGTTCCTCTTTTTGATTTATTGGACCCAGCCGCCACTTAACTGTGCTTCCCCGGTGGCTCAGACAGTAAAGCGTCTGCTTGTAATGTGGGAGTCCTGGGTTCGACCCCTGGGTTGGGAAGATTCCCTGGAGAAGGAAATGGCAACCCACTGCAGTACTCTTGCCTGGAAAATTCCATGGATGGAGGAGCCTGGTAGGCTACAGTCCATGGGGTCACAAAGAGTCGGTATGCGGCTTCCCGGACAATAAAAGGTAATCCTCTGGCGAGACAAATCCATGACGTCCAAAAAGAAGTGAACTGATGATAAATTAGCCCCCAAAGATGAGCGGATGGTATCTTATTCTCCCGCCTTGCCTGTTTACAGTTTGTGTGTGTGTGTGTGTGCGCGTGTGCATTTGTGTGTGTGTGTGTGTGTGTGTGTTCCTCTTTTTGATTTATTGGACCCAGCTGCCACTTAACTGTCCTTCCCCGGTGGCTCAGATGGTAAAGCGTCTGCTTGTAATGTGGGAGTCCCGGGTTCGACCCCTGGGTTGGGAAGATTCCCTGGAGAAGGAAATGGCAACCCACTGCAGTACTCTTGCCTGGAAAATTCCATGGATGGAGGAGCCTGGTAGGCTACAGTCCATGGGGTCACAAAGAGTCGGGACACGACTGAACGACTTCAGTGGTTCAGCACTTATCTGGGCTCAGTGGTAAAGAATCCACCTGCCAGCGTAGGAGTTTTGGATTCGATCCCTGGGTGGGGAAGATCCCCTGGAGAAAGAAATGGCAACCCCCTCCAGTTTCCCTGTCTGGGAGATCCCATGAACAGAGGAGCCTGGCAGGTTACAGTCCACTGGGTCACAGAGAGTGAGACACAGCTTTTTTAGTAACTAAACAATAGCACCCACTTCACCGCCCTCAGCCTCTCTTCCATGTTTATTTGTTACCTGTACTCTCGCCCATGCCCCCGCGTGTGAATCTCCTGGTCCCCCACACCGAGAGGAAGGCGGGCCGTGTTGCAGGCCGCTGCGATTCTGTGGCAGAAAACTACGACCCAGGAAGAACGGACAGAGGAGAATGGACCGAGAGTTCTCCCTGCTCCGCGTCCAGGGATGCTCCAGAAACAAGCAAGCGCTGATCCACCTTAGCAGTCGACACTGTTGTTTCCAAAGATGATCCCATTGTTAGGTCCATCCCCATTTGCTGTTCAGCCGCTCAGTCGTGTTTTTGCAACCCCATGGACCACAGCACGCCAGGCTTCCCTGTCCATCACCACCTCCCAGAGCTTGCTCAAACACATCTGTCGAGTCGGTGAGGCCATCCAGCCATCTCATCCTCTGTCGTCCCCTTCTCCTCCTGCCTTCAATCTTCCCCAGCATCAGAGTCTTTTCCAGAGTTCACTCTTCCCATCAGGTGGCCAAAGGATTGGCGCTTCAGCTTCAGCATCAGTCATTGCAGTGAATATTCAGGACCGATTTCCTTTAGGATGGACTGGTTGGATCTCCTTGCAGTCCAAGGGACTCTCAAGAGTCTTCTCCAGCACCACAGTTTGAAAGCGTCAGTTGTTTGGCGCTCAGCCTTTTTTTATTGTCCAGCTTGCACATCCGTCCGCAACTCCTGGAAAAATCACAGCTTTGACTGTTGAGACCTCTGTCAGCAAAGCACCGTCTCTGGTTTTCCATACGCTGTCTAGGGTTGTCATGGCTTTTCTTCCAAGGAGCAAGCGTCTTCATTTCATGGCTGCAGTCACCATCTGCACTGATTTTTGAACTGGGCCTCCATCCGCATAGCCAGTTGGAATGGATGAGCGTCCTGACCAGTGGCTGCTTGGCATTCATTAATTGTAGGGTTGGACCGATGGTCAGAGCCAGTGGGCTCTCTCTCTCTCTGTCTCAGAGGAGGCTCTCGTGAAAATCACGTTACAGACCTCCCAAGCGCACAGACTCTAATTCTGTCGTCTGTCCAATGGGCAGCGTCCCCACTGAGCTGCTTGCTCACTCTTGTTTCCATAAAGCTGTAGTCTCGGTTCCTGTCTATTTCTCGGTGATGTGGCCCCTGATGTGATAAGCTTTCTTGTATCCCTGGCAGCGTGGCGTGGCCCCTTCCCACAGGAACTGCAAGTCACAGATCCTTGGTGGCCTTAATCTCTGTGTGTCGTCACTCACTCCCCTCCATAAATCAAGATCTCGCAGTTTCAGTTGGGATGATGAGCTTGTTCCATCCTCTGTATAGAATTTTAGAATTGAAAGGGACCTTGGTGATCACCTAATTCCACCTGTTTTGTTGGTCAGAGAAGGAAGCCAACGAGGGCAGGCCCAGGCTGGGGAAGTGTGTTCTTTCCGCGAATAGAAAGTTGTTCAGTTGCTCAGTTGTGTCTGACTCTGCGACCCCACGGACTGCAGCACGCCAGGCCTCCCAGTCCATCACTTTGGTGGCCTTAATCTCTGTGTGTCGTCACTCACTCCCCTCCATAAATCAAGATCTCGCAGTTTCAGTTGGGATGATGAGCTTGTTCCATCCTCTGTATAGAATTTTAGAATTGAAAGGGACCTTGGTGATCACCTAATTCCACCTGTTTTGTTGGTCAGAGAAGGAAGCCAACGAGGGCAGGCCCAGGCTGGGGAAGTGTGTTCTTTCCGCGAATAGAAAGTTGTTCAGTTGCTCAGTTGTGTCTGACTCTGCGACCCCACGGACTGCAGCACGCCAGGCCTCCCAGTCCATCACCATCTCCCGGAGTTTGCTCAGACTCATGTCCATTTGAGTCGATAATGCCATCCAGCCACCTCATCCTCTGTCGACCCCTTTGTCATAAAAAGAAACTGTAGCAAATGCATGGATTGTTGTTCAAAGACTTAGCGATTGCACAGCAACACACCCTCTGGCGACAATCAGAAGTATTTCCAGGTGTTGCCCACGTCTCCCTCTGGCTAACAGAAGTGCCCACACTTCACAACCACGAACCACCGTTGTAGACCAAGGGAGCAGGGTCTTAAGCAGAGGCGTCCTGCAGGAAAGTGGTATATATGCTTCTCACAAAGGCAGCCTGGCAAGGTACAGTGAGAGATGGCCAAGCTTCTTATCGCAGGAAACGAGAGGTTTGCAGGGCTACGCTCGGGCCTGCAGACTCTTCACTGCTTTTGAGAAGGAGAGTGAGTCCTCGGTTCCTCTTGTCAGATCAGCCAGGTTACCGTGGTCTTGGGTCCTGTCGACTAGCACCTAGAAAGCTCTACTACTGCCGGCTGACACTTAGGGAAGTACTCGGTGAACAGCGGCTACTGATACCGTCACCTGGTCAATCACACAGAGCAGAAGGCGCGTCTCAGGGCCTTTCCGGCTGCTGTGACGAAAGGCTGCAGAATGAGTGGCTCGTAAACACGAACAGTTTGTCTCTCACCATTACGGAGAATAGGAATTCCCAGGTGCCGGCAGAGTCAGTGTGGGCTGCTGAAAGGCCAAGAAGGCGTTGTGGGAAGAAAGTCGTATGTCATCCTGCAGATAACAGTCATGAACTGAGTGTTTGCCCTTGTCGATGTTTGGACACTAACCCCATTCGTGAGGACCCCACCCTTGTGTCCATATCCCCTCTCCGACAGCATCACCTTCAGTTCAGTTCAGTTACACCGTTGTATCCGACTCTTTGTGACCCCATGAACCACAGCACTCCAGGCCTCCCTGTCCATCACCAACTCCCGGAGTTCACCCAAACTCATGTCCATTGAGTCCGTGATGCCATCCAGCCATTTCATCCTCTGTTGTCCCCTTCTCCTCCTGCCCTCAATCTTTCCCAGCATCAGGGTCTTTTCCAATGAGTCAGCTCTTTGCATCAGGTGGACAAAGGATTGGAGCTTCAGCTTCAGCATCAGTCCTTCCAATGAACACCCAGGACTGATCTCGTTTAGGATGGACTGGTTGGATCTCCTTGCAGTCCAAGGGACTCTCAAGAGTCTTCTCCAGCACCACAGTTCAAAAGCAGACACCACCATCTTAGAGAGTGCATTTTCAGTGTATGCATGTTGGGAGATAGGCATTTAATTCATAGCAGTAAGAAAGGGAAGAACAGATACAGGGTAGACTGTGACACTTGCTTTCGTGTGGTCTGTGTCTGCGGGTCCATATATATATATATTTTTTTGCACATGTCTGTGGGTACACATGTATATACATACATATATTCGTACCTATGTGTATATATATGGGCTTCCCAGGTGGCACATTAAAGAATCCACCTGCCAGTGTAGGAGATGCCAGAGGCGTGGGTTCGATCCTTGGGTCAGGATGATCCCCTGGAGAAGGAAGTGGCAACCCACTGCAGTATTCTTTCCCAGAGAATCCCATGGACAGAGGAGCCTGGTGGGCTACAGTCTATGGGGTCGCAAAGAGGTGGACACAGCTAAGCTACTGAACACACAGACATGTAAGTGTGTATATACAATATACACGTCATAGTCAAGTTGGTGCACGTTTCCTATAAAGGAGCATATCCTAAATATTTTTGACTTTATGGTCCATCTGGAGGAGGGCATGGCAACCCACTCCAGTATTCTTTTTTTTTTTCACTCCAGTGTTCTTGCCTGGAAAGTCCCCATGGATAGAGAGCCTGCCAGGCTACAGTCCCTGGAGTCGCAAAGAGTCAGGCACGACTGAGCAGCGAACGCTTGTACTTTCACTTGCAGCCCATGCTGTAACTCTTGCGACGACTCAGCTCTGCCGTTGCAGTGTGAAAGCATCCACAGATAGCGTATCAACTCACGGGCAACGACTACTCCAGTAAAACTTGATTGATAAACACAGGCAGCGTGGGCCCTGGGCTGCATATCCCTGGTCTAGACAGTTTTCATATTGTGCCTGCTGGCTTTGCATAGCTGTCGGTATGCCCAGTACTGAGTCTATGAAGTCCTTCATAAAGACTCTGCATTTAGTCCCTCAAACAAGTGCCTGTAATGCTGCCTTGAACGTTAAGAGTTAGACACGCTTGGTCATGTACAACTTTGTGACCCCATGGACTCTACAGTCGACGGGATTCTCCAGGCCAGGATACTGGAGTGGGTAGCCTTTCCCTTCTCCAGGGGATCTTGCTGACCCAGGTGCCTTTGTTTCAGCTGAAGGTGGACCACCAGCCTCACAGCTGCCCGAATATTATGTGTCTGCCTTTTTCCGCTGAATAAGCAGTGTTTCCAAGGGCCAGAGAGTGATACTTTAGCAGTTTCTGCTGATGAATTAGGCCGACATTTAATTGGGCAGGATGGTTCACTGCACAGCTCGAATGGTTTGGGAGGCCATTTGTGAAAGAGGTCTGGCTTAGAGGTTTAGCAGTGGTTTAGTCTTTAATCTGTTTGGGTTGCCCAGTGGGTGAGGCACATCCATGCCCACTCTGCTTTCCTAGCACCTATCACCCCAAATGGGAAGAACAGTGCTCTGCAAGATCTTATTTTTCATTGTATTGTTTTTATTGACGTATAATTGATCTACAATATGTGTTAGTTTCAGATGTTTAGCACGTGAAAGTGAAAGTCGCTCAGTTGTGTCCCAACTCTTTTCGACTCCATGTACTATGGGATTCTCCAGGCCGGTATACTGGAGTGGGTGACCTTTCCCTTCTCCAGGGGATCTTCCCAACCCAGGGATTGAACCCAGGTCTCCCGCATTGCAGGCAGCTTCTCTACCAGCTGAGCCACCAGGGAAGCCCCATAAATGTACACATATATATTCCTTTTAAACTTCTGTTACTTTATAGGTTATTGCACAGTATCGACTGTCGTTATCTGTGCCATGCAGTAGGTCCTTGTTGGTTATCTGTTCTCTGTATGTTATTGTGTCTCTGTTAATCCCAGACTGCTAATTATCCTTTCCCTACCTTCCCCTTTAGTAACCACAAGTTTGTTTTCCAAATCTGGATGTCTGTTTCTGTTTTGTAAATAGGTACATTAATTAGTACTTTTTTTTTTAGAGACTCTATATACAAGTGATGTTTCTCCCTGGTGGCTCAGAGGTTAAAGCATCTGCCTCCAATGCGGGAGACCCGGGTTCGATCCCTGGGTCAGGAAGATCCTCTGGAGAAGGAAATGGCAATCCACTCCAGTATTCTTGCCTGGAGAATCCCATGGATGGAGAAGCCACGGGGTCGCAAAGAGTCGGACACGACTGAGCGACTTCACCTCACCTCATATACAAGTGATATCATTTGGTTTTTGTGTTTCTTTATGTGACTCACTTCACTTAGTATGATAATGTCCAGTTCCATCCACGTTGCTGCAGAGGGCACTGTTTCATTTTTTTCTCAGCTCAGTAGTATTCCATTTTCTATATGTACTGTGTCTTTGTTATCTGTTCACCTGTTGATGGACATCTAGGTTGTTTGCATGTGTTGACTGTTGTAAATAACGCTGCAGTGAACAGATGGGGTGCGTACTTAACTCCTTGATGGTCTTGTGCCTTATAAAAAATGTAGCATAAATCTTTCCCTTGCTGGATTAGACAGTGAAGAATCCGCCTGTAATGCAGGAGACCCGGGTTTGATCCCTGGGTTGGGAAGATCACCCGAATAAGGCATAGCAACCCACTCCAGTATACTTTCCTGGAGAATGCCATGGACAGAGGAGCCTGGCGGGCTACAGTCCATGGAGGTCACAAAGAGTCAGGCACGACTGAGTGACTAAGCACATGGAAACCTTTCCCACCTTAGCATGATTATACCCTTTTTTCCTCTTCAGAAATACTCTGACTTCACCTGGTTATCCGCCCGCCCCCCATTACTATGTGTTTCCAGAATTCTCTGACTTGCTTTTCAGTGAAGCAATCCACCCATGGTGTTTAGTAATGAAGCAGAAGTGTGCGTGGTGTAGACCTGAGGACTGTGTCATTAAAGAGGGTGTGGTTCCTATGGGTCTTTGGTTCTCTGCCGTGGTGGGATTAGTTAGACGTTTTCGGTTGTCGTGACCGAGGAAGGCTTGCTACTAATGTCTAGTGTGTAATGAGACCTCCCTATTGGTGCAGTGGTTAGAACCCCACACTTTCACGGCCACGGCCGTGGATTCAGGCCCTGGTTCCGGAACTAAGATCGTGCAGGGCAGGGCACCCCGTGCCAGGCAGGGCAGCCCCCCCAAAAAAACAAAACCCAAACCAAAAAGCAAGCATTTAGTGTGTGGAGATCATAGATGCTGCTAAACATCTTGTAACGCCTAGGACACAGCACTCCTCACAACAAAGAACAGGTTGGTCCAAATGTCACGGTTGAGAAGCCTTCCTGAGGAGTGCTTCATCGGGGACGCCTCCTCCTAGGTAGTGGGCAGGTCTGCAGGCTTCAGCGACTGCTCCAGTGGACACCAACGGCACTCACACTGAGCCGTCAACGCCGATCGGTCATCCAGGTGCCACCACGCTCTGTATTCTGCCCCTTTTCACCAACTTCCACGCCTGCCACTGAGCCAGTCCCGAGCGTTTCCGTCTCTACCGTTGATACTCTGTTCTTTGTTCCTCCACGTCTTGTTGGGTGGAAGAAGGGGTGGCTGAAAGCTGAACAGGCTTAAGACACAGAAGCTATAGGACCGGCAAGTGAATACGCTCTGTACTCTTTGAGTCCAGTTGGGAGGGTTCGGTGCTGATGGTGGTACAGGCTGGGCCACCCCAAGGGTAGCATCCTTCTCGGAGATGGCAGTCTTCCAAGGTGACTCCAGACTGAATTTTGCGAGCCTTCCCCCAATACATATGTTTAAACATAACCCGGGTCCATAGAGTCAAAGCTACAGTTTTCCCATAGTCATGTATGGATATGAAAGTTGGACCATAAAGAAGGCTGAGCGCCAAAGAATTGATGCTTGTGAGCTGTGGTGTTGGAGACGACTCTTGAGAGTCCCTTGGACGGCAAGGAGATCCAACCAGTCCATCCTGAAGAAAGTCAACCCTGAGTATTCACTGGAAGGACTGATGCTGAAACTCCAATATTTTGGCCACCTGATGTGAAGAACTGACTCACTGGAAAAGACCTTGTTGCTGGGAATGATTGAGGGCAGGAGGAGAAGCAGGCAACAGAGGATGAGATGGTGGATGGCATCACCAACTTAGTGGACATGAGTTTAAGCAAAGGCTGGGAGATGCTGAAGGACAGAGGAGTCCATGGGTTCGCAGAGTGAGACGCAACTGAGCGACTGAACAACTATCCCCAGTTAATACTGGGAAGTTCAGCCTTTAGGAGTTGATCGGGTCCTGAGGATGGGGCCTTCGCGAATGCAGTTAGTGCCCTCGTAACAGGCCCCACAGACTTTCTTGCTCCTGGGGTTTCGGGGAAAACGTAGTCGTGTGTGTGTTCCATAAATTGGTGCTCAGCAGACACTGAATGTGCCAGTGCCTTGATCTTGGAGTTTAGCCTCCGGAACTGTGAGCGATAAATGTCTGTGGCTGAGACCACGCAGGCTGTGGGATTTTCTTTACAGCAGCTGGAACGGACAAAGACATACACCAGAAGTGTGACCTCTCTGACTGCTGCTGCGTCAGTTGCTAAGATATTATTTGTCGGGGGCCCTGGCCATATCTCCGGAACTGTGAGCGATAAATGTCTGTGGCTGAGACCACGCAGGCTGTGGGATTTTCTTTACAGCAGCTGGAACGGACAAAGACATACACCAGAAGTGTGACCTCTCTGACTGCTGCTGCGTCAGTTGCTAAGATATTATTTGTCGGGGGCCCTGGCCATAGTCCACACTGTGCCCTGGGGGACTGCTCTGCAGAATGTTCTAGGTGGAATTTTGTGGTGGGCTGAGAGACGGGTGTCCGGCCACAAGCTTGGAGCTAGTGTGTGGCCTGTGTCAGATCCCAAGGGTGGTCTTGGGACCTGATTCATAAAAAGAAGAGAAGGGTACAAGGGAGAGCCTGCGGGCGGTCCTGTACATGCTCAGTCGTTCAGTCATGAACCATCTTTGCGACCCTATTGGCTCCTCTGTCCGTGGGGATTCTCCAGGAAAGAATACTGGAGTGGGTTGCCATTCCCTTCTCCAGGGAATGTTTCCAACCCAGGGATCAAACCCAGGTCCTCCCGCGTTGCAGGCAGATTCTTTAACCGTCTGAGCCAGCAGGGAGGGAGGAGGCTTACAGGAATTAGGAAGCATTCTTCAGTTAGCAGCAAGACCTGGTCAGTTGTGAGCACCGTGTCAGGGCTGGCGGGTGGCGTCTTGTCATTACCCCAGTGGGCGTGGTCCTGCTCTGGACCTTGTGACGATACCAGGAGGGAAGCAGATGACTCTCATTCCAGCGTCCTGTCCCATCTGCTGGTGGAGACACGGATAACGAGATGGAAACAGTCCGTGGGTCAGATGGTCACCCAGGAAGAATTCTCCAAGACAGAACCCACGGGGGCCCAGAGTACGTAGGAAGGGAGTCCGTGAGGTTGGGGCGTCTCTCAGCCGATGATACCTGCTCAGTCCTCCCCTGTCCGCTGTCCTGGGGTTTTTCTCATGCACCCTTGCCGGAAACTGGATGACAGAGCTTGGAGATTAAGACTCTGTGTGTGGTGGCGGAGATGCTGAGAATAGGTCGTTGGTGAAGATGGGGGTGGACGTTTCTGTTGTGGCAGGAGTGGTTAGGGCAAAGGACGGCCAGAGAGAGAACAGGTAAGAAGGAAAAACAGAAGGCCGATTTGCAGAGGGCCTTCCTTTGCTCATGCCCTTCCCACAACAGGAGCGCAGGGACCCTGTGTTGGAGAGAGGGCCTCCAACGTGCTCTCCTGCAGT
Organism: Aepyceros melampus; assembly: GCA_006408695.1. Lineage (NCBI taxonomy): Eukaryota > Metazoa > Chordata > Mammalia > Artiodactyla > Bovidae > Aepyceros > Aepyceros melampus. The sequence continues at coordinate 372,395 of SJXQ01001024.1, forward strand.
CTCATGTAGGTGGTTCCAGCTTGTAAAGAAATAACACGGGAAGTTAATAGCAGGCTCTACAGTATTACTCTGGAAATAAATATGAATCAAGTGCCTATTGCATATATTCTTAATAATCAGGCCATGAGGAGGAGGGGTGGGGAAGAGAAAGGGAAGTTTGCAGACAGGGCTCTCCTTGCGTGGAGCAGCATTGCCATCTTGCGGGCTGTTCGAGTGTTGCAGAGGCTGGCTCTATTTGTTGACCCGGATGGAGGCTGGGGGACCTGGCGGCGGGCAGCCCATCATCCAGCTGATGAACGGGGTGTCCTAGGAAAGTGAGGTGGGGAGGCTGTGTGCAGGCTCTCCCACTAACCCCCCTACCCACCCCAGCACATAGGATGAGCTGGTCTTGATGGGAAGATGTTCACAAGTGATGGCGGTGGGGTGCCCGGGACCCCCCCAACAGGTGAAAGAGCAGAGGGAAAACTTATGCTTCAGGCCATTCCCTCCCGAACCCGAAGAGCCCCGAAAACCTCCTTCCTGGCCCTGCAGCCTCCTTCGTTGACACGGGCCTCTTTTGTTGCACAGCAGTCTTCATCTTTGAATCGCGCCTTGTTTGTTAACGTGTAGTCACCAGCCCGGTCTTTCTCCCTGCATATTTTCATCCAAGCAGCTCCGCACACGCCTTATCTGTGACCTTCACCGGTGCCCAGTGTTGTCGGTGGGTGCGTGCCGAGGCATTTGACGAGGGTGCTGCAGGGGCTTTGCGGGTGTGGGGGACCCTTCAGCCCTTAGCCAAGGCTGGGGAGGGGGGACATGCCCAGGTCCGTAAAGCAGCTCAAGGTTACCCCACGACGGGTGCAGAACCGCCTCGTGTTTCTTCCCACGGTTGGTGGTAAGCTTCATTTGCCCCGAACGCTGGGAGGGGACTCCTGCCAGCAGACATCAGCGTGAGCTTCTGGAAGGAGCCGTGCAGAACCCAGGCACGCAGAGCCTGGAGTCCGACTTCTGTAGCATCTACCCTGTGGCCTCTGTTTTGCTTTTAATAACACTGGAAAGCGTTGGGTTTTGGGAGAGGGGGAAACTTCCCTGGCAGTCCAGTGGTTAAGACTCCTGAGCTCCCAGTGCAGGGGTGGGATGGAGCCACGGGTTCGATCCCTGGTCTGGGAACTAAGGTCCCACTTGCTGCACTTTGTAGCCAAAAAATATTTTTTTTTAAATAAGTTGTTTCTTTGTTTAAATAATAATAATGGCGCTGGTAAGCCTCTGCTTTCTTCTTCTTCTTTTTTTTTTTAAGCCTCTGCTTTTTACCAGCTGTTCATGCAGTTACACCTTGGTCTGCCGTCTGTCCCTGGGACAACGCCCACACCAGAGGCTGGGCGTCCTATGACCACA